>VDFB02047230.1:249979700-250034257 GCA_007258455.2 Sequoia sempervirens | reverse complement strand
CTCCCTCCCTCTCTCCCACTCTATCCCACTCTCCCACCCTCTCCAACCTTATCCCACTCTCTCAAGTCACTCTCTCACACACTCACTCCATCTATCTCTCTCCCCTATACCCTTACTATGAAACCCTAAACCCTTATAACCCTCTACCATAAGCCCTTAACCCTTAAACCCTAAACCTTTAACCCTTAAACCCTCTACTATCTACCATTAACCCTTAGTTCTATGTGTACAAAAATTGGATATCTAATTTGTAGAACTAAAATCATACCATTACAAAACATAGAATTTTTAGAATGAATCGGATATCAGATTATAACGAATACCAGAGTTGTGGGCCATAGAAAAGCCCCATGTGGATCATTTTGTGCATTCCAATGGACCCTACATTCTGTTTGTAGGCAACAAACACGTGGTTTCAGATAGGAAGGGATAAAGATAAACCTTTTGAAGCATCTTCTATTGAAATTTGTCAAAAGCAATGATTTTTTAGCATCTTTTATGAGGTATAATGGGGAGCAGTAGTCGTCAGAAGAAAAAACGTAAGAGAAAGCTTACAAAAGAAGAAATTGAAGCATATAGACAAAAAGATAAAGAAATTCATAGGAAGAGAAGACAAGGTATGTTAAATATTGGTGAACCTAACCCCTATGGTCTTTCAAGTGAAGAGGAAATTGAAGATGTTCAAGGTGAAAATGTTGGAATTGAATATGTGAACATGATATTCAAATTAGGAATGAAATTATTGAAATTGATAATGAAAATGTTCAAGGTGAAAATGTTGGATTTGAAGATGTTGAACATGATATTGAAATTGGGAATGAAAATATTGAAATTGATAATGAAAATGTTCAAGGTGAAAATGTTGGATTTGAAGATGTTAAACATGATATTGAAATTGGGAATGAAATTATTCAAATTGATATTGAAAATGTTCAAGGTGAAAATGTTGGAAATGAAGATTTTGAACATAATATTGAAGCAAGTGTAAATTATGTTTCACCAAATTACATGAGAAATGAAGAACCTTGTATGGAAGAAAGACATATTCCAATTTCAAAACCCTCAAGAACCCCTAAATGGTTACTTGAATTTGATGAGACTATTATAAACAATTTTGAAGGCAAGATGTCAACACGAACTGTTCGGTTGTGGGCTAGAAGACTTTTCAACCAATATTTTAGTGATAAGACATTGAATGAGCAATGCAAAATTTTTGTACAATTTCTAAAGATGCAAAAGATGAGACCTTTTCTAGCCAAATTGAAGATTCGTGTGAACAAGAAGACCGAAAAAAATTCTATTATTGTCAAATATCTTTTTAATGCTCTCAAGTCTATTGGAAAAAGTAACAAGGAAAAGGATAAGAGAGCTGCTCAGAGAGTCATTACAACCACCCTAGTAAGACATCAATTGAAAAAGGCTCACTTTATGAGACAAACTTGTATTGATTTTGACATAAATCGTAAAAATTTGGATAGAGAACTTGCAAGAAGAGAAAGAATAGATGATCTTGTTCAAAATGATACATGGGATTTTTCTGGGAGGCTTCCACGTGTTGATAAGAAGCTAACCAATAATGTAAAGTAGGTAATTCAACAATTTTGGCATGATAACTCTAGAGTATCACCCAATGCAAAGGATGTTTTAAAGTTAAGAATTGGAAATTGAGACCGTACACCACATCCTAGACATTTCTTGGAATCAATCCAAACAATTTTGTTCAAAAAATTTATTCAAACACATAAAAATATGGAAATCTTGCAAAGGAATTTTGAGGGTTTGAAGACATTTTATTGTGTGCCTCTTAAGATTCGTAATACTTGTTGTTGCAAATACCATGTGGAGTTTTCAATGTACCATGAGCTATTATGCTATATCCATTCTACTTTTCATACCAATGAAATGTTGTAGGAGTGTGGTGCAATGCATATTTCAAAATTATCAAGGGACTTGCTAGATCTATTTTTATGTTCTAGAGATGATGGTTGCTTTTTTGATGCAAAGTGGCAGGGGAAGCACCCAACTTGGCACACTTGTTCAACTATACCCTTCAATAAGACAATCTTATCATACAACTTGAATCACACAACTAGACATCACCATAGGACTTTGGAATTATTTAGACACTCTTAATATGACAAAACATGAACAACCAACCAACCTTTTCCCATAGAGAGTCTCATTCCCCCATTGTTGCCATACTATCCATGCATTCCTTCTAGCGCTCACCAATAGGAAAGTCATGATAAAAATTTGTTAAAGGACAATAAAAAAGAAAGAATTTTTTTTTATACTTCTTAAATAGACCCTTACAGATCCCAAAAAGCATAGGACCAAACACCAAGAGCAAGTGTATCAAATAACTAATTTACAAGCCACCAAAAGGCTTCATTTGGCTTGTGCAAAGAAGGAATCAAACTGTCAAGGCACACCCCAACACCCCTAATTCATTTAAAATAATTCAATAGGTTCTCCAAGACCTGTTACATGCTTTCCATCCATTATATTTACTCAAATAATCAGAAATCAACAAATAATGTATTCAAATGATCACATTTTGGACTGTACAAGGCAAGAACCAGACCTAGGGCATCACATAACTTTTTCAAACCTCCATATTTTGATTTGAAACAATTTTCAGAATTTAAAGGAGTTATAAATCTACCAATTAAACAAGTTTCAGATTTTTCCCATGGTGGAAATGGGAATTACATCCATTTTGGTGACCAAACCCTTGTTTTGCAAGGTTTCAGACCCACATTCACTAAAATTGATGTAACTTACTCAATACTTAATGAAAACAAGCCAAATCACCAACAAAAGAAAGTAGACTCTTCCCTCTTTCAAAAAATATAATTGGAAGCTCATAAAATTGTGTACCAGATCATACCAAACATGCGAACAGTGAAAAATGCTGGAAAAAAAATAGAAAAATTGAATTTTTTATTATATTTAATGCTTCAAAACATCAACCAACAACCTGCCTCAACCAAAAGGAGGCTATTTAAAATTTTCCACATCATTAAAAATGACCCTCAATTGATTTTTGAAGGAGGGAACCATTGGAAAGTGTGATTACATCCTTAATAGTGAAATTACAACAAATGATAACATGACAATTTTCCCACAATTTTGCATTTTTTTGAAGCAACTTTCAATCCTAACACCTATGACTTCTAAAACTGGTCTAATGGCTTTAAAATAGCCTTATTACATTCTTAATACCCCCACCCTTGCACATTTACATACAAATTCATGTTTTTGCCTTCAAAGGCTACAAGAGCATCTTTTAGTGCAAGAGTGCATTTGTGTACATTTTGACTCAAAACTCAAAAAATCACCCTAGATCTTGCTCAATGGACTTGACTGACCTTATTAATGAAAAAAAGACTAAAAAATACTCATTCTAACCTCCTAACAACATGTTTTCATCAAATGAGAAAAAATGGAGGATGAGGTGTAGGTGTTGCACCATTTTTCTATAGAAATGATTGTTTAAATGCAAAGTGCTCACAATGTGGTGGCTTGTCAAAGTTTGCTCAATGTTTTGATGAGAGTTCCGAACATGAATTTGGAAAGAAGCTTGTTGAGAAAAGCAGATATGAGATAGTCAAATATGTTTTGCAAAGCGGAGGTGAAGGTTCTAGATGTGAGTTGGTTACAAAAGAATGCAGTGTTGCTGATTTTATTTCAGATTTTAAGGACAATATTTTCTACAAGTATGCAAGGCATAGTCATAGGTCTCAATGGTTGGACCAATAGTTTAGGATGTGTAAGGAATCTTTTCTGGTTGGCACTATTATATCAGTGGTTGACTTTGCAGAAAACTACACATTGCAACCACAAAATGAGGTACAATCTCAGTATTACAATTCCATTCAGATTGTTATTTTTGTTCACATAACATTTAGACATGCACTTGATAGTACAAAGGAGGATCAAAATATAATCAAAGAGTATCATTTTTATATGAGTGATGATAGATCTCACTCATCTGAGTATGTCCAACATTGTTTCGATATTTTTTTTGAGTTCTTGTAGGAGCATGATATAGCATTGGGCCGACATCTAATTTGGTCAGATAATTGCACAGGTCAATTCAAGAATGCTTGTATGTTTTATTGGTTGAGTAGAATGCATGTAGAGAGGGGTCTACCTCATATTTGGAGTTTTTTTGAAGCTGGACATGGGAAAGGGGAGCATGATGGAGTAGGTGCATGCGTAAAGAGAGCTCTATTTAAGGAGAAATTGAAGATTTCAGGAGCAAAATTCAGCGATGCACGTTCTATAGTTGATTGGTGTAATTCAATATTCTCACAGGGAGGGACACTTGATTCAACAGTGCGCGGATTATTTTTGTTCGTTGAGGAGGGTACAATGGGAGGAAAATTGGATTGTCATACAATCAAAGATCCTTCAAAGATGCATTCATTTCGAAGCTTAGATGCAAGCACATGGACCATTTGGACATGAGAGTTGACTTATTTTTGTCAGAGTTGTATTCGGTGTGAGTGAGATCAATGTGAGTCAAGTGAGTGGGTGGATACATGGGTACCATAGTATCTGACTCCTTTATCTCAAACAATATCCATGAAAAATGATAGAATGGAAAGATCAGTTGATTACGACTTGCTTTCAGATCTAGTATAGCTAGGACATATTTTTTGCAGTTGTTGCACCGCAAGGGAATGAAGAGAGATCAAACTATTGGTTGGCTCAATGTGTGCGGGTAAAGCATAAGCTAACACTCCTGATGGAAGATGATGATGGTTTCATGTATCCTACAGGTTCAGTTGTGGTTACAGGAACTTGGTTACGAACATACATGATTAGAAAGAATGGCATACCTACATTTGAAGACTACGAGAAACACAAAACCATTCTCATGTATTTGCACCTTGTTATAGCAATAGATGTTAAGTTATTGAAGTATCATGCTAGACCAAAGACAAAACAACTATGGACACTTAGTAATGTTGATCATAAAGCAATATTGGATACTCTTAAACAAAGATATGACCCTTCAGGCACACTTGAATAGCATTTTCAAGAATGGAAGGTAGAATGCTTATGTTCATTATGATTAAGTTCATTAGTGTTATTTATTTAATACAAATATTTTATATACTATTACAATGTAGGTTTCTTTAATAGTGATAAAATTGTATGCACTTTTGTGATATTTTTGGCAAGATTGATCATGGACCTGCTGCAACAATAGCCAACTCTGATCCTTTCAAAGAGGTATGCACCTTTTATAGTTTTCATCACTAGCTCATCATCATTCAGGTTGTTTAGATTAATATAGATATGTTATTCTAAGAATCTTTTCTATTGTGACAATATAGAATTCTCATTTTCCCACTTTTGTGATCTTCCTGGCATGATTGATCATGGACCTACTACAACAATAGCTAGCTTTGATCCTTTTGAAGAGGTATGCATCTTTTATAGTTTGCATCACCAACTCATCATCATTTAGGTTGTTTATATTAATATAGATATGTTAGTCTAAGCATATTTTCTATTGTGACAATATAGATTTCTCATTTTTAGTCTAAGCATATTTTCTATTGTGACCGGTATAGTTATGAATTATGTTAGTCTAAGCATCTTTTACATTCTGAATACTTGTAGATGGACAGGGTGCTTGTCTGGGATCCATGAACATACTACTATTGGGTTGAAGTACGTTTCACTACGGAAGATGTGCCTCCTATGGGAAGGAATTTGTGAAATTTGAATTCTCCAGAGGTAGAAACAGTAATAAGGAAGTAGTCATGAGGAACTTGATGACAGCTGGGAATGATAATGTACCAAGTGGTGTTTTTGAAGTAATGAATGGAAGTAATACAGCATTTAAATACATGGGGTATGTTTAAAATTTAAAGGGCTTTGTATTTTGGAAACACGTAGGTTTTGTAAAGGGGTCTATTTTTGTACTTAATCGAGCTACAACCAAAGGTTTTCTTCCTAGTTCTTTCTTGTCAGTATGCTCATTTGAACCAAGTTTTGTAATATTTCCCATTTATATATAATAAATTATAGTGGCTTGCAACTTTTTCTCCTCAAACCAAATTCTTTAATTCAGAAGGGTGACCTCATAGTCACAAACCTATTCCCTTTCATTTTAAAATTCAAAATTCAAAGTTTTTGCTAAGTGGTGTCATTCACCCACTTTGAGTTGACTAAACACATGTTTGGCATAATTTGATGATATACGCTAGCATTAATAACATACAATATATTCATTATAATCATGAAAACATTCATTTATCTTATAGCATTGGAGCAATTAATAGTGAGGCATTTTGATTCAATGCAATAAAAATGAGTAACAAATTTGAACATCTAGAGTGCATGCCAACTATTTTTAATCTTGTTTCACTTTTTGGGGATTGATCTAGGAGAACTTGCCTCCCCATGAGAAATCACCAACCCTTATGATATTTCTAAATACCACCAAGTCCCTAGATATTCAAGAGTAGATCAAAGATAAACATTCATACCCTTATTAACCCTTAATTATACAATACCCCTATCAACCCTTAATTTTGTTAGGTTGATTGCGTTTGATTGATTGGATTTTAGTAATTATCCTAGGTTAACTTCATAAATAAACTTTTTTTTTCTTTATATTTTTTTGAGCCTAACCAATCGTACACTTGATCCAACCTTCTTTTTAGGGTTTTACATTATTAAGGTTTTCAAATCTACAGTTTTCTAAGTTTACATTCTATTTTCAAATTTGAACTTTCTTATACATCCTAGTACCTCATTGATTCATTTTTTATGTTAAGATATAGTAAATTATATTCACTTGCAATTTGATGTGTAAATCTCTTGTATTGTTAGAATGAGTACTTGAATGATCATGAGGTGTTGAGGGAAATATTGTTTTCATTAGTATTCTTTCGAATGCTTGGCATATATTTGTAATGGCATTGAATAGAGAAGGTCATCAATGGGAGTCACACAATTGTTGCCATCAATGAAATTGACCATCTCTCACATGTAATGCTTGGGAGTTATTTGTAATGCTTGGGAGTTACATTGGGAGAAGTGGATCATCTTTCCATAATGTTATGGGTTCCTACTTAGTTGATATGCTCATGGTGGAGGGCTATCTTGAGTGCTATCATAATTACATGTTGGGGTGGTTTGTGGTTTTAAACTATCAAGAATTGTTTTGGCGGAAATTAGTTTGGGGAAACAACTTACATGGTTCTATCTTCCCATTGCTTTGTATAAAAAATTTATGTAGAAATTTTATTACATGTTTTGACGTTATTTCAAGAGTGGAAGGTGTGGAGAACTGGGTTTTGAAATAAAATGAAGAGTTAAAGGTTCAAAAATGGTGGTTTTTTTTCACTTGAAAATAGAGTTTTTACCCTAGGGTTTGCAAAAATCTCTAATATACCAAATTTTTTACTTTTTTTCTAAGCAAATTGGGGCCTAAATAAAGGTTTCTAAGGTGGTGGAAAAGTCTGAAAGGTTGTAGAAGTGCTACATCCAATAAACCCTCAAGAATTACACTAAAAATAAGGGTTTTTTAATTTGATGGTTACAATTCCATACAAATTGAATCCATTTGTAGAATCTTTGTTTTCTTGGAAATTTATTTGCTGCCCTAAGGTTTCAAGGGTCTGTGTAGTGTTTGAAGGTATGTTGCTTCAATTTTTGGGCTAAATGAGTAGCTTGTTCAAGGGTGAATGTATAGGAAGTCAACGTTGGTCCAAAGGAGTCTATGTTGTTTCTCATATATGTTGTGTAACTTGGATATGGGTGTTTGAATCAGTCATGTGTTCGTCTGGTATTTTGGAAAATTGTGGAGTAATTGGACAAAAAATAGTTTCTCACTATTACAAGGGTTTAAGGGGGTTAAAGAGGGAAATGTGTATTTAGTTGCTTGTCAAGTTTTAAGGGATTTTTGGACTGTCCAAAGAGGTCAGAATAATCTTGTTAGATCCCTCAAATAGGTAGGTTGCAAAGAGTTTGTGATTGTGCCCTTGTGTCTGCATCAAATTTTCACCTAATTTGACTCGGTCCAATGTAGCTCGGAGTGATTCGATGTATTTGGGTGTAAGAGAGGACCATCCCTAGCGTAAAAGTACCCATATAGACATGTTGGAATAGTTTGTTTGGTCGTACAAGTTGTGGAATGAAAGTTGCACCACTTTGCAACTTTACACTACTTGTATCTGGCAAATTTTCCCTCCACTGAAAAGTCATCACCACAGGAAAATGCCTTTGAGATAGAAAAAACCGAGAGAGGTTTTTGTAGATGGTCACAACACAATCCCATAGCCTTAGGCGAAGAGTATGTAAGCATCACGGTCTCTGAGAAATAGACCTTTAAAGATTGTTACATTTTAGCACTTTGGACTCTTAAGGGAAATCGCTGGTCCAATATAGCTTGGAGTGATTTGGCGTATTTGGGTGCAAGAGAGTACCATCCCTAGTGTAAACATACCCATCTGGACGTGTTGGAATAGTTTGTTTGGTTGTATGAGTTGCGGAATGAAAGTTCCACCACTTTGCAACTTTCACTGCTTGCATCTGGCAACTTTTCCCTCCATTGAAAAGTCATCACCATAGGAAAACACCTTCAAGATAGCAGAAACCAAGAGAGGTTTTTGTAGATGGTCCCAACATGATCCCATAGCCTGAGACAGAGAGTCTATAAGCATCACGGTCTCTAAGAATACACCTTCAAAGATTGATACCTTTTAGCACTTTGGACTCTTGAGGGAAATCAGTGGTCCAATGTAGCTCGGAGTGATTTGGCGTATTTGGGTGCAAGAGAGGACCATCCCTAGAATAAACGTACCCATCCAGACGTGTTGGAACAGTCTGTTTGGTCGTACGAGTTGCGGAATGAAAGTTGCACCACTTTGCAACTTTATACTACTTACATCTGACAACTTTTCCCTCCACTGAAAAGTCATCACCACAAGAAAACGTCTTTGAGATAGCAAAAACTGAAAGAGGTTTTTGTATATGGTCCTAACACAATCCCATAGCCTTAGACAAGGAGTCTATAAGAATCATGATCTCCGAGAAATAGACCTTCAAATATTGCTATCTTTTAGCACTTTGGACTCTTAAGGGAAATCGTCAGTCCAATGTAGCTCAGAGTGATTTAGCGTATTTGGGTGCAAGAGAGGACCATCCCTAGCATAAATGTACTCATTTGAACGTGTTGGAATAGTCTGTTTGGTCGTACAAGTTGCCAAACTGGACGTGTTAGTTTATATGTTCACGGTGGAGCATGTTCTGCAGCATCATGCCAAACGGCCTTTTCCTTTGAGATTGCAAAATACTACATCCAAGTTTATAGAATAGCCTACTTTTGATATTTTGGATTAGCTGAAGTATGTACACATTCAAATACCTATTTTTCAAGCCATTAAAGATGTCCCAATTTATGGAAAAGCCATTAAGGAGGCCTGTTTAAAGAAACCAAGAAGAAAGAAAAAGGATCCCCAAACTATCCATGTTCTAGGACAGTTGGAAGATATTATGTTAGGGAAGGTAGTCATTCCAAAATATACTGACCCTAGGAGTCCTGTGGTAAAAATAAATATTAATGGCTAGATAGTAAATAATTTTTTGATTGACCTTGGTACAGGCATTAATGTAATGACCAAGCTTACTATGGAGTATTTGAATATCCTAACCATTCAGTCTACACCTACTGTCTTGCAGCTTGCTGATAGTTCCATATTAACACCTAATGGAGTGGTAGAAGATGTCATTGTCATCCTTGAGTCTTGGGAATACCCAATAGATTTCACCATATTGTCCACTAAGGCAACTTTAGGAGGATATCCTATCATCCTAGGTAAACCATGGTTAGCCACAGCTGATGCTTTATAGGATGTTGTTTAGGAGACATGAAATTTTTTGATGGTTAGTCAAGAAAGAAATTGGCTTTATACCCACTTGCCCAGCCTCAGCCAGACTTGTCTCAACCAATTTGGCTAGATTTAGGAGAGGAAAATGAAGAAGTCAATTCATTGGCTCAACTAATGATGTTGCAAACTAATCTTTTTTCCCAGCTTCAAAGTGAGGATGGCCTGCTTTTACACATTTTTTAGTCCAACTTTGATTTGAGTAGCCCATCTGTTTTAGATAACTTTCTTCAGCAGTGTTTCTTGCAACAACTGAATCCTGAGAGCCTGCCACCTAAATTTCCTACAGTTTATCACAATTTGCTTCCACATGAAATACATACACCACCTTTATCAATAGCCTCCATGAATGATCTTACCAAGCAAGTAGAAGTGTTTTCAGGCCATTGTCTGAACATCAATAATAAGTTGCCTCAATCTCAACAAACTTCCCTAGTCACAATGCTACAAGATCAATACAGAGATTTTGCATGGGACTATGGGGATATGAAGGGAATAGATCCTCAACTCTGTACTCATAGGATCTACATTAAGGAAGACTGTTCACCTATTAGGTAGCCTCAAAGAAGGATAAGCCCAACACTTAGTGAAATAGTTAAAAAAGAGCTCCAAAAATTGGTTGATGCTAGTTTTATCTACCCTATTTCAGACAGTCAATGGGTATCTCCATTGGTGATTTTTCCTAAAAAAGCTGGAAAATGGAGAGTTTGTGTAGACTACAGGGAGCTGAACACAACAACTAAAAAGGATCACTTTCCATTGCCATTTGTTGACCAAGTTCTAGACTCATTGTCTAGTAAAAAGTATTTCTCCTTTTTGGATGGATATAGTGGGTATAATCAAATTAGAATTGCCCCTGAGGATCAAGACAAAACAACTTTTACTAGTCCATGGGGCACTTTTTCCTACTTTGTCTTACCTTTTGTCCTGTGTAATGCACCTGCAACATTTCAAAGGGCAATGATCAGTATTTTTGCTGAAATTTCTCATGATTCTATGGAGATCTACATGGATGACTTCACCACTTATGGAGTTACTTATGAAGAAGCATTAGAAAATTTGGATAAAGTGTTGAAAATATGTAAGGAGCAAAATTTGTCTTTGAATAGTGAGAAGTGCTTTATGATGATGCAAGAGGGAATTGTTTTAGGATATCTCTCAAGAAGGAATTCAAGTTGATCCTACAAAAATAGAATTCATTCTAACTTTACAAATACCTATGAAACAAAAGGATGTTAGAAGCTTCCTAGGACATGCTGGATATTATAGAAAATTTATCAAAGATTTCAGCAAATAGCCAGTCCATTATATGCCTTATTGACTAAGGATTATGAATTTAACTGGACTGGGGCCTATGAAAAATCTTTCCTATATCTTAGGAACTTACTTACTCAGGCACTTATTCTTCAAGGACCAAAGTGGAGTCTGCCCTTTCATATACACATAGATGATTTTGATTATGCCATAGGGGCAGTTTTAGGACAGAAAGAGAATTCCATAGAGCATGCCATATATTTCATTAGAAAAAACCTTCAAGGCCCTAAATTAAACTATACTGTCATAGAGAAATAATTTCTAGTAGTTGTGTATGCCCTGAATAAGTTTCGACATTATGTCACTTGTTACTAAATATTTGTCCATACAGATCATGCAGCAATAAGGTATCTCATGAATAAGCCTACCATATCTGGAAGATTAGCAAGATGGCTCCTATTGTTGCAAGAATTTGATATATCACAGTTATTGATAAGCCAAGTTAGGCTAATGTGGTGGCTGATTTCTTGTCAAGACTTCAAACAACTACACCTGCCACCCCTGAGGTAATTGATGATAGCTTTTCTGATAGCAAAAACCAAGAGAGGTTTTTGTAGATGGTCCCAACACAATCCCATAGCCTTGGATGAAGATTCTGTAAACTTCATGGTCTCTGAGAAATAGCCCTTAAAATATTGCTTCCTTTTAGCACTTTGGACTCTTAAGGGAAACTAGTGGGCAACATAGTTAACTTCTTCACAAACTTGGTTTGAAGTAATTTCATTCTTTTTTGTGCATTTAAAATGGAGTTTTAAGCCTTCCACCCTAAAAGCAACCTCTAAATAACTTCAAACACCTTAACTACCTCATTCTTATTCATTTGTTTTGCAAACAAGCATTTTCATTCCAAGAGGCTGAGCTTTGATTTTTGCTTGGAATGCGGACCATGACACAACTTTGTTTTTTCTAAAATTGTTCAACATCATTGAACTAAGAATTTATCATACATCTGTAGGGAAACAAAGGAGTACCACAAACTAAAATGCATTACACTTCGGTTCTCATTGACTTGATGTACTCTTCAACATCTCTCTTCTCTAAAAGCAACCTCTAAATCACTTCAAACACCTTAACTACCCTAAAATCGACCCTAAAATTGACCTCTAAATCACTTCAAACACCTTAACTACCTCATTCTTATCCTTTTTTTTTGCAAACAAGAATTTTCATTCCAAGAGGCTGAGCTTTCATTTTTTCTCTCAAAGAAAAATCTTCCTATGCCATTGTTACACTGCATAGGTAAACCAGGCTTTGTATTGTCTAGACTTATATTAAGCTACCACTCTCAAGACTAATGTAACATTGATACAAAATAAATTTTGAGACTGTAAGAAGACATCTGATAATGTTTGAGACTACAAAAGACGTCAAAATGGCTAGTGTACTAAAAGAATTCTTATAATTGTTGAAGAATGTCGATAACTCTACTCAGTTGGCTTATTTTCTCAATATCATAAAAATTGAAACTTGGCCTCAATCGACTCTGTTTATCAAGCTACCACAATTCAAGTTTCAACGATGAATATTTATCATGCATGTTTTAAATCACATTCAAGTATATAGTGGTTTTTTGTTTATATGATGTTATGTGATATTCTAATCGTAATTCATGCTTCATGGTTGTATATATATATATATAATTTTTTCATGTTTTCTCCACTGTTCAGCCCTACACTACAAGTAAATGGCTGCATGGCATGTGGAATGAGGGGGCAACAAGCTTGAGACCCATTTAAAGTTTGTTTGAGTGCTTTCTTTTCATTTTTTGTGAGTTTTGTGGCAAGTTTCCTCAAAGAAATGTGGTCTCATAGAATTCCATGACAAGCTAATGCAATTGATAGCTTCGCCTAGTTAATAGTTATGTCCATATACAAAAATGGCATCAACACCAACTCAAACAAAGTTTTACAATATGTGGCATATGCCATCTCGATATCTATTCAAAATTTACATGCCAAAATGTCTATCTCATCCTAAACTACTGGTGGATCATCAAAATAGAGCCTCTTTGAAGCACTCATTGGCTTTGAAGGTAGCTGCACAAGAAAAATTCAAACCACAATTGAGATTAGTTATACTATATAATTTAAAATCGAATAATTAACATAAAAATCAATACACATTGAATTATAATTGAACTCTAAAATTGAAATATTGATTACCTAAAATATACGTCTCTTTGAAGGGTTAGGAGTCCTAGAATATACCCCTCTCAAAGAACTAACCAAACCAACTTTTGTAACATCAATCTATATATGTGAACAAAAAGATGAAATTGATCCAAGTTAGCATAGAATTGTCAGTAATAAGAACATATTTACCAAGCACAAAAAAAAATAAACACATACCTCTTTAGGTTGATCTTTTTATGTATCTCCTTTAGGTGTCTCAACACCTCCTCCTTCAGGTGTTTGAATACCTACTCCTTTGGGTGTTGTGGCACTTTCAACAATGATGTATAGCTCACAACCCCCTGTACATAAAAATGACAAGTACATATGAAACTATGAATCTATGCCATTGTATGCATAATCAATAAAAGATCTTATAAATTTTAATTCAATCAAATTTGAGTTCAATTACCTTTCCCTTATCTAACACTATGCCTCCATAGTCTGGAGAGTGTCGCACCTCGCTTGCACTAGGTGTTTCCTACAAGCAGAGAATAAGATAAACATATAAGTTAATATATAATTTCATTATTGACAATTCAAATGACAAGCAAATATACAGTATAAAAATGTAAATCAGTGAGTATGAAAATGCATACTATGTGCGTGTCGAGCCCAAATGAAATGACCCTAAGGGTGCTATCAATCACCTATGTGAGCTCCTCCTCAGACATTAACTATTAAATAGACCATGTAAATAAATATTAGTACTTGATGTTATCTCTTATTAATATTCATTTTTAAAAAAATGCAAGTTATGAATTTACACCTTAAATGTTACCTGTGTAACTACTCCAGTGTCCACCTCTCTAGTAGGAGAGGACTCTGTAGGGTGTGCTCCACTCGCCTGCATGTGATCTGCTATAATCTCCACATCCTGGATGTCATAATCAGAAGTGTCTAATGAATGCTCAAGGGGTTGTACAATAGGACCCAAGCATATTTTCTGGCACGTATTGCAAATATGTGGCACACAAATATGTGGACCCAAGGAGGATGATGCAGCAGCACTAGATCCATCACCAAGATCACCAGACTATGGCTAAGGTACTAAAAAAGCATGGGAAACCAAAAGACCACTCAAAGAGTGAATTGCCTAGATAGTTTGTGTGGTTGTATCCTCTATAATATCTGGATGTTGTACTGGAGGTGGCAGAGGAAGGGGAGGACGGGGAACATGTGGGCACCTGACTACTCTAGTTTCCCCTGGCCTATCCTGAGGCATACCTCTACCAATGCTCTGGAAGGGTTTAATGTCAAAGTAATTGACATGATGCCCTAACAAAAACTCAACATATAATTTTTTAATAAAGTAAAAAGGTACATCAAGATTATTGTTGGGTGGTTTATCAAAAACCATACACCAACAATCCCAAAATTTATCTACTATGCCCCTATGCGTGTACCATTTTATAAAAAAAATTGGTTTGTTAACATTAACTGGCAAACCAATGCTAGGGTTAATAAATAAAGAGGCTATTTGTGCTTTTGTTATTTGGAGATCTTTCACATCATCATAAGACAATCCACATGCACAATATTCCTTCATGGTTTCTCGCCACGAATGAAAGGCATTATGTTGGGTGGAGAGGGTTTCTACATTTGTAATTATTCTTGTCAATGTGTTTGACATATAGGATAATCAAGGGATTTTCTTATAAACACCACAAATGCCCCTCAATTGCTCCAATTTTTCATGAATTAAGTCTTCAATTGATGGTTGTAGAGGTGGTGGAGCATTTGGCATTTCTGCATTTTGATTCTCAGTTGGTGGATTTTCATTCTCAACTGGTGGAATTTGTGCATTCTCATTCTCGACAGCCATAATGCTTGATTAAAGTTAAAAAATAATTAATCTAAAATTAGAAAATATAAATGAAACACCATTTTAAAATCAAAATCCATTAAAAACATTCATTTTTTTAATCAAAATCCATTCTAAACTCAATTATTTCATAAAAATTCAATCAAAAACTCTATTTTGAAAGAAAATCCACAAAAAAAATCATTTTTAATCAAAATCCATTCTAAATTCAAATTTTTCATAAAAATTCAATTAAAAACCCTATTGTGAAAAATCCACAAAAACATTCATTTTTTATCAAAAATCCATTCTAAACTTCAATTTTTTCACAAAATTCAATCAAAACCCTATTTTTAAAAAAAATCCACAAAAAACCATATGAAATTATTGAAATCTAAATCAAAATTGAATCAAATCAAATAAAAATAAAAAAACTTACCTTTCCAAATCGGATTTTGCCCAAATCGAATATTCGTTACGCTAAGAAGCAATGCACTATGCGCTCGCGGGTTCTTCTTAGTCAAATAACTTCAAAACAGTGACTGACTTTTTTTATATATGCTTTTTGCAAATCCGATATCCGATTTGTAAAACTAGGTTTGGTGTTTGGTATGGTGACACCCGAGCCTAAAAAAATTCAACACCTTCTTTTTGCATTTTTCGGTTGATGAAAGACGTGTTTTTTTCCTCATTGCCACTTTTTGGCCCACCATGATCTTGCACATACCCATAAATTATTCTTTACTTTGAATTTAATAAGTAATTATTATTTATGTTCTATTTGAATTATGACTAAAGTCCTGATTGATAGGCTAATTGAAAAACATCTATAGCTTTCAAATGGTATCAAATTTTTTAATCCAAAACATGCGTCACATTCTATGCTTCACATACTATAGGATTAAAAAAGAAAAATTGAATTTCATGAATTTTTTACCAAGGTGGTGAAACATATGAGTTTTTTATATTTTTAAAAAGTTGTAATAAAAAAATTATAAATAATTATTTACTTGGAAACAAATTACAAAAAAATATGCATCACATCGGGACATGAGTCCTCTACTTATATCTAAAATATTATAAAAAAATATTATCATTTTATTGTGGTTAGGGTGGTCAGACATACACCTACTACTTATTTTTTCCCTAAACTTTAAGTACTATTGCATTGAAATTTCAAATTTTCACCAAATAGATTTAAAAAAAAAAAAAAAAACCTAGTAGTTTAGAAATTACATTCAATTTTCTACAAATTATATTCTTACATATTTTTGAAATAATATAGATAACTTATTTAAATTTTTATGTCAAGTTGCCTAACTCTGATTTTTCTAATTTTTTTGCCACTTAAGGGCCTATTTTTTCCATGATGATCCTGCACATATCCATTTTCCAAACATGACAATGTATCAACCACCCACCCACATAATGTTTCCCTCCACATTGAGGTTTCAATCCATAAAAATCACATCACACATGTTCTAATAGATGGTGGAGTTGGCATAAATATCTGCACTCTAAAACTTGTCTGTGCATTGGGATATTATGAAAATGCTATTGATCCTAGAAGGAAAATTACAATAAAAGCATATGTTGATGAAGAGAAATCCTCCCAAGGATTGATCATTTTACCAATTCAAGTAGGGTCAATTTTCAAAGACATAATATTCTTGGTATTGGACAAGGAGTTGACATATAACATACTCTTGGGACGTCCTTAGATACATGAGATGCAATTAGTACAATCAACATATCATCAATTTCTGAAGTTCCCTTTCAATGGGTAGGAAGTCACTATTGTATCTAATTCCAACAACCCCAATATTGTAACACACTCAAAACAACCCAAGATACTTTTGTGGCGTATAAAAGGGAAGCCATCACTCCTAGTACATCAAACAAAGAATTTCAAATCAGTTCTTCAAATCGGCTTGAGGAAAAGATTTAGTCAAAATACAAAGGTGTCAGTGATTCCCTTCCATAAAACAAATAAATTAAACTCAATGCCTTGTCAAAATAGGTTTAAAATATCCAATTGAAAGACAAAGGCATGGGGGAATACTCATTTGAGCAATCCTTGTGTTTATCACAACTTTCATCTTCTCCTAAGTTTTATGGGCAGCCATCAACATCAAGACAACAATCATCACAACTGACCACACTCTTTGATGGTAAATTTGTAAGAGCAATAACCTTAGTGGATGAATCATAAGACAAGGATGTTCTAAATTGGTTGTATAAATATGAAGAACAATCACAAACATCTACTTCCAATGTATAAAAAAAACAATATGGCAAAGGGAAGGAAATCCTAGAAAATATGGGATATGAGGGAAAAGGCCCTATTGGTAAGAGAAAAGAAGGTATCACAAAACCAATACAACCCATCACAATGAATTCTAAGGACAAGTTGGGACTAGGATATAGAGAAGAGTCAAATGAAGAAGTAACTCAAAGGTTTGTTGAAAGAATCCTACAACTACAAGCTAGTGAAGATTATGAAACGAATTCCAATGAGTATGAATGGGATTCCCTCTCTATAGAATCTTTCCATGATAAGGAGATTGATGTGATACAAAAGTATACACCAATGCATATGAAGGGATAGATCTTGAGTTATAGACCACTTGAAATTGGATCATGGAATATCGATGACTCAAGTGAAGATGATCCTTCTTCAAGTGAGATAGATACTTTGGAAGAGAGTAACATCCTAGACCCTGATATTGCCATTAGACACTTTGATGATAGTGCCATTGGAAGCTTGGAAAATATTGCCATCATGATGCTTACCCCTTTTGGACTTAGCCAATCTAATAATTTCTTTCCATTAATACATCCTGAACTAATTGACTAGGACCAATATGAGTTGTTGGATATACCCACCTTTTCGAACGATGATGCCATCCTAAAATTCTTTTTTTCTAATAACCCTGAAACATGTTCCATCCTCAAAAATCACAATGAAGCTTCAAACAAGAGGAGTGCCAAACCTTCTAGTTGCAAAATTGATGCAAAGCCAAGGTGGAGGTCATTCACAATAATGAAAATATCAACTCTGGAACAAAGAACTCTTATTTACCATGCATTCAACTCACCCTCAATGCTAAGCAACCTTCCAAACTTAAAGAAAAAAAGGCATAACTTTTCAAAGACACCTCACACCCATGAACCCAAATTCTTTTTGCATACCCATTATGGCCTATTCAAACATATCAGAAGTTCTTAAACACTTGTTTTAGAAAGTATAAGCATTTTGTGACTGGCCTCTCTTGAACTAGGCCTAAATTGGTTCAATATACAAAGACACTACCCTTCAATCATTCAATCTTCACTCAAAACCTCAAAACATCAGATCAATATGCCATAAAACATCTGAATCAACAACCTTTTGAGTTAATCATGCACTTTAAGACCCCAAAACTAGAAACCCTCATTTTTGCTTACTAATTGGGAGGGTTTAATGAAAATGACATCTCCACACCACAAAAAACCTTGAAACCACTTGGAACACACCCAATTAGACCTTCACATGCTCAAAAAACCTTCACATGTGCAGCCATAACATCAATTGACAAAAACTCAACCTCTACACCTTCATTTGCATTGAAAATGCAGAAAAATTCAACTAGGGCATCACCTTAAGAAGTCACAGATGTCCACCTCTGCATCCAAAACTTATACACATCTAATTTACATCATATTAGACCATTACACTAAGTTACAGTGGCATACAATGGGTGGAATGGTTAAAAACTACATTTTAGACTTTCAAACCCTCTAATGGCTGTGCACAGGCAGTTTTAATAAAATGTCAATAAAACCCTCTAAACACAATAAAAATTCACTAAACCACTTTCAAATGAAATTTGATACTATCCTATTTCCAACCATAATAGGTTTGATCCTGTACAGGTCATCCAAAGGTCGTACCACACATTTTAGCAGCAAATTTACACACAAAAATTTACAGAAAATAGCCACTTTTTCATTAGAACTTCAAAAAAAATGATTCAACAACCATGCCTCAACCATGAGAGTCTTATTTAACATCCAACAACCCTTCCCAACATCCTCCAACTAACATTTTAATTAGTTAGATGTTGGAAACCAACTTTTTACCAATTAGACCCCTAATTGCCTAGTTTTGCACTTTTAATAATTTGTTGACAATAAGTACATTATTATGCAACCTTTTGTATTTTTAGAACTAACTAACATAAAATACCCCTAATTACATCATTAATGGGCTCAAAGGCCTTATTCAGTCATGAAATGACTCAAATACCCCTTAGTTCCCTAATGCCTTCCTTGATTTGAATTTCAAAAATGTGTGTATTGGGTGCTCCTGCACCAAAAATGAATATAAAAAATGGATCTAATAGTGGAAACCATCTAATGGCACTATTAAATCAAGAAAAAGTAAAAACAAAGAGAATATATCAAGGTGAAAACCTCTCTAAGGCATCAAGAGATGGAAGGTTTGACACCTTCCTCAAACACTATCAAAAGAGATATTCAATGTTGATTGAACCTGCACAATCCATCAATGTTGGCACAGCTAAAATAGTGAAGACCCTACATCTAGCGACATCCATGACAGAGGAGGAAAAACCTAGTTTCACTAAATTCTTTGAAGAGAGGTAGATCAAATTTTCTTGGTCTTATGCTGACATTCCATGCATAGATCCAAAACTCATCATGTATCATTTATCACTACCACCTGGCATGAAACTAGTAAAGAAAAAGTTAAGAAAAATGCATCCCCATATCACCCTCTTGGTGAAAGTTGAATTGAAGAAGCTACTGGATGTGGGATTTATCAAACCTATTGACTATGCTGAGTGGATATCAAATATTGTGCTAGTATCAAAACTAGACAAAAGCATCAAGATATGTACAGACTTTAGGGATCTTAACAAAGCTTTCCCAAAAGATGATTTTCCTCTACCTAATATTGATATCATCGTAGATTTGACAACTAAAAACAAAATTTTATCACTTATGGATGGATTTTCAAGTTACAATTAGATAAAGATAGCACCTAAAGATCAAGATAAAACAACCTTCACATTTCCTTGAGGCACTTTTTGTTGGAATGGAATGCCTTCTGGGTTGAAAAATGTTGGAGCCACATATCAAAGAGCAATGACCACCATCTTCCATGACATGATGAACACTTTTATGAAGATTATGTAGATGATTTACTAGAAAAGTCATTCACTAGGGAAGGAAATTTAGAAATTTTAGACAAGATCTTCACTAGACTGGAGAAATTCAATGTGAGGTTGAACCAGTGATAGAGACAAGCAGTAGAGAGAGGGAAATGTGTATTTGGTGTAACATCAACTAAAATTTTGGGCTATATTGTATTTTCTAAAGGCATTGAGGTGGATCCTACAAAGGTCAAATTCATCATGGAAATTCCTCCTCCTAGAAATATCAGTCAAATGAGATCATTATATGGAAGATTCCAGTCTATCAGAAGGTTCATCGCACAACTGGTTGATGAAACTCACCCTTTCAACCACTTACTACACAAGAATACCTCTTTCAAATGGGATGAAAAGTGTGAAGTAGCCTTTAATCAACTAAAGCAATACCTGATGTCACAACCCATACTAGTGCCACCAATCAAAGGAAAACCATTTCTACTCTGCATTGCAACAACTAAAGTATCGTTGGGCACTCTACTAGCATAGGAGGACTCCACAGGAAAAGAGGGAAATTTATTACATTAGTAGGACCTTGAATGGTTATGAGATCAACTACACCTTTTATTCAGAAATCCTATTTGGTAGTATTATTTTCTACCCAACAACTAAGACATTACATGTTGACTCACACATTAAACTCATAGCTAAAATTGATCCATTGAAATATTTACTTAGCAAAGCTACCCTAACAGGAAGACTGGCCAAGTGGGTCATGATATTGAGATAGTTTTACATCTAGTACATGGACAAGAAAGTAATCAAAGGTCAAGCCATAGTAGATCAAATAGATGAAGCACCATTGCAAGACAATCATACAATGAACATTTAGTTTCTTGATGTTGATGTCCTTACAATATGAGCATAACAATGGATGTTGTACTTTGATGGCTCTTATACACAACATGAATCAAGTGCAAAAATCTTGTTTATCTCACCACAAGGACACACCATTCCCAAGTCCTATAGACTAATGTTTCCTTGCACCAACAACACAACTGAATATGAAGTGTTGATCATTGGAATCAAAACAAAGTTGAATGGAAAATCACAAAGTTGCAAGTCTATGGCAACTCACAACTGGTCATAAATCAAGTAAATGATGACTATCAGATGAAGGATGATAAGTTACTGTCGTACAAGAGAATGGTGGAAATTTTCAAAAAGTACTAAAAGGGATACAATTGCTTCTCTCATGTAGATGCCAAAAAAGCAAAGATGTTATGAGTTTATGGTGGAACACGTGTCTAATCCCACCTGTGATGATCCTGAATCCCAAGTAATATGCCATATTGTCAACTTTAAGACCTCCATCTATGGAAATATATATGACTACTTGAAGGATAATACCCTTCCACTTGACCTTTCTTGGAACCAAAAACAAAATTTCATCTGAAAAGCAGCTTGACACACCCTAATATCCAATGTGCTTTATCGATGAGGTCTTGATGGTACTCTCCTTCAGTGTTTAGAACATAACAAAGCTGAAACCGCTTTACGTGAGGTTCATGAGAGTATATGTGGCACACATTTAAGTGGCCTAACTTTAGCCAAGAAACTCCTATGTTTGGGGTATTATTGAAAAAATATGGAGGATTCATTTCAAAATGTCAAAAGGTGCCCAAAATGTCAAATTCCTGGAAACATGATACATGCACTAGCAGAAGATCTGCAACCTTTTGCATCAACATGGCCTTTTTGTCAATGGGGATTAGATCTTGTTGGTAAAATACACCCATCTTCCTCCAATGGACACAAGTTTATCATCACAGCCACATAGTACTTCCCCAAATGGATTGAAGTTGTTCCTCTAACCTCCATCACAAGAAAAAAGATTTCATCATTCATCTTAAATTACATTGTCTATTAGTATGGCATTCCTCAATCCATTATCACAAACAATGGCAAACCCTTCAATAATTAGGATGTCCAAGAACTCTGTGAGTGGTTCCTTATACAATATTGGTTTTCTAAACCATACTATCCCTAAGGAAACGACCAATCAGAGGCCTCAAACAAGACTATCCTGAAAATCCTGAAGAAAACCATCAACAAGGTTGGACATGATTGGCATGTTTAACCAAACCCTACTTGGGCTTATCAAACTAGAATCTGCACCCCAACAAGAGTAACACCCTATTATCTAGTGTATGGATCTGAAGCTATTCTAGCTATTGAGGTTGAACTACCATCACTACATGTGTCACTAAAGGGGATCATTTTAGATGAGGATTACAGAGTGTCTAGGCTACAAGAGTTAGAAGTGTTGGATGAGTGTCGTCAGCATGTAGTTGATCATCTAAAGGCCTATCAACAAAGGATTTCTGGGAGCTACAATCACAAAGTAAATCCTAGAACACTTTAGTTGGGTGACTTAGTTCTGAAATAAAATCCCTATAATCAACAAGATTGAGAGAAGAAAGGGAAATTTGAACCAAACTGGCTAGGTCCCTTTGTTATTGTATCAATATTTGGATCAAGAGCATATTAGTTGTCCACCCCAGAAGGGGATTTGTTTTATGAACCCCTTAACAACTTGCATCTCAAGAAATTCTACACCTAAATCATCCAATGCATTAGAAAGTCCTAAAAAATTACCAAAAACATCAGAAAATGTCTTGAAAAAATGGTTGCCTTGATGAAAACATGGAAAATAGGCGTCTTGGTAACAACAAAAAAAAATATTAAAAAAAGAGAAAAATACAAAAAAAAAAGTGAAAAAGCAAAAAGATCAAAAAAATCATAAAATCTAAAAAAGTGCAATAAAAACAAGTAGTGAAAACCTAGCAATAGGTGCTATTTGTGATAGATTAGATTTTCCATCTATTTGAGCATGTCAACCATTCACTTTCACCATTTTCTTTCACCATCAAATTTCCTATCATCTGAAAGCTTTATGTACATATCTTGGCATCGTGGTCGTGTCTCACCTTAGAATGGGGCAAATCTTGAACTCACTAGGGGAAAATAAACTTTGAGCTTAAACCAACAGGAAAACAATAGTAAGACAAATGCAACAAAAAAAATTATCATGGCACAACCTAACATTGAACATCAATCACCATTAGAAATGCATCAAACATCCAAATCAAATCAAAGAACACTTCCAATGCATGATGTTCTTCTGAATTAGGGCTTTATCACTGGAGCATGAATGTGCAACTATTGCACTTTGATTTTTGTTATCATATCTCTGGAGAAACTCAATGATGTATTAAACTAGAGGAGCCATGAAGGAGTATTATTTTTCTTTTCCTGCTATCTGTGAGTTGATCACTATAATTATGCAAATTGTCCTGGGATGTGCTCTACAAAGTATCACTAATGACATTCCAAATTTTCATAGGAAAATAGTTAACTCTTGTCTAGTTAAGAAAGCAATGCTCAAGTCGTCTTCATTTAATTATACCTAGATGGTTATAGTGTTAACTTGCAATATCAAACATCATGGAAGTGGTACTCAGGTCATCATGGTCTAAAATATTCTATCGATGCTTGTACTCATTTTCAACATTTTAAAGGCTCAATGATGATAAAAGGCATGAAAATTTGGTTGTTACAATGAAAAAATTTACATATTAGGTTTGCATGGTTAAGTTAGAGTGCATCCATGTTAGTATTGCATTTGTATTTAGGGGTTTTCCAAAGCTGAAACAATTTCACAATGATTCTATCTCTATTACTAAGGGATTGAGTACATTTGACATTAACCAAAAACACATCATTTTCATTTAAATTGCACATCAGTTGCATTATTAGTTTCATACATTAGAAAGAACATATGTCACATCATCATTTGCATACATTAGAAAACACATCATTTGCACCATCATTCACATCCATGCATCACATCATAATATTTGCATTAGAAAACAAAAAAAGAAGTGCATTCCATCACACTTGCATGATCCAATTCATTTCATCAATCATTAATGGATTAAGAAATTGGTCCATTAAGAATATTGAAAGACATATCCAACAGAGTAAGATTGCCTAGCAGAAAAGCATCTCCATTTTAATAGGGTCATAATTGAAATTGATGCATCTATGAGTCATTGAAATCATTTATTCCTTTATTAATAAAATGGATATTATGAACATCTAAAACCAATAGTGAAGATGAATTTGTTATTACTCAAATCCAAGACTAACAAAAGACTAGTTGGATCAACATAATCATCACATAGAACATCTCACATCAACTGCATAATCAAACTCATATCACATAGCATAAAGCATCATGGATAAAGCATATATAATCATCAATCATGCATTATCATATCATCATTGCATACATCACATAATCATAATGATCATCATCATATAAACATCATAAACATATATAGAGCTATGCATCGTCATATGATCATTTCATACACCGTTCATCCATTGTATCATTTATTTGCATTAGAAAAGTACAAAGACATAAAATGCATCACATTTCATGGGCATAATAAGATCCATCACATATATCATATAAGAATCATTCATAAAGGATCATAAAATCATAACACATGTATCAATTGCATCATCTTTTGCATCCATCATAATCATCATGATCATCATCATATAGAACACCACATAGCATCATAAAATAGAAATCAAATGCATCCATGAATATGAACATCATGGGAACATGGATCATAATCATCACCACATATCATATAACCTCAAAATTTTAATTTCAAATGTACAAAGATATCTGAAGGTATAAGGAGATACACCAATATCAAAAATGGTAGTGTATCATAATATTTGAAATCAAGAGGTATATCATCAATGTCTCAAACTGAATAAAGGTGTATACATCATGTCCAAAATACATTGGGAAATCATCATATCAGAGCTATGTAGTGCTCCCTCTAGATGGTGCTAACATCATTGAATGCATACCTCCACTTGATGGCTAGGCACCAAGATCTAGATCTCTCTGATCTCCAAGAAGTGGCTCATGAGGAACTAGCTCATGATATCTCCCTTTATAGAACTCAGCCTCTTGAGCAGTCTGGCAAACATCTCTGAAGTAATCTGCCAAACCAATAGCCTCTACAACCTACTATAGTCTCTTGGTGATGCCCTCAACCTACTCATCCCACCATCTCAGAGTGTCCCTCTCAGAAGTGAGTGTGACTTGTGCCTGCATCTATACCTGCACCTATCCTTAAGCCTAAATGTATGTCAACTAAGCCTATATCTATTGTGCCTACTACCTAGCTACATTCCTCTCAGCAGTCAAGGTTTGGACCTATGCTTGTGCCTATGTGAGCAAAGCCTGAACTTGCTCAAGCTGACCCTACAAAGTCTCAACTTGCACCTATAATGCAGAAAACTATTTCTACTACTGTGATGAGGGTAACTAAATCTCCACATGTCACCTCTTGTGAGGCATGCTCATCTATCCAACATTGGGACCTAGCCCTCCTCCAACCCCATCACTCCCATCATCATCCCCATCACTCTCATCATCATCTATGTCCTTACTGCTCTCCTTTTCCTCCTGCTACTATTGCTACTCCCCCTCCTCATCTCCACCACCTCTCCTCTGCAGGTGCTCATGACCAACTGCTCCCTCCCCCTCTAACAGTGGTGTTGGCTAATCTAGAACGGTAATCCATGGAATAGATGTTGAAACATGTAATGGGCATAATCATTAGATATTGGTGCATCAATGATCTCCAGATGCACCTCTCAAATAATGCCCTACAAACACTAAATATGCTAAATTGTCGTATCATAAGACAAAATTGACCCCCACTTTGTAGCATCTTGTCGTCACCACACATAGTGTGCCACTCCATACATGATACGGGTATTTGTAGGATCATCATGGAAAAAAACAAGCCCTTAAGTGGCAAAAAAATCAAAAGAAATAATGTTAGGCAACTTGACGTAAAAATATGAATAAGTTATCTATATTAATTTAAAAATATGTAATAATAGAATTTGTAGAAAATTGAATGTAGTTTCTAAACTACTAGGTTTATTTGAAAATAAATAAAATCTATTTGGTAAAAATTTGAAATTTCAATGCATTAGTACTTAAATTTCAGAGAAAAAATAAGAAGTAGGTGTCTGTTTGACCACCCTAACCATAATAAAATGATAATATTTTTTTATAATATTTTATATATAAGTAGAGGACTCATGTCTGGATGTGATACATATTTTTTGTAATTTTTTTCCAAGTACATAATTAACTATGAATTTCTTATTACAATTCTTAAAAAATATAAAAACTTGTATGTCTGACCACCTTAACTTGGTCAAAACTTCATGAATTTTTATTTTTATTTTTTTAATCCTATAGTATGTGAAGAATAGAATGTGACACATGTTTCAAATTCAAAAAATGTGATACTGTTTGAAAGTTATAGATATTTTTCAATCAACCTATTTATCAGGAATTTAGTCGTAATTGTAATAGAAAATGAATAATAATTATTTATTAAATTAAAATTAAAGCATAATTTATATTGGTGGAAAGCTGAGAATCTCCTCTAAAAACCCTTTTCATTTCATCAATTTTAGGTTAAAAAAAAGTCGTTAGCCACATACCCTACAAATACCCATAATATTGCCAGTTTTTGGCCCATCATGATCCTACACATACCCATACCCTGGACCCTACCAAACTATATCAATACTCTCAGAAGAAAGAATATTTCAATGATAAATCAAGTACAACCAATTAGATATATGGATTGACACAAAAATGACATCTCAGCTTGATCCTCTAGCTGCAGCTTGCAATCCACATATGGTTGCCACACAACTGAATCTAAATCATCTAGGGTCCTCCTCTAGAACTCAAGATTTCCCTTACTAGGTTGAGCAAGTTGACTGCCATAAATATGTACATATGGCTTCATGGCTTGCCACTGTATCTCCCCCATTGGCTGTGAGATTTCTATGTGCTTCCAATCCCAAACCTAGAGAAATGTGACACCTGTTGATAAACTAGCCCCTCACAAGTAAACCACCTGGTGTAGATCATGGTGTGGGTGAGCAAGCGTACAACAACCCCATGCATACTGAGTACCCTGAGCAATCATGCTCTCTAGAATCCTTCCCCATCCAACAAACAGTACCTTTGACCTATAATCAGGACAAAGGAACCCTCCAATAAATCCAGAAAGAATAGATGATGAAAACCATCAACCATGTCCCTCCATGGAATCTCACAGCCACATATGTTCTCATCCTCAAAAAATTTGCATAGTTCCTCAGCCCCACCCTACTCCTGAGAATCATATAGAACCAGCTCTCCAACCACAGGTATCTGAAGAATTTGATATACATCTTCTGGGGTAACTGTTATCTCACTAGTGGGAAAATGAAAAGTGTTATGATCACTATGCCATCTCTTGGCAAAAGCTATCAGTAAATAACTATTCACCCTAATCTAGGGCATATATATCAAAGATTATAATCTACATCATGTAATCACAACTACCTAATCTGGTGTCAGGTGAGGAATCAATTCCCAAGTCCTAGGAAAGTGCTCTCTAATCTATAAATTGGTCAATGGTTCCTATAATCACAAAATCACAAATCAAAAAATCAATCAAACAACATCAATCAACATATTAATATAATCCACTCTGGTGAAACTTTGATCAAATCTCGTGAGCTTCAAATAGTCAAATCAACCTCTCCTATCATGAGGTTCATCAATCAAATCAACCTCGCCTATCATGAGGTTCATCAATCAAATCAACCTTGCCTATCATGAGGTTCATTAGTCAATCAACCTCTCCTATCATGAGGTTCATAAATCAACTTAACCTTTCCTATCATGAGGTTCATCAAATCATTCATCCTTGCCTATCATGAGGTTTATCATTTAATCAATGTACCTCACCTATCATGGGGTTCATTAAATAAAATTATAATTGTTCCTCGCATATCATGAGATCAATTATCATCATCTTATCATTGAATCTCACCCATCATGAGATCAATGGACATCTAACCTATCAACATCATCAATCATCATCAACATAAAGGTTGATGCAATCAAACATCATTGAAATCAAGGAGCCTAACCAAGAAAATCATCAATCTAGTCAAAATTTCCCCAATGTGCTAAAAAATTCTATGCACCAGAGAAATTCATCAATGCATTAGAATAGGGGTTCTATGCGTCAAACTATCAGATGCACCTTTTCATTTGACCTATGCACTAGAAAAAATCCTTGATGTGCCAAAGTATTCTATATGCTAGTTCATCTCATCAATGCACTAATATAATTTCCCTAAGTGCTAATCTAACCTATGTACTATTTCAATGGTTCTATGTGCTAATTTGGACAACCTATGCGCTACATCATTCAATGCACTAGTTCATCTATCCTATGCGCTACATCACTATCTGTATGCATTAGACTATTCTATGTCCTGGAATAGCTACCCTATACACCATTGTAGAAACCTTATGCGCTAAAGCAATTCAAAATCTGAATTCAAAGAAAAATAAGTTGGAAATTAATTGCATGAAATACGAAGCAGTTTTTGGGGTGCTTACTGGAGGTCTGTACGCTGTCCAATAGTTGTGATGTCTGACTCACTCGAACAGATGTGTGTAGTAGGGGATCACCATTCTACTCTAAAGTGCTAAATCACTCTCTCTCAAGTTTTCAAAATCACAAATGCACAAATGAACTTTCTAATAACTCCTTTTAGCCTTTTAAAGGTTAATTAGGAGGGACTTTTATGGGGTTATTTTATTTCATTTTTTCTAAGGAGCTTAATTGATTATTTCATCACCTGGTGGCTCATACATCATTTTCGGGAGATAAATCATTTCTTACACACAAAACTTTGAGATCATCATTAAATCATCGAAAAATTAGCAAAAATTCCAAAAAAAAACTGAAAATTTTAAAAATTCACCGATTTATCTCCCAAGGAGGCATATATCTATCATCACCTAAAAATGAATGTCTGGGGCATCAATTTTTTTTTCTTGGCATCTATATCAAATTTTTCTTTGAAGCAACGTGTAAACACATTACTTCAAAGAGGGGAGAAATGTATACACCTAAAATCAGTCATGACATTTGATTAATTAAATACTAGCTATTTAATTAATATTATATCTACATATAAATAAATTTGCAATTTATTTATATAGTTCACCTTTTTCTAATTCTCCAAATCTAAAACCATATTCTTCTAATTTAATTAAATAAACAAAATTTCATAAGCTTGTTTTATTTAATTAAGTTTCACTAATCTTAGATTAGGAATTCAAGCACATGTCCACAACTTTTCATGCCACCTCATGAAAGTCACATGAAATTAAATAATTCTAATTTTTAATTAGAATTATCTTCAAACATGTCTTATTCTTCACACACTTCTTCAACAAAATTTTCAAACACATGGTCTTTTGTTCCCACACTTCATTCCTCCATCTGTTTGGCATGTTATTTTTGGTCAAGAGATTCCTCCATCCATTTGGCATGTTGTCTTTGGTCAAGGGGACACATTCTTGATTCTCTTTATCTCCATTGTTCATCCCTCTTGTTTGAATCTGGACCGTCGATCTTTGCCACATCACAAGATGCTTGAAAATGCCTATAAATACAACCCTTTTCCATTGTATTTTGCATCCATATTTTAATAGAGCTATCATTCAAGAATATCGTTGGAGCATTGGAGCAGTTTGCAATCTTATAGTTACATTTCATATCATGTTTTTTTTTTTAGTTACATCTTAGAATCACACTTTGCTTCATAGTTGCATTTTATGTCATGCTTTGCATCATACTTGAATTTTAGATTATCATATTTATAGTTAGAATTTGAGCATATGTATAATCATCCTAGCTCCATACCATAGTATCCACCTTTACAATCTAACACCATTATCCATTCATCATAATATCTATTATCATTTTTGTCATATAGTTTCATGTATGAATTTCATTTACTTGCATATTGAATATCAATCTCATTTCTCAAGTTTTCATTTTAACAACCATAAGTGCACACATAAAAATATGAGAGCCAATATGGTTTAATAAATCCTTGAGAATAGAGGACAATGGAACATTTTTAAAGATTTGTTTAACTGTAGAACTTAGAGTAGTTTATTTGATTCAAATATTTACTATAATACATGTCATTGGTGTTTGTGTTGATTTAATAAAAATCACCACATTTCACACACACATCCACCAATATAAATTATGCTTTACTTTGAATTTAATAAATTATTATTATTCATTTTTTATTTGAATTACGACAAAAGTCTTGATTGATAGGATGATTAAAAACATGTATAGCTTTCAAATGGTATCACATTTTTTGAATCCGAAACATGCATCACATTCTATGATTCACATAATATAGGATTAAAAAAATGAATTTCATGAAGGTTTGACTAAGTTAAGGTGGTCAGACATATGAGTTTTTATAAATTTTTAAAAGTTGTAATAAAAAAATCATAATTAATTATTTACTTGGAAAAACATTACAAAAAAAATACATCACATCGGGACATGAGTCCTCTGCTTATATCTAAAATATTTTAAAAATAATTATTATTTTATTGTGGTTAGGGTGGTAAGACAGACACCTACTTCTAGTTTTTTCCCTAAAATTTAAGTACTACTGCATTGAAATTTCAAATTGTCACCAAATAGATTTTTTTTAAAAATAAACCTAGTAGTTTAGAAACTAAATTCAATTCTCTATAGATACTAGGGTATGTGCAGGACCATCATGGAAAAAATAGGCCCTTAAGTCGCAAAAAATTCAGAAAAATCAGAGTTAGGCAACTTGACATAAAAATTTGAATAAGTTATCTATATTATTTAAAAAATATGGAAGAATAGAGTATGTAGAAAATTGAATGTAGTTTCTAAACTACTAGTTTTTTTTTTTTTTTAAATCTATATGGTGAAAATTTGAAATTTCAATGCAGTAGTACTTAAATTTTAGGGAAAAAATAAGTAGGTGTTTGTCTGACCACCCTAACCACAATAAAATGATAATATTTTTTTATAATATTTTAAACATAATTAGAGGACTCATGTCTGGATGTGGTGCATATTTTTTTGTAATTTTTTTCCAAGTAAATAATTAATTATGATTTTTTTATTGCAACTTTTAAAAAATATAAAAAATTGTGTCTGACCACCTTAACTTGGTCAAAACTTCATGAAATTCAAATAAAAGCTATAGATTTTTTACAATGTGATGCATGTTTTGGATTCCAAAAATGTGATACCGTTTAAAAGCTATAGATTTTTTTCAGTCAGCCTATCAATCAGGACTTTAGTCATAATTCAAATAAAAAATAAATAATAATTATTTATTAAATTCAAAGTAAAGCATAAGATATATTGGTGGAAAGTTGAGAATATCCTTTAAAAACCCTTTTCATTTCATTAATTTTGGGTTAAAAAAAGTCGCTAGCCACATACTCTACAAATACCCATCATATCAAGCCACTTTTTGGCCCATCATGATCCTGCACATACCCACTATTCTTACATATTTTTTAAATAATATAGATAACTTATTCAAATTTTTACGTCAAGTTGCCTAACTCTGATTTTTTAAAATTTTTTACCACTTAAGGGCCTATTTTTTCCATGATGATCTTGCACATACCCTCGTAATACATTTTAGCAAAGGAATTGGTCTTGTAGAGAAAAGACTAGTAACCTATCTTAATACTTCCTTAGTTATCATGTGATGCATATTGGTCCAAAAAAACTTATCATGTATTATTCTTAAATCCATCCTAGCCCATTTGTCATGAAAGAAAAAACTAGGGAAACATTGCCATATATCCAATTTCTTCACGAGTAGGTTTTGAAATTCTAGATTTAGGATGAAGTTATCTCTAGTAAGCTCATTAGCCCACAATTCTCCTAGCTTGGAATGATAAAACTCTTCTATCTCCCCTTGAATATAGATCATAATGTCTTCAATTGGTAAAACCCCATACAAAATATGTGTAAATGCACCTAACGAGTCATCTTCTATGGATTTGGTGAGATACCTCCCAAATTTTAGTTGTGGTTCCTTTCTAACCTCTATAACCATCAGTGTAGCCATTCCAAAATAGATTCAAAACTATTTCCAAGTAATTTTTTTTCAAAAACTAGGGAAAAAAGATTCATAAATTTACCTTTTTCTTCATTAGGGTTTCGATGCACTAAAAATTGAATCACCTTGAACACTATGAATTATTTCTTCATTTCTCTACTCCTTGAATGCCTTTGTGAAATGAATTTTCCTTAGTTAATTTACTTATTTAATCTATCCGTTTACCCAACTTCTACATTAAATGCTTCAAACCATAAAGCTTCCAACCCTTTATTTTTTTCCACAAACAACTTTCGAATCTTCACAAGCTTTCACATCATCATATTTTCTTCTATAACCTTCACCAATATATCAAGCATATTGATTTTCATCACATATCTTTTTGTTGAGGCATCGATGCCTCTTTTTTAGTGGGGGACAAAAGATATTCATTAAATATCCCACTAAGCCAAAGCTCTTAGCTTCATTTTCAAAGGAAACATCTACACCAAAGGAGGGCACATATTATTCCTTGACTTCTAACTCTTCCTTATTTCCCCAAATATTTTCCATTTCCTTCTTTATTTTTACAAGATCAACCTTTTTCACTGGTTCATTCCTTTTTACTAGATTATCCTTTCTTGTATTTTTTATTTTGTAAAACTTAGCAATATGCCAAATTCTACCGCAGGTGTGACATGTGATATTCTTCTGAATAGTATTTCTTCCATTTAGTCCAAATCTGTTTTGATTAGCTTTGTGTCCAAATCTATAGAATATATAATAGTAACCATTAAATATTGAATCATTTTACCATTGTTATAGCCATTCATCATTTGATTTTTGGATTCCCTTTCTGTATGACCAAATCTTTTGCATGTAATAAATTCACCAAAAAATGATAGATAATTTTGATTCATTATGCTTCTACAACTTGTCTCCCTTTTGAAAGAAATAAAACCAAGTGAAAGTGTAGGGATGCTACCCATTCTAGATATGAATTTAAGGAAGGAATGATAAATATGGATGATGATGCCTCTGAAAAATTGCTCATGTGTCTCCTTTTCCACTGAAGATGAAGATGCCACAATCAACTCAGGTACATGTACCCAATCAATGAAGAAGGTGAAAAACTAGGACAATGTGGAAACTAATGCAGAACAAGATCTAAAGACTGCAATTCAATGATCCTTCCATTAAAAGAATAGAAGGAGACTAGATTGACCCCCCCAAAATGAAGTGTCCTCAAAACCACTAAAAAGAAGTCTGAAGCAAAAAAGGTATCCAAACTATTGTTGTTTCTAGCTAATGTTCTAACATCTCCTAAAGGATAACTACTCCTTATACTCAGAGACCCTAGGTCAATGGCCAATGAACAAGAGATGACCAATTGGCAAGCCTCTCCTTTTCTCTTTAGACTATGTAGTACCAAGGTGGGTATCCCTATACATTAATGCAGATCATCACCCTACAATAGTGGAAGGCCTTAAATGGGCTAAATCATCTACACAACTCTCCCTATTAGTAGTGACTTCTAGTAGTGTGAAAAGGGCAACATGAAAGAAAATCTAAACTAAGAAAGCAAGAAATGTTTTTAATTGAAATATTTTTGGTTCTACCCTAGCTTCATACTTAGTGAATCTCCTTGACCAATTCCTAATCCACATGGAGTGAGGAATGAAATAAATTCCTACAACAAACCATCAATGACTTCTCATAACCCTAGTACCTTGTAGTAGGAAACCAACAAAAGGAAAATCATCATGTTACATAGTCATAGACATTGCACTACAATACCTTCACTACCTTTATGCAAGCAATTACACCACTCCTTGAATGATAGGAAAACATAAACGTAACTCAAATAGTAAGTGTGTTTGAAGCATCAACACAACCCTTGATTATATTGATTCAAAAGATACTACATGCAATATTTGGAGAACATACAAATTGATATATATAACAAAGAAAAATACAAATATTGTATGGCAGTCATTTTTTGTTATTATAGAGCATAGCCCAAAACAATCCCTATCTATGTCCAAAGGACTTACACTATCTAACTTGACATAAAGTAAAGAATTATAGAAAGCATAGGAACAAAATATAGTAGGGAAACATTGCATCACACCACTCAGATTGGAGAGTAGAAGTTTAAACAATACAAAAATAACAAAACTTGCCTTTATAGTGTAGGAATAATAGAGAATTCAAATTCAAACCCTAACCCTAACTCAATCAGAGTTGTAGAAAGGATGAAATCCAATCAGATTAAAAACATGAAAAATTCCTCCCAAACTAGAAGCAACAATTAGCCATAAAGGCCTCTGACACCTCAAGCACACTCCAACATTGATGGAAATTTGAAAATAGGCATGGAATCCCAAGAAATCCATGATCATAGTCATGAAGAACATACCTTGACATTGATCAAACCCACTGCAACACATCAGGACATCAAAGGCATCGCTCAACAATAAATTCTTGCTTGGGAGAAGCAAAAATATGATTTGTATTTGTCCTTGATCAATCATGGTAGCTAGTTAGAAATATGCCATTATTGGACAATCAACACCTGTGAATCAAGAGTAGCTAACCATTGGGAAATTGCACTTTAAATCATGGTTGTTGATCCATCTTAATCGTTCCAAGATCCAACGCCTATAACTCACTTCCCATTAATTTAAAACATGACCATCGGATTTAAAACCTTTAAATCTAGGCTGCTTGATCAACCATATTGCTCCATCATAGGGACACCCACTTCACTCCTGTCGATAGGTAATTATCCTACCGAAACCATTTACTACTACCTTTGATGGGTCCCACTAGATACATGTGTCACTGGCATGACTCAAAACAATGATGTGAATCATCTAATCACACAATTGAACTCCACCACATGTTGGCCTATGTCATCACCTAGCATCGTCATCAACCTGCCGAGTCCCACCATCTTCATCAATGATCACAAAGCATCCACGTGGACACATGTCCACTACTTTCCACTACCCAAATGAGACCAAGCCAAGATTCCATCAAAAACTTAGAGTAAAGAACAAGCACTGTCTGATCATCTCGATCTCAACCATTGATCTCTTTGCCACCCATCAAGGTGACATCACACTCCACTCACTACGTCGATCACCACTGCCAGTCCCACCAGGGACAAGCATCACCATCCTACTAACCTCGTTGCATTTCTTTAATCAATATTTTATTCCTACGGGGTGCGTGGGGAATGGCTAAGATTTAGCCATACTTTCACTTTGATAAATGTCATTCGATCAAGGGCCCACCTGCAGATTTAAAAGGTTAATACCCACATGCATATAAATCATGAAATAAAAGGGGGACCACCTTAGGACATAAGACTTAGGGGGAATGAAAATATTTTTGGCCCATGATTTAGGAAAACATTAAGCATTTTCAATTGGGGCAATGACCAAAAAGACAAGGTAAGGGGCTGATGAACACATGACTACCAAGACATAAGTCATAACTTGGATGAATAACAACCACCAATAATGAGAATATTGCTAAGTCACCAAAAATCGTAACCACAAAACCTCATGTTGGAGGTTGTGAAGTTAGAAAAACCCAATACTTTAAGAAAAATGACAAAATATTAGAAGGGGTCATGGCTAGAAAAATGATAAATAATGACATAAAGTCATAACATAAAGGTTCAAGTAAAGCCTAAGAAGGTGCAAGATGCCGACATGATTTTAAAAAAAAAGTGCACACCAAGGGTTTAGCATTTTAAGATATAAGGGTTTAAGCCACTCATGCAATTTTTGAACCCTAATCATATAAAATGGAGTAAAATCAAAGGCTCAAAAGGAAAAATTTATGGAAATGGCCATGGATTTTATAAGTACCCCTACTGGCTCTAGTTGGGGATGTTTGCTTGACAAAGCAGAGTGAGAATTCAGATCTTTGGAGAAGCATACCACGCCAACCATTGGGATGCATAGTCAACCCAATATAGAACACCTCATTTGATAGCTCCATCCCACCAAATGAAAAAGGGGAATTAATATTTACCCCTATTAAACACCAACCTGTTAAAGGAGTTGATCCCCTTCAACCAATTTTTTTTTTGTCACACCATATCAACACAAGTAACCTCCTTCCTACAAACACAAATATGTGATTAGCCTTGAACAAGTGAGAACCTAATCCATGTTTTTCTTTTTACATGGTAACCACATCACATAGGCCACCTCACTTCCACCCATTTCATTTTCTGATTATGTATTTGGTGACAAAAACTAAGAACAATGATCAACATCATAAAAAGCCTCTATCTCTTCACACTTGTTGATCACTTCAAATGAATCAAGGCCAAAAGAAAAAGCCTCAAACTCACATGGAACAGAAAAATGTGCCATATCATCATGTTTACATGTAGAGGGAAACTCATCCTTAGACAAGTCAAACTAAAAAAATTGAAGCTCAGGGACACAAGGGACATAAGCAACCAGAAAATTACCTTGTTGTTGCCCATCAAAACTACAAGTAGCACACTTGGAATCCTCAAAGTTTATGCAAACCTCATCAACACATCCATTCATATCATGAGACATTCTATGTAAAGAGCTATACTCTTAATATTTCCTCTCTTTTTCATCCCCTTTGCAATCTTTTGAGGAAAATGTGTCAAAAAAATTTGAACTATGACACACACCAAGGGAGCACACCTCGTCAACTAAACTATTCCATGATAGGTTTGAATCCCATTGCTCATGAAGAAGACTATGAGCTTCAAACCCTAAACAAAATTCTTCATAGGCATCCATATGATCTACACAATCATACTCCTTAGGTGCAAACTCATCATAAATAATATCTTTAGTTATAGCAACCCTTATTTCTTTTTTTGCTTCTTCACATACAACTACATCTATGCTATCCTCATGCAAAAATTTAGTGGAAACTTCAAAACCAAACCAGGGACAAAAGAAGGCGAGAAATTAGACAAGGGCATAACCTCTTGCTAATCACCCACAATAGACACATCTTCTTCCATGCTGCTACAAAAACTAGCAGAGTCATATCCCATAGTATCAAACTGAAAATCACTATTAGACTCATCATTGCTACTCTCTTCTAGTTGAAAGTCACCACACAAACTGTCACACTCATCTAATATAGAAAGCAAACTCTCTTTCTCCATTGTTTCAACATTAAGAGGTATGACACTATAATTTTTTGTCACCTCATCATACCTATTTCTAGATAGATGAATGTTATTCACCTCACCAAAATGATCTGTGAATATTTCTTTAAATTGATGCCATGAACAAATAGAATGCAAAGGAAGATTAACAAACCATTCTTTAGAATCATCTTAAAAATTTCTTACAAATAGCTTCATGACAACGTCCTCTTCTTGTTTCTGACCTTCCACCAACAAATCAGTGAAATATTTCCAATGTCTTGATGTTGATTCTTCTAAACTACCTCTAAACTTACGGAAATATTTATTTATTTCCCATGGGATAGAATGTACAAAACCATGGATTTTACTGAAATATAGAGGGTTATATATCTCCAAAAAATAAAAAGGTCTTCTTTGAGGATATGACTGTGGTTCACATATGATAGAATAGATAGTAAAGGGGGCATCCATTTGACAATATATTTTAATCTTAACCCTCTACAACTAGCTACATAATATCTAACTTCTCTTTTTCCTTTTGAACTGGTGCCTTAAAGAACTGAATAAGGTATAATATTTACCGGGACTTATTGTTGACCTTCATACAAAATGTTACAATAGAAAAATACTTGAAAACTGTTGTAACACACTCTAATGATGATGTAGAATATTTTGCAAAGTCACCACCTCTTTGAAAGAGGAAAATATCTTAAAGCAGTAGAGAGCTCTTTCCAAGATAAATAGATTTCTGATTTCTCTCTACTAGCAAAGCACTGGACTTCAAGAACACACTAGAAATGTTGCAATAGCCTCCCTCTTCAAGTATGTAGGTCCCTTTTTAAATCTCTATCTTCCTTAATAAGGAAGAGCATATTTGAAGTTTCTCACCCAAAGAATTTCACACTTATCTTTATCATCCTCAGAGCACATGGTTCATAATGAGGAAAAGCATATAATCAATTGCTCACCCAAATATTTCTTTTGTTCTCCCCAACATCGCCAATCTATTGGCTCAAATGACTCTTTTGATAAGACTATCTACAACCAAGATTATGAGCTCATCCTCAGTAAAGTCACCAATCTATTGGTGTGTTGAGCTGATGGGCTAGCATCTCCTAAAGGGTAGCTACTCCTTATACTCAGAGACCCTAGGTCAATGGCCAATGAATAAGAGATGATTGATTGCCAAGTCTCTCCTTTGTGATTCAAGCTCTACAGGACCAAGGTGGGTATCCCTATACATTAATGTTGATCATCACACTACAATGGTGGAAGGCCTGCAATGGGATAAATCATCTCCCTATTAGTAGTGACTAGTGGTAGTATGGAAAGGGCAACATGAAAGAAAATATAAACTAAGAAAGTAAGAAATGTTTTTAATTGAAATATTTTTGGTTCTATCCTAGCTTCATACTTTGTGAATCTCCTTGACTAATTCCTAATCCACACAGAGTTAGGAATGAAATAAACTCCCACAACAGACCAACCATGGCTTCTCCTAACCCTACTACCTTGTAGCAAGAAACCAAAAAAAATATAATCAACATGTTACTTAGTCATCCACACTACACTACAATACCTTAGTTACCTCTATGCAAGAAATCACACCACTCCTTGAATGATAGGCAAAAATAAACATAACTCAAAAATTGAATGTGTTTGAAGCATCAACACAAACCTTGATTATATTGATTCAAAAGATACTGCAAACAATATTTGGAGAACATACATATTGACATTTATAATGAAGAAGAATACAAATTTGATATGGCGGTCATCTATTGTTATTGCAGAGCATAGCCCAACGAAAACCCCTATTAATTAACCCCCACAACAAAAGGTTTGACCAAGGAAAACCCTTGTTCACTAACCCCCACAACATTTTTCCCTCTTCTTGTGTATGATTTGTAGGGATAGGTTGTAGATTTTTCAAGAAACAAAGTTGGAGAAAGGTTGTCAATTCCTCAAATGCATAAAGTTCTCATCAATCCTTGGAGAAGCTTGGAGAAGGTCTATAGGTGGCATTTTGCAATTTCAGGTCTGAAAAAAAGTCAAAAAGATTAGAGAAAATCTAGAGGCATAGAATCGAATTCAGAAATTCCAGAAAAGTAGAAGTGGATTGATTCAACACTATTGGTGAATGAGTCCCCCTGTGCAGGCTTGACAAAGATTTTTGAAGATTTGGATACCCTTTTGGCTGAAACCTGTTCCTGCACATTTTCCCAGAAACTAGATTGGTTCACCCAGCTTGGCGAATGAGACCAAGTTAGCATCAACAACACATTTTTAGTGACCCAAACCTCCACTATTCCTTCTTTAGTCTTCTAGATGCACACTTTAAGTTTCATAGCTTTCTGTTACATTTCGTTCACTTTCTTAGGCCATTATGAATTAGTTTGCATATCACACTATGTTTTCCAATTCATTATCTTTTCCAAGATTACACTTGGTGGTGAACCCCTCATTAGCTATCATTCAATACCTATGATAGCCCAATTGGAATATTTCAATCTCCTTGCATTGAGATCTCTTGGGTTATTCTTGAGAGGAGCCTCCTTGAAAGTAGATGTGAATACATCCCACATCACAACATTTTCATCGGTTCCACTTATATGCATCACCATTTTTCCTTATCAACCTATTGGGTCCCACCTTCTTCATCAATGGTTAGCATGGATGGATCCCACTTGGAGCACTTCCTTCCTCCTTATCGCTTTATCACCAAGTCACTAAAAATTTGAAACTCATAACCTCAATTCGAAGGTTATGAAGTTCTCAAAACCCATGACATCTCATCAACAAAGAGATCACTAAGTAACTAAGTTATGAAACTTAAGAACCCTATGACATAGGTTAGGAAAACTTGGAATTCCATGACAATAAGGAGATTGCTATGTTAAAAGGTTATAAAAATTTAGAACCCCATGACATAGGTTAAGAAAACTTGGAATCCCATGACTTAAGTAACAAAATCATTTCACCTTGCAAGGTTGACACACAATTTCCCAACAAATCTCCCACATGTCAAACACCTTAAAAGAGAAACAAGAGGGAGTAAACATTGTCTCTTAATTGCTAGGGGTCAAAAGTCCCAACATCTCTAAACACCATATAAACTTCTCTGTGCTCATAGGCTTACTTAAAGAATCAACAACATTCATCAAAGTCTCTACCTTAACCAACTTCACCTTACTATCTTTGACCATATCTCGAAAAAAATGATATTTTACATCAATGTGCTTGGTCTTGGCATGAAATTTCAGGTTCCTAGCTAGACGTATCACACTCTAACTATCATAATAAATTATCACTGCACCTTGTTTTTTTTATTCCAATATCTGAACACAATCTCTTTCTTGAACATCCATTTGCAACCAACACGTTTTCATCCTTTAGGAAATGGTACAAGATCTCATACATCATTCTTCTTCAAAGATGCCATTTCTTCATCCATAACAATCTTCTATGAGGATTCTACATCATTCATGCATAATGCCTCTTCTACAGATCTAGGTCCATCCATGTTAGTATTCAAAGAAAAAATACATCTCCACTCATCAGGTGAATACCTTTCAAGTGGAGGGGTTGGGGCCCTAGCTTGGTTGGCTAAATCTTTCCTATTGCAGGAGGTTGGTCACGAGGTCTAGTCTCCCCCACCCCCATGTACCGGAGGGCGTGTCGTGCCAGCAATGTCAGTCACGTTAAAAAGTTTACCAGGCGCACTGCAATTTATATGGGGTCGTGATACCCGATTCCTGCAGTCTAAAAAAAAAAACCTTTCAAGTGGTTGTCTATGCCTTGTAGACTGAAGAATGAGCTAAGTTGGAGGTTCTTCCTCCTCTTCTGAAGATTTAGATTTAGATGAGCTCTCCTCAACTTTTTGTCTATCCTTGAGCCTCGATTCAACTTTCTTAGGTGTAGAAGGAAATTGAATCACATCTTCCTATCTACCTAAATTCTGACTACACAATAATAAAAGGAGGCTTAGTTTCTCTAAAAATAACACTTCTATTAGGTATGTGTAGGTTAATGGTGGGCCAAAAAGTGGCAATGAGGAAAAAACACGTTTTTCATTGAATGAAAAAAATGTGAAAGGAACATGTTGACTTTTTTTAGGCTCGGGTATCACCATACCAAACACTAAGCCTAATTTTACAAATCGGATATCCAATCCAAATCGGATATCCGATTTGTAAAAAGCATATATTAAAAACTTATGTCACTTTTTTGAAGTCATTCATCTGAGAAGAACCCGTAGGCACATAGTGCATCCATTCTTCGCATAACAGATATCCGATTTAGGCTAAATTCAAGTTGGAAAGGTAAGTTTTTTTATTTTTATTTGATTTGATTCAATTTTGATTTAGATTTGAATAATTTCATATGGTTTTCTGTTGATTTTTTTAAAAAATAGGGTTTTTGATTCATTTTTCGTGAAAAAATTGAGTTTACAATAGATTTTCATAAAAAAGAATGTTTTTTGTGGATTTTTTTTCACAATAGGGTTTTTTATTGAATTTTTATGAAAAAATTGAATTGAGAATGGATTTTGATAAAAAAAATGAATGTTTTTTGTGGATTTTCTTTCAAAATAGGGTTTTTGATTGAATTTTTATGAAACAATTGAGTTCAAAATAGATTTTGATAAAAAAATGAATGTTTTTAATGGATTTTGATTTAAAAATAGTGTTTCATTTATATTTTCTAATTTTAGATTAATTATTTTTTAAATTTAATTAGGAATTATGGCTATCAAAAATGAGAATGCACAAATTCCACCAGTTGAGAATGAAAATCCACCAGCTGAGAATCAAAATGTAGAAATGCCAAATGCTCCACCACCTCCGTAGCCATCAATTGAAGACTTAATTCATGAAAAATTGGAGCAATTGAGGGGCATTTGTGATGTTTATAAAAAAAAATCCCTCGATTATCCCATATGTCAAACACATTGACAGGAATAATTACAAATGTAGAAACCCTCTCCACCCAACATAATGCCTTTCATTCGTGGTGAGAAACTATGAAGGAATATTATGCATGTGGATTTTCTTATGATGATGTGAAAGATCTCCAAATAACAAAATCCCAAATAGCCTCTTTATTTATTAACCCCAACACTGGTTTTCCAGTTAATGTTAACAAGCCAAAACTTTCTATAAAATGGTGCACGCATAGGGGCATAGTAGATAAATTTTGGGATCGTTGGTGTATGGTTTTTGATAAACCACCCAACAATAATCTTGATGTACCTTTTTACTTTATTAAAAAATTATATGCTGAGCTTTTGTTAGGGCATCATGTCAATTACTTTGACATTAAACCCTTCCAGGGCATTGGTAGAGGTATGCCTCAGGATAGGCCAGGGGCAGCTAGAGTAGTTAGGCGCCCATATGTTCCCCATCCTCCCCTTCCTCCACCACCTCCAGTACAACATCTAGATATTACGGAGGATGCATCCACACAAACTATCTAGGCCATTCACTCTTTGAGTGGTCTTTTGGTTTCCCATGCTTCTTCAGTAGCTCAGCCACAGTTTGGTGATCTTGGCGATGGATCCAGTGCTGCTGCATCGTCCTCCTTGGGTCCACATATTTTTGTGCCACATATTTGCAGTACGTGTCAAAAAATATGCTTGGGTTCTATTGTACAGCCCCCTGAGCATCCATTAGACACTTTTGATTATGACATCCAGGATATGGAGATTATAGAAAATCACATGCAGGGGAGTGAAGCACACCCTACAAAGACCTCTCTTGCTAGAGAGGTGGACATTGGAGTAGTTACACAAGTAACATTTAAGACCTATAAATTCATAACTTGCATTTTTTTAAAAATGAATATTAATAAGAGATAGTATCAAGTACTAATATTTATTTACATGGTCTATTTAACAGTTAATGTCTGAGGAGGAGCTCACACAAGTGACTGATAGCACTTTTACAGCCATTTCATTTGGCCTCAACATGCACACAATATGTATTTTCACACTCACTCATTTACATTTTTTTACTATATATTTGCATGTCATTTGAATTGTCAATAATGAAATTATATATTAACTTATATGTTTATCTTACTCTCTACTTGTAGGAAACACCTAGTGCGAGCGAGGTGCGATGCTCTCCAAACTATGGAGGCACGGTGTTAGATAAGGGAAAGGTAATTGAACTCAAATTTGATTGAATTAAAATTTGTAAGATCTTTTATTGATTATGCATACATTGATATAGATTCGTAGTTTCATACGTACTTGTCATTTTTATGTACACGCGGTTGTGAGCTATACATCATTGTTGATAAGTGCCACAACACCCAAAGGAGTAGGTATTCGAATGCTTGAAGGAGGAGGTGTTGAGACACCTAAAGGAGATATAGAAAAAGATCAACCTAAAGAGGTATGTGTTTATTTTATTTTGTGCTTGGTAAATATGTTCTTATTACTGACAATTCTATGCTAACTTGGATCAATTTCATGTTTTTGTTCGCATATATAGATTGACGATACAAAAGTTGGTTTGGTTAGTTCTTTGAGAGGGGTATATTCTAGGACTCCTGACCCTTCAAAGAGATGTATATTTCAGGTAATCAAGATTTCAATTTTAGAGTTCAATTATAATTCAATGTGTATTGATTTTTATGTTAATTATTCAATTTTAAATTATATAGTATAACTAATCTCAATTGTGGTTTGACTTTTTCTTGTGTAGCTACCTTCAGAGCCAACGAGTGCTTCAAAGAGGCTCCATTTTGATGATCCACCAGTAGTTTAGGATGAGATAGACATTTTGGCATGTAAATTTTGAATAGATACCGAGATGGCATATGCCACATATTGTAAAACTTTGTTTGAGTTGGCGTTGATGCCATTTTTGTATATGGACATACACTTGATTATTGGATAATTTGATATATATAGAAGTTGACAATCAAAATTTAGTTTCCTCCTCATGTGCATGATTAAACTCTTTGAAGCAATGGTTAAATATCAATGTACAATAGCATAAAAATAATGGTTAAATATTATGTAGTTTATATTCATATTGCTGATTACATTGCATTGCACATCTTTCAAACTCAAAGCATTATTTCACATTGCATAAGTAACAACTAGATACTCATATGATTAACCCTACACCATCTGATTTTCTTCTTTGTCAACTTTCCCATGCCTTAGTAAATTTGGTGGTCCATTTGTAACCATCAATTTTTTTATATAACATAAATTCACCTTTTTCAAAAAATTAATATGGCTAGACTCCCATATGAATACTAATAATATATCATATGACCATTCTTCATATACTTACTGGCACTTTGTGTCTTCTTAGATGAGCCAAAATTTGTTGCCCAACTACCTCTGCCTTCATCAATGTTCCATATTTTAATCATTCCATCCCAAGATGTTGTGACCATTTGTTGACTAGAAGATTCAATTATTTGCAGGCATGAAATGACATCATCATGCACTTTGACCTAGAAATTTAGGAAAAGAATACTATTAAAAGTTGTGAGCTCTGTGAAAAATAGATGTTTATCTGACTGCAACACCATCTAAATATGGATTCTTTTAGAAAATAAAAAGCAAGACATAACTTTTAAACAAATAATTTAATCACAATGTATTTTTCACAAAGAAAATTTGTATAAACCGCTTCTCCATAATGGCTAGTATAGAAAATAATTGCATTGGTAGAACAAAACTCCAAAACATTTCTGATTTCCTTGATTAATTGAATCTTAAGTAGAATCCCCACAATAATTATGTTTTACATAAACCGATAGGAAAACAACATTGCTTGGAAAGTGCATCTCTAATATTTTATGTTCCTTGTACAATAATTTAAATACATTTGAAGAAGTTATATGAAAATATAGCTTCTTAAATTCTTCTTTAATTTGAAGGTTAGTTTTGATAGTGAGTAATTTATTTCATAGATGGATTTTAGCTTTTGCTTGATTGTTGTGCACTGTACTTTCTTCTATAAATAAAATGAGACATGCTAATGCACATTTTCACTATAATTTCTCTATTTTCTTCCTCAACATATCTCTCTCTTGGGCTTTGATACAACCCTGTCAGGGCCTGTCCTAATCACATTTAGCCCAAATCAAAAAGAAAATTTCATGCATTGCTTCTCCCTACACTAGCAGACCCTGGCTGGAGGTTTTATTTGATATTGTCAACAAACATACATCTGGTTGTCTGAATGAATGGGGGAGTTACAGCCTTCCCAATCAAGAGGTCATGACTTGTCAGAACTGATTAAAGCAATTCAAGACTTATGTCATAGGATGAGAACATTTGACCATAGGCTCAATGATAAATGCAATGATCCTTAACTAAATTATTCATACAAATTTCTTAGATTTGGAATAATTCAATGAAAATCAGCCAAAACATTTAAACAAGATATTTAGATCTAAAACATTCACATATGATAAATAGATCTACACATATAAGTTGGTTGGAATAGAGTATTTAATTCAAATAACTCACTTCATGATTACAATTTTTTTGCTTCAATTGTTTGCTCATAACCAAGATTACAATGATCAAATTTTTTTAGAAAAATATTGGGATGCTGAAATCCACTATGCTTGGCATACAGATGCAACCTTTATGTGAAATTTCCCTCACAAATCCAAACAAGTTTCATCCTCCAAACTCTAGGAAACCAATGGGGTTTCGTCGAAAAATCTCCATAACCTAAGGGTTTTTGTCCTTAGATTCAACAAGTGAACACAAGTGTCCGACTTTGCAATTTTGGATTTGTTGAGATGATGTCCAAAGATTATCCAAACTAATGAAGTTTTATTCCTTATATAGAGGTTGAAGGCCTAACATGGGTCCAAAGTTTCTTTCCATATTCTCACATTCAAATTTGGGCTCATTAATTGCATTCTTGGTTAGTCGTGGTCATGGGTGGAGTCCATTCAAATGGTGAGGTTTTTTGAAAGTGCATGCTTGAGTGTGGAGATCTAGGGAAATGATTGCTTTAAGTTCAAGAAAATAATTATCCCAAGGTCCAACATCAAGGGTTCAAGTGATGGGATTCTTGGGTGTTAGGACCCAAAGTAGGAAAGTAGCCCATCTTTCAAACTCAAAGCATTATTTTGTATCATTGTTACATTGTTCTTGAGAGTGGTAGCTTAATATAGGTGTTTGAAGTGATTTAGAGGTCAGTTTTAGGGTAGTTAAGGTGTTTGAAGTGATTTAGAGGTTTCTTTTAGAGAAGAGAGATGTTGAAGAGTACATCAAGTCAGTGAGAACTGAAGTGTAATGTGTTTTAGTTTGTGGTACTCCTTTGTTTCTCTGCAAATGTGTGATAAATTCTTAGTTCAATGATGTTGAAAAATTTTAGAAAAAAGAAATTTGTGTCATGGTCCGCATTCAATCCAACAAGCAAAAATCAAAGCTCAGCCTCTTGGAATGAAAATGCTTGTTTGCAAAACAAATGAATAAGAATGAGGTAGTTAAGGTGTTTGAAGTTATTTAGAGGTCAATTTTAGGGTGGAAGGCTTAAAAATCCATTTTAAATGCACAAAAAAGAATGAAATTACTTCAAGCCAAGTTTGTGAAGAAGTTAACTATGTTGCCCACTAGTTTCCCTTAGGAGTCCAAAGTGCCAAAAGGAAAAAATCTTTCAAGGTCTATTTCTCAGAGACCATGATGCTTACAAACTCTTCGTTCAAGTCTATGGCATCGTGTTGGGACCATCTACAAAAACCTCTCTCGGTTTTTTCTATCTCGGAGGAATTTTCCTGTGGTGATGACTTTTCAGTGGAGAAAAAAGTTGCCAAATGCAAGCATGTAAAGTTGCAAATTGGTACAAATTTCATTCCGCAGCTCATACGACCAAATGGACTGTTCCAACATGTTTAGATGGGTATGTTTGCACTAGGGATGGTCCTCTCTTGCACCCAAATACGCCGAATCGCTCCGAGCTACATTGGACTGGCGATTTCCCTTAAGAGTCTAAAGTGCTAAAAGGCAGCAATCTTTCAAGGTCTATTTCTCAGAGATTATGATGCTTTCGGACTCTTCGTCTGAGGCTATGGGATCATGTTGGGACCATCTAGAAAAAACTCTCTTAGTTTTTTCTATCTCGGAAGCCTTTTCCTATGGTGATGACTTTTCAGTGGAGGGAAAAGTTGCCAGATGCAAGCAGTGTAAAGTTGCAAAGTGGTGCAACTTTCACTCCGCAACTCGTACGACAAAACAAACTATTCCAAAACATCTAGATGGGTATTTTTATGCTAGGGATGGTCCTCTCTTGCACCCAAATACGTTGAATCACTCCAAGCTACATTGGATCGGCAATTTCCCTTAAGAGTCCAAAGTGCTAAAAGGAAGCAATCTTTGAAGGTCTATTTCTCGGATACCATGATGCTTACAGACTCTCCATCTGAGGCTATGGGATTGTGTTGGGACCATCTAGAAAAACCTCTCAATTTTTGCTATCTCAGAGGCATTTTCTTGTGGTGATGACTTTTCAGTGGAGGGAAAAGTTGTCAAATGCAAGTAGTGTAAAGTTGCAAAGTGGTGCAACTTTCATTCCACAACTCGTACGACCAAACAGACTATTGCAACACGTCCGGATGGGTACGCTTATGCTAGGGATGGTCCTCTCTTGTACCCAAATATGTTGAATCACTCCGAGCTACATTGGACCGACAATTTCCCTTAAGAGTCCAAAATGCTAAAAGGAAGCAATCTTTCAAGGTCTATTTCTCAGAGACCATGATGCTTACAGACTCTCCTTCTAAGGCTATGTGATCATGTTGGAACCATCTACAAAAACCTCTCTCAGTTTTTGCTATCTCGGAGACATTTTCTTGTGGTGATGACTTTTCAGTGGAGGGAAAAGTTGCTAGATGCAAGTAGTGTAAAGTTGCAAAGTGGTACAACTTTCACTCCATAGCTCATACGACCAAACAAACTATTCCAACAAATCTAGATGGGTACACTTACGCTAGGGATGGTCCTCTCTTGCATCCAAATACGCCGAATCACTCCGAGCTACATTGGACAGGCGATTTCCCTTAAGAGTCCAAAGTGCTAAAAAACAACAATCTTTCAAGGTCTATTTCTCGGAGACCATGATGCTTACAAACTCTCCGTCTAAGGCTATGGGATTGTGTTGGGACCATCTACAAAAACCTCTCTCAGTTTTTGCTATCTTGGGGGCATTTTTCTGTGGTGATGACTTTTCAGTGGAGGGAAAAGTTGCCAGATGCAAGCAGTGTAAAGGTGCAAAGTGGTGCAACTTTCACTCCGCAGTTTGTATGACCAAACAGACTATTCCAACATGTATGGATGGGTACGTTTACACTAGGGATGGTCCTCTCTTACACCCAAATATGCTGAATCACTCTGAGCTACATTGGACCGATGATTTCCCTTAAAGAGTCCAAAGTGCTAAAAGGAAGCAATATTTGAAGGTCTATTTCTCAAAGACCATGATGCTTATAGACTCTCTGTCTAAGGCTATGGGATCATGTTGGGACCATCTACAAAAACCTCTCTCAGTTTTTGCTATCTCAAAGGAATTTTCTTGTGGTGATGACTTTTCAGTGGAGGGAAAAGTTGCCAGATGCAAGCAGTGTAAAGTTGCAAAGTGGTGCAACTTTCATTCCACAACTCGTACGAAAAAATAGACTATTCCAACACATTTGGATGGGTACATTTACACTAGGTATGGTCCTCTCTTGCACCCAAATACACCGAATCACTCTGAGCTACATTGGACTGACGATTTCGCTTAAGAGTCCAAAGTGTTAAAAGGTAGCAATCTTTCAAGGTCTATTTGTCAGAGACCGTGATGCTTATAGACTCTTCTTCTAAGGCTATGGGATCGTGTTGGGACCATCTACAAAAACCTCTCTCAGTTTTTGCTATCTCGAGGGCATTTTCCTGTGGTGATGACTTTTCAATGGAGGGAAAAGTTGCTAGATGCAAGCAGTGTAAAGTTGCAAAGTGGTGCAACTTTCACCCCACAGCTCGTACGACCAAACAGACTATTCCAAAACATCCAAATGGGTACGTTTACGCTAGGCATGGTCCTCTCTTGCACCCAAATACGCCGAATTCCCTCAAGAGTCCAAAATGCTAAAAGGCAGCAATCTTTCAAGGTCTATTTCTCAGAGACCATGATGCTTACAGACTCTTCATTTGAGGCTATGGAATCATGTTGGGACCATCTACAAAAACCTCTCTCAGATTTTTCTATCTCGGGGCCATTCAGGTGTGGTGATGACTTTTTAGTGGAGGAAAAAAATTGTAAGATGCAAGCAGTGTAAAGTTGCAAAGTGGTGCAACTTTCATTCCGCAACTCATACGACCAAACAGATTGTTCCAACACATCCAGATGGGTACCTTTACGCTAGGGATGGTCCTCTCTTGCACCCAAATACACTGAATCACTTCGAGCTACATTGGACTGACGATTTCCCTTAAGAGTCCAAAGTGCTAAAAGGTAGCAATCTTTGAAGGTCTATTTCTCGGAGACTGTGATGCTTATAGACTCTCCATCCAAGGCTATGGGATCGTGTTGGGACCATCTACAAAAACCTCTCAATTTTTTCTATCTCGGAGGCCTTTTCCTATGGTGATGACTTTTTAGTGGAGGGAAAAGTTATCAGATGCAAGCAGTGTAAAGTTGCAAAGTGGTGCAACTTTCGCTCCGCAGCTCGTACGACCAAACAGACTATTCCAATACATCTTGATGGGTATGTTTACACTAGGGATGGTCCTCTCTTGCTCCCAAATACATCGAATCACTCCGAGCTACATTGGACCAAGTCAAATTAGGTGAAAATTTGATGCAGACACAAGGGCACAATCACAAACTCTTTGCAACCTACCTATTTGAGGCATCTAACAAGATTATTCTGACCTCTTTGGATAGTCCAAAACTCCCTTAAAACTTGACAAGCAACTAAATACACATTTCCCTCTTTAACCCCCTTAAACCCTTGTAATAGTGAGAAACTAGTTTTTGTCCAATTACTCCACAATTTTCCAAAACACTAGATGAATACATGACTAATTCAAACACCTATATCCAAGTTACACAACATATATGAGAAACAACATAGACTCCTTTGGACCAGCGTTGACTTCCTATACATTCACCCTTGAGCAGGCTATTCAATTAGCGCAAAAATGAAAAGCAACATACCTTCAAACACCACACAGACCCCTAAAACCTTGGGGAAGGAAATAAATTTCCAAGAAAACAAAGATTCTATAATTGGGTTCCATTTTTATGGACCTGTAACCGTCAAATCAAAAAACCCTTGTTTTTAGTGTAATTCTTGAGGGTTTATTGGATGTAGCACTTCCACAACCTTTCAGACTTTTCCACCACCTTAGAAACCTTTATTTAGGCCCCAATATTCTTAGGAAACAAAGAAAATTTTGGTATCTCAAATATTTTTGCAAACCCTAGGGTAAAAACTCTATTTTCAAGTGAAAAAAACCACCATTTTTGGACCTTTAACTCTTCATTTTATTTCAAAACCCAATTCTACACGCCTTCCACTCTTGAAATAACGTCAAGACATGTAATAAAATTTCTACATAAAGTTTTTATACAAAGCAATGGGAAGATAAAACCATGTAAGTGGTTTCCCCAAACTAATTGCCACAAAAACCATTCTTGATAGTTTAAAACCACGAACCACTCCAACGTGTAATTATGATAGCACTCAAGATAGCCCTCCACCATGAACATATCAACTAAGTAGGAACCCATAGCATTATGGAAAGATGATCCACTTCTCCCAATGTAACTCCCAAGCATTACATGTGAGAGATGGTCAATTTCATTGATGGCAACGATTGTGTGACTCCCATTGATGACCTTCTTTATTCAATGCCATTACAAAAATATCCAAAGCATTCCAAAGAATACTAGTGAAAACAATATTTCCGTCAACACATATGATCATTCAAGTACTCACTCTAACAATACAAGAGATTTACACTTCAAATTACAAGTGAATATAATTTACTATATCTTAACATAAAAAATGCAAAACCTAATAGAAAAATGTATCAATGAGGTACAAGGATGTATAAAATCCAATCAATCAAACATAATCAACCTAACATAATTAAGGGTTGATAAGGGTATGAATGTTTATCTTTGCATCTACTCTTGAATATCTAGGGACTTGGTGGTATTTAGAAATTTGTTACTCATTTTTATTGCATTGAATCAAAATGTCTCACTATTAATTGCTCCAATGCTATAAGATAAATGAATGTTTTCATGATTATAATCAATATATTGTATGTTATTAAGGCTACCGTATATCATCAAATTATTCCAAACATGTGTTTAGTCAACTCAAAGTGGGTGAATGACACCACTTAGCAAAAAGTTTGAATTTTGAATTTTAAAATGAAAGGGAATAGGTTTGTGACTATGAGGTCACCCTTGTGAATTAAGGAATTGGGTTTGAGGAGCAAAAGTTGCAAGCCACTATAATTTATTATATATAAATGGGAAATATTAAAAAACTTGGTTCAAATGAGCATACCGACAGGAAAGAACCGGGAAGAAAACCTTCGGTTGTAGCTCAATTAAGTACACAAATAGACCCCTTTACAAAACATATGAGTTTCCAAAATACAGGCCCCTTTACATTTTAAACATACCCTTTATACAATGCCAGACATTTGACCCATATTTCAAAAAACATCACTAGGTATAGATTATGCCCATACACAATTATGACCATTTTACATTATTTCTAATTTGAGAATTCAAATTTTACTAAATTTTCCTATTAGAGGCATTCAGGGCACAGTCTTCAACAACAATAGTGTGTTCATGTTTTGCACTAACAAGCACCTGTACAAACCATCAAGGTAGCTTATAATAACCAATCTATATTATTCTAAATGACACAAAATATGATGAGATGGTAATGCAAACTATAAAAGATGCTTAGAATAACCAATCTATATTGTTGTAATCTATTGCATACCACTCTGAAAGGATCAAAGCTAGCTATTGTTGCAGTAGGTCCATGATCATTCATGCCAGGAATATCGCAAAAGTAGGAAAATGAGAAATCTATATTGTCACAATAGAAAAGATGTTAGACTAACATATCTATATTAATCTATATGCGTCTTTTATGTAAAATATAAAAGACGCATACCTCTTCGAAAGGATCAGAGTTGGCTATTGTTGTAGTAGGTCCATGATCAATCGTGCCAGGAATATCGCAAAAGTGGGAAAATGAGAAATCTATATTGTCACAATAGAAAATATGCTTATACTAACATATCTATATTAATCTAAACAACTTGAATGATGATGAGGTAGTGATGCAAACTATAAAAGACACATACCTCTTCGAAAGGATCAGAGTTGGCTATTGTTGCAGCAGGTCCATGATTAATCTTGCCAAAAATATCGCAAAAGTGCATACAAAATATCACTATTAAAGACACCTGCATTGCAATAGTATATAAAATATTAGTATTAAATAAAGAACACTAATAAACTTAATCATAATGAACATAAGCATTCTACCTTCCATTCTTGAAAATGTTATTCAAGTGTGCCTTAAGGGTCATCTCTTTGCTTAAGAGTATCCAATATTGCTTCATGACCAACATTACTAAGTGTCCATAGTTGTTTTATCTATGGTCTGGCATGATACTTCAACAACTTAACATTTATTGCTATAACAAGGTGTGAATACATGAGAATGGTTTTTTGTTTCTCGTAGTCTTCAAATGTATGTATGCCATTATCAAGTTCCTACAACCACAACTGAACCTGTAGGATACATGAAACCATCATCATCTTCCATTGGTTTTGTTAGCTTATGTTTTACTCACACACATCGAGCCAACCAATAGTCTGATCTCTCTTCATTCCCCTACGGTGCAACAACTGCAAAAATATGTCCTAGTTGTAGTAGATTTGAAAGAAATTCGTAATCAACTGAACTTTCCATTGTGTCATTTGTAATGGATATTGTTTGAGATAAAGGAGTTAGATACTGTGGTACCCATGTATCCACCCAGTCACTTGAATCACATTGATCCCACTTGCACTGAATACAAATTTGACAAAAACAAGCCAACTCTCATGTCCAAATGGTCCATGTGCCTGCATCTGAGCTTCGAAATGAATGCATCTTTGAAAAATCTTTGATTGTATGACAATCTAATCTACCTCCCGCTATACCCTCCTCAACGAACCAAATGAATCTGTGCACTGTTGAATCAAGTGTCCCTCCTTTGTGATAATGTTGAACTACACCAATCAACTATAGAACGTGCATCATTGAATTTTTCTCCTGATATCTTCAATTGCTCCTTAACTAGAGCTCTCTTTACGCATGCACCTGCTCCATCATGCTCCCCTTTCCCATGTCCAGCTTCAAAAAAATTCCAAATATGAGGTAGACCCCTCTCTACATGCATTCTACTCAACCAATAAAACATACGAGCATTCTTCAATTGACCTATGCAATTATCTGACCAAATTAGATGTCAGCCCAATGCTATATCATGCTCCTACAAGAACTCAAAAAAATTCTTGAAACAATGTTGGACATACTCAGACAAGTGAGATCTATCATCACTCATATAAAAATGATACTCTTTGATTATCTTTCGATCCTCCTCTGTACTATCAGGTGCATGTGTCTAAATGTTATGTGGACAAAAATAGTAATCTGAATGGAATTGTAATACTAAGATTGTACCTCATTTTGTGGTTGCAATGTGTAGTTTTCTGCAAAGTCAACCACTGATATAATAGTGCCAATTGAAAAAGAGTCCTTACACATCCTAAATTATTGATCCAACCACTGAGACCTATGGCTATTCCTTGCATACTTGTAGAAAATATTGTCCTTAAAACCTGAAATAAAATCAGCAACACTAAATTCTTTTGTAAC
>VDFB02047230.1:249958583-249975921 GCA_007258455.2 Sequoia sempervirens | reverse complement strand
TATTAATTAGTTATATAATATTTTATATATTAGTAATATATATACATTAACTAAAATATAGAAATAATATTTAAATATTATACATAATAATATAATATATTATATATTAAATTATAAACTATATTGTATATTCTAAACTAGATACATTAAAATAAACTATAAAATATTTATTGCATTTTCTAAATCAAATATTATAAAGTGTAAAACATTTTTTAAAATCATATATAAACCAAATCGGATATCCGATTCAAAACATATATCCAATTCAAAACAGATATCTGATTTGAAATAGATATCCGATATTTCTGACAAAGAATTTATTGCCTTGGGATTAGCCTCGGGCTTGCTTTAGTATTTGGCTTAGACATGCCAATCCTAAGAAGTCAATGCAAAAAACGTGTTTGATAACTCACCTTGTTTTTCTAGACTTCGTCCATGTGGCTAACGACTTCATTTTTAGCCAAAATTAATGAAACAAAAAGGGTTTATAGAGTAGACTTTCAACTTTCCACCAATATGAATTATTCTTTACTTTGAATTTAATAAATAATTATTATCCATTTTCTATTAGAATTATGACTAAAGTCTTGATTGATAGGCTAATTGAAACACATCTATAACTTTCAAATGGTATCATATTTTTTGAATCCAAAATATGTGTCACATTCTATGCTTCACATCCTATAGGATTAAAAAAAATGAATTTTATGAAGTTTTGATCAAGTTAAGGTGGTTAGACATACGAGTTTTTATATTTTTAAAAAGTTGTAATAAAAAATTCATAATTAATTATTTACTTGGAAAAAAATTACAAAAAAATATGCGTCACATCCGGACATGAGTCCTCTACTTATATCTAAAATCTTATAAAAAAATATTATCATTTTATTGTGGTTAGGGTGGTCAAATAGACACCTACTTCTTATTTTTCCCTTGAAATTTAAGTACTGCTGCATTGAAATTTCAATTTTTCACCAAATAGACTTTTAAAAAAATAAAATAAACTTAGTAGTTTAGAAACTACATTCAATTTTCCACAGATTGTATTTTTACATATTTTTGAAATAATATAGATCACTTATTCAATTTTTTATGTCAAGTTGTCTAACTCTGATTTTTCTAAATTTTCATTGCCACTTAAGGGCCTATTTTTTCCATGATAATCCTACACATACCCTATTGTGTATAACCTTTCATGCAACTAGATCCCAAAGCTTGTATCCTTTTACACCATAACTATATTCGATGATGATACATTTCATAGCCTTGTTCTCCAACTTTATTTGCTTCTTCTTTTGCACATGTGCATATGCATCACAACCAAAAACTCTAAGATGTCTTAATGAAGGCTTGTGACCCAACCATGCCTATATAGGAATCTTATCAACAAGATCTAATGTAGGAGACCTGCTAATCAGGTAATAGGTAGCGGCAATAGCTTCAGCTCAAAACCTTTGTTCTAGGCAACACAACTCAACATTCTCCTAGCCTTCTCGATCAGTGTCTTGTTCATTCTTTCTACAACTCCATTCTGTTATGGAGAATACAGAGTTTTCTTTTGTCTATGAATACCACAATCTATAATGAATCTATCAAATTGATTAGAGAAAAATTCATTGCCATTATCAGTCCTCAAAAACTTCATTTTCTTTACATTCTACAACTCAACCATTGCTTTAAATTATTTAAATCAACTAAAAAATTCAAATTTACTCTTTAGAAAATATACCCATGTCCTACTATAATCATAAATAAATGAAACTAGATTTACCAATTGAAGGAACTTCTAAAGGACCAAACACATCTAAATGAATAAGATCCAATACACCACAAGATTTATGAGAACTCAAGTAAAATTGAACATGGTTTTGTTAAACATAAATACAATGCTCACAAAAATCAAATTCAAGATTACAATCATATAAACCTTCAAAAATGTTTTTCTTTTTTAAGGTCCTTAGACCCTTTTCTCCAATGTGGCCAAGTGTCTAGTCCCATAGCATAGTTTTCTCTGCAGGTAACTTTGTTTCCAAAGAAAGAGCACCCTTGGGTACCCAAAAGCCATGACCATCTACTAAAGGTGAAACCCTGACTTCTTCCACATACTTTCTTTTCATAGAAGGGTAAACCCACAATAGTGGGTTACAATTTTTTGAACAAAGAATAATTAGAAATTCTCATCAAAAAATTTAAAATGGTTTACCCCTTCTAATGAAGGGGGTTCGAATGAGCCACCCCCCTTCTAATGAACCCCCTTTTGCACCATATAAGGGGGGTATGACTGAACCCCCTTTTTTCACCTTCCCCTCCACCATTTCAAAATTTATGCATTTTATTTACTATTGAAGCTTGGGAAGGAGATGCAAATGGAGTCAACTTGATAAACCAAGTTGGATGATTGTAGTGATCGAAACATGCTTTCTAACAACTATAAATTTAATATATTTTGTCTTTATTTTATATTTTATATTTTAGTTTTACTGTACATAGGTTTTTCACCGAACATCAAGTTTGATGAAAAATCATCATGGAAAAATAGTAAATTTGAGGAATTTTTTTTGAAAAATATATATCCAATAGGTATTGATGTCCTCGTTCTAACAAAAAAAGAAAAAATGAATTTCAATACATACCAAAAAAGTTATGTGAGCCGAAGTGCACCTATGTCTAAATTATAAATATTTTAACTTCAAAACTTAATTAAAAGAAAAATATTCAACAAAATGCTATGAAACAAAATGAAAGCCCTAGATACTTGTGTTACGAACCTAAATTCAAAAGAATTAGAGTTTTATCCTTTGTAGAAAAAAAGTTATCTGAGCCAAAGTACACACCACTTTTTAAAAATGTTGTTTACTATTAAAAACTAGTTATCAAGGGAGACACAAAAACATTACAATTTAATTTGAATTTAAAAAAAAAAATATACATTTAAAATCTACAGACAAAATCTCACAAATCACTAGTTTACATCATTTTCAAATTCCTAATAGTTTACCTACTATAAGTGTCAGAAAGTGAAGTTTTTTTTGAAAATGTTGATTTCAATGTCAAGTTTGGCCAAAAAGTGTAACCCATTATTGTGGGATGACCAAGAAGTACTATTGCACTCAACAATGCATGCATGAATCTTATACAATGTTTCATAACTAACACATCTAGCAATTACCGTAGCACCTCTAACCATCTTGCATCCCACATCAGAAAATACTACCTACACACCCACATCTATTAGTTTGCTCATAGATAAAAGATTTTGTGCTAAACCAACGATATGCAACACACCATTAATCCTTTTTATTCTACCATAAGGAACCCAAATTTAAGCTTTACCATGGCCAACAATGACTAAATTAGAATCATCACCCAAGTACACCTTACCTCCATCAAATTCTTCATATTCAGAAAACCAAACTCTATTAACGGTCATATGGAAAGATGCACTTTAGTCAATTAACCATGCATCATTACCTGCATGAGTTACGAAAGTTGCAATGAATGTGTCACCATCTCCCTTCTCAGACTTAGAATCATAATAAAATTTCTTCATTTTTTTCTTCTTTTATTCTTTACAGTCCTCACGAACATGTCCAAGCTTGTGATATTGCTATTAGGATTCAACTGTGTAGTTTTTTGAGTCAAACTCATTGACCCATGTTTCATGAATGGTGGTTCACAAGAACCCATCTCTCATGATAATGAATGGTCCACTTAGCACTTATTGCCTATAGGTGATGCTCACAAGGTGAAGGCTTGGGCCTTCCTAGGAGATCACCCATCCTAGTACTACTCCAGCTCAAGCGCACTTAACCATGGAGTTTTCCCAAAGGTTAACCCCACTTAGCTTGCAACCCCATTTGCAAAACCTTCAGCAATTGCTATGCCTTATGAACCATTCATTGTAGAGCTCCTTTAGCTCATTAATTGATAAGTAAGAGGTATTTTCCACAACAAGTCAAATTGTGATATAGCTATCAGGATTCAATTGTTTAGTTTTTTGAGTCAAACTCATTAACCAATGTTTCATGAGTGGTGGTTCACAAGAACTCATCTTTCATGATAATTAGTGGTCCACTTAGCACTCATTGCATCTAGATGATCAATGCTCACAAGGGTGAAGTACCAGCCCTTCTCGAGAGATCACCCATCAAGTGTTACTCCAATTGAAGTGTGCTTAACCATGGATTTTTCCCCAAGGTTAAGCCAACTTAGCTTGCTACCCAATTTGTAAAACCTTCAACAAGTATTGTTCCTTATGAACCATTCATTATAGAGCCCCTTTAGCTCATCAATTGATAAGTAGGAGGTATTTTCCACAATGTGACAAATTGTGATATTACTATCAGGGTTCAACTGTGTAGTTTTTCGAGTCAAACTCATTGACCCATGTCTCATGAGTGGTGGTTCATAAGAACCCATCTCTCATGATAATGAATGGTCCACTTAGCACTCATTGCATCTAGGTAATGCTCACAAGGGTGAAGCACTGGGCCTTCCTAGGAGATCAGCCATCCCAGTACTACTCCAGCTCAAGAACACTTAACCATGAAGTTTTCCCCAAGGTTAAGCCCACTAAGTGGACGTTGGAATCCATTATGTGAAATTCTTTTTTTTTGAGATGAGAATGAAATTAATAATAGAAATTTCTAACCATTTTTTTTATTTGATTAGTTTCTTTGTCGCACTATTCCATACTTTGTTCACTAAAAAGATTTTGTTACTCAAAATCAAATGAAACCCTGCATAGTTCACAACCAATGTTACAAAACCCACTTATTACAACCCAAGATCTAAAAGAACTGTGATATCATATTGAACAAATAAAATATTTAAGATAAAATAAGTAAGAATGCAACAAATAAAAACACTTGAATATATTATCAAATATCAAATTACATAACAACTTAATAATTTCTTGATGATACATAGTGGTAGAGTTACTGCTTTATTTATAGATGCATAGACATCTCTAGAAGATCCTAGAATGACTAACAAAAGCCTCTAACAAAGAAATGAGATGGAAATTTCCATATTCTGAAATATTCCGCAAGATTAGATAAATATTATCTCTTCCACTAAGACTTTTTTATATGCATTCCATAAATAAATATTATCTCCAACAAGTATCATGAAGACTTTAGAAACGTGACTCTTTCTACCAACCCCTTTTTAAAATATATATATAACATTATTTTATAAATGATCAACGAACAATAATTTGAACAAGCATTATGGAGAGGGAAGGGTCCCCCAATATCGAATCACTGATCTTTGTCTCCTACTAGATAGAACGGAGCTGTGAGGATAGGATGCATGCGTTGTTTTGTCTTAAAAGATCAAAAGCGTGTCGGCGTTTTACAGATTGCCAAATTGATTCCTTTTACAGTGCAGTGCATTGAATGTTGAATAAAAGTTAGTCAATGCTAGGGCTATTATAAAATTTCTCAACTTGGCAAGTTACCATCTCAAGTCTCCCTTCCTCATCCTTTGTGGTTGCGGGGGAAGAATCGTTCAATGACAACTTGCAAATACCATTCGTACACGGGCGTGTTATGGCGTCGACAACCAGTTACTGGTCTTGCGATTCTCCCCCCTCTCTGTGTATTTAGTATCCACCAAGTATTGGCAATACTTTTATCGTTTCATTAAATCCAGATCGCTTTGCTTTAGAGAGTCCCATATATATCTTCCATTCATGGCTTCCTCTTCCTCATCTCACCTGGAAATTGTGGAACACCAACAGGGACAGGAGAGGTCGAGTGCAGCGTCAAAAGTATATGATGTATTCATCAGTCACCGAGGCCCTGACGTCAAAGAAACTCTTGCCAAACAGCTTTATGAAATTCTTGAGGTCCGAGGGTGCCGGGCATTTCTAGACCATCGAGAGTTAGAGGTGGGAGATTCGATTTCTTCTGCTATTCACAGCGCCATATCTTCGTCTGTTGTTCAGATAGCCATTTTCTCCAAAGGATATGCAGATTCCTCGTGGTGCTTAGACGAGCTAGTTCTTATGTTACACCAACGAGATCATAACGGCTCGCTCTTCATTCCTGTATTCTATGATGTCCAGCCTTCTGACCTTCGTTACATCAAGAAAGGAGCGTATGCTGCGGCACTTTCCAAGTATAAAAGCAAAGGCAGAAACCTTCAAAAGCTGCACGGATGGAAAATAGCCCTCGAAACTGCTTCAGTCGTAGTTGGCTTTGAACATTGCAGGATTGGAGAGTAAGTTTACTTTTATGTGCTTTGGATTGATTGCCATTTCATCATGTTTTTTCTTACTTCTTTTTGTTTCACAGTACATAGCATTGATTGTACCTTAGCCGAATGTCTTTCTAAGGAATTGAAATTCTTCTTCCCGGATTTCAGCAATTTGTGTGAAGAGATTGTGTCCTGTGTGGAAAAGGAAATTAAAAAGAGGTCACCGTTACATGTTGCGACATATCCAGTTGGACTGGATGAACTTGTCAGAGATTTTGAAAGGAGTTTCTCAGAATCCGTGAAGATGGTAGGAATTTTTGGACTTGGGGGCTCTGGCAAGACCACCCTAGCAAAAGATATCTTCAACAGGAAGCGTTCACACTACAATGCATCTTCCTTTCTCTATGATGTGAGAGAATCACATGCGAAACGTGAATTGTATGTCTTGAAAAGAAAGCTTCTGAAAGATCTGTTCAAGAAAGAGGAGGAAATACAACACATCGATGAAGGCACGCAATCGCTGAAGAATTGTCTGAAAAGGGCAGGATCTAAGAAGCGGTTTCTTATAATTCTAGATGATATAGATCACCTCGACCAGTTACGTGCCCTTTTGTTTCAAGATCTCCTAAGTCCTGGCAGCTTAGTAATTGTCACAACCCGTGACAAAGGTCTGTTAATAGGTGCAGAAATCAGTTATTGTTATGCGATGAAAACAATGAACAGAGACCGTGCTAAAGAGCTCTTCTGTAGCCATGCTTTCGGCGGAAAGGCCCCGACCTTTCCATGTGAGCACCTAGTTGAAAGGTTCGTGAATTTCTGTGGAGGCTTACCCCTCTCGCTCAAAGTTTTGGGCACCCATGTTTGTGGAAGGGATGAGAACTATTGGAACTTGGAATTGGAGAAAGTTAAGTATATCCAGCCTAATGATGTTATGCAGTCACTTAAAATCAGCTTTGACGGTTTGGACCCTGAGGAAAAACAAATATTTATGGATATTGCTTGTTTCTTTAATGCCAAACTAAAAGATATGGCTATAGAAATATGGAACGCGTCCCAGTGGAGGACGGCCAAACACGCAGTTCAAATCCTGATAGAGAAGTGCCTTGTTGAATTAGAGGAAAAAGAAACATATACATCAAGGTGGGTAAAAGGAGATGTATTTAGAATGCACGATCACCTCCGTGACTTGGGAAGACAAATGGCGGACAAAGCGTTCCCTCCTAGGTTGTGGCAGCCGGAGCATCTTAGATCTATGGTAGGCGGCTTTTTAATATCTCTAGAATTAAAATCATAAAAAGCCCTTATCCTTTTTTTGTTTTCTCGATTAGTAAAGCATGTAAATTTAAACATAATCCTTGAATGCAGCAAGAAAAGGGATTCCAAAACATACTAGAAGAAACAAATGACCGATGTTACGACCACTTTTGGGACTCATCCCTCAATGCAAGAATTGAATATTTTATAGGAAATTCAAATAAATATGGTGGCAAACCAACTGGCATCCTGTGGCTTGGGGTCGACAAGGCACGATGGAAAAGAATTCCTTCATGGATTCCTGTGAGACAGTTGCAGTATTTAGTGGTTGAGGGACTTGAAGAACTGTGGAGCACTTCCACAAGCCAAATTGACACCCAGGTATTTTGTTCTTCTTTATTGCAAATGACAACTTCCTTAGGGACAGAGTATAAATTAGTATGAGATTGTTTTTAAATTTCACAGTAAATTTTTTCAGCGATGATTTGGATCAAATTCCGTCATCAAAACATACATTTTAAAATAGTAATTTTGCAAAGGTCGTTTAATCATTGAGAAACAATTCATTTTTTAAAATTAATTGTGATTTCCAGGACAGTTTTCAGTTGAGATGGCTGATTCTTCGCCGTTGTGGCGGATTGCAAAATCTTCCAGACTTACTAAAAATGTTACATCGTTTGGAAGAATTACGTATAATTAGTGCACCCCTGCAGTCAGGCATTGACGGGACATCTTTGTCAAAATCACTTGCAAAACTCAGAAACCTTAAAACTCTGAGGTTTGACGAGGTGCCATCATATGGAGAACTGGTTCTAAACAATAGTAGAGGTTCATCTCATTTTGAGTTGAATAGCCTTGAGATGATATCCTTCAAATTTGTAGGTTTTTCAAAGTTGGTAATTAGTGGAGAGGTATTTCCCAGCCTTAAACATCTAGCGATTGCAATAATCATTGAACTTATTGAAGTGGACTTAAAGCAGATAAATACGCTGGATATGCTTATATTTAATTATTGTGAGAATTTAAGAACAATATCAGGGTTGTCTTCTCTAACAAGTCTTCGGGAGTTGGTCATAAATGGGTGTGAAGTATTGAAAGAGTTTCCAAGCCTTGCACCTCTAAGTTGCCTCCAGCGCCTTGAGATTGCTCTATGTGATGATTTGGAGAGTATAGAAGGTGTCCAAGAGTTGGAAGAATTGAAAATTCTCGTAATTCAAGCGTCTCCGCATTCAGGTGTATTGAATTTCATTTCAGGACTAAAGGTGAGAATTACATCTTCTGAATGTTTGATATTTTATTGCTTAGTTGATGTTGGGGATTTCAACACTCCTAACTTTTCAAATGTTTCAGAGACTACCATCAGAGTATACCATTATAACAGGGACCGCGGTGGATGAAGCGGTGTCAAGATTAAATGTAAACTTATTTCCTGACGTGATCGGTTACCATGCAATTGCTCAGATTCAGAGTAGTAGAGATTATCATCAAAAATTGGGGGAGATTCGAAACCCATCCACTGCATTCATCTTATGCGCTTTTCATATATCAGCTGGATGCGCTCATTTTCTGGAGGAATTCTGTGCTCCCTTTTCTGAACTAGAACGTGGTTTTCACTCTTATGTAGAACGGATAGTAACGCTTGTACACACGGGGCAGCGTAATCTTAAAATCAACTATGCTGGAGATTCTGAAATTCTTGGAGGATTTATGGCTTCCGTGAATAGAGGCGAAGAGTCCAAAGCCTTGAGTTTATTTAAAGTAATTATTGACCATTTATACGCTCTTAACTAAGAGGAAGGTTCGATGTCGTTATTGTTTACATTTTCAAAGACTCTTTTTTGGTGAAATTCTATGAGCCTTTAAATTCTTCTGTTATTTTAATTTTCTTTTTTTAATATAAATTTAAAAAAAAACTATTTATAAATTATTTTGTTGTAAATATTTTCTATTTATTTTTTACTTTTTCATGTAAATATGTTAGTTTTAAATTTATTTATAATTTTAAATTATGTGATTAAAATAGTCGTAGATATGTCTATTATTCTCTTTGCATCAACTATAATTATAAAATCAAGATTTTTATTCTTTTTAATTGTATCTCCAATCTTATATTTTATAACTTAAACGAACTCACAACCATAATATTATTTGTATATATCTATATTTATTTATTTATTCTACTTGAAAACAAAACACAACAATATTTTTTTTATTCAGTTAATAGAGTATGTAATATCATCCCTATGTTTATGGGCACTGTCTAAGGAGAGGATGTTTTATGCATTTACATTTTGGTAGAAATCTGAAGTGCTTAATCATCACCTTAATTATTCTACACTCTACAACATCAATGAAATACTTGAAAGTGGCAATGTGTGCTCTATTAGTTTTCTTATTCTCGTCCAAGATTATGATTAACTGCATCTCTTATAGAGCAAAAGCTTATGAGTTAATATGGGGATAGGCCACTCAAAAATGTTGAGCTGAGACGCAGAGACACCCTAGATTTTTTTTAAAAAGATGAGCAAAGACTATAAGTTAAAGAATCTTCTTATTGAAATAAAGGAAATTTTTGCTTTATCTGAATTTGTAGACTTAAAAAAAACAGTCAAGCTTTCCCATGCCACATAACCTACAAGATTTCCCCATTATCATTTGGCATGAGAGAATGTGGAGTCAGCCACTAGGGAAAAAAACTGTCTTCAAAGTAAAGCGAATGAAATTAGGGTTTCATGAGAGTGGAAGATTATAAGATTTTTTTTTGTTCCTTTTGAACCCCAACAAGTTTTCTCCAAAGCCTCCCTTTATTTAATAAAACAGTGTTTATTCAAATTTAACCATTTGAACCGAAATTGCATTCTACATAGGCGTATTAACATGTATCTTCATACCTCTCTTTTTATATGAAAGAATCTAATTCATCAGGAATACCAAAAAAATAAAACAAATAAAATAAAATGAATCCATCAATTTCTTTTGTTATTAATCAGGGGATAGATATTCAAATGTAAGGCTTATTGAAACAACACTTGGAGAAGTGTAAGCTAAAATAGCAAATTTTATTTTCTAAATGATTTGATCTTGCCCAACATGAATTAGGTGACCTTTGTAAAGGAGAACTTAGAATATAAGGAATATTTGTAAGTATCGTATAACTTTCTCGGCTTACACTTTCAAATAGTAATTGTTTGACTTAAATACTTCAGAAAATAAAAGCAACAAGTGTTAGCGATGTTTGAGAGTTGCATTAAATTTTGTATGAGAATATCAATAGCAAGGAATAATAGCAATAGGAAGAATGGTAAAGGATATTATTGTAGGATATCACATTAAACTCTAATTGTTAATGCGATGAAATGATTGGGAAAGGTCATAATATGGTCCTAGTATTAATTTTAAAATAAATTTTAGTGAGAATTATGTTATCTTATATTTTCTTCTATTTATTAGAAGCAGAAAGGGTCATAAAAGTAGAGATGCATATTTAATTATCAAACATATAGGAGAGATGAATATTCAATTATCAAACACGCTTCAATCTACTAGGTAAATGTAATCTTTTCTTGTTGCAAATAAACTCTTTAATTAAGCCAATCAAATTCTTGTTGAATGAATTTGACAAGATATTTTGATGAACTCACATAGTGAATTCCTTTGTAAAGATTAGATGCAAATACCACTAATTTGTACTCCAAACTAATTCAATATTTTATTCCCTCTCAATTTGCATCTAAAATTTAGGATTATTATAGGCCTAGATAGTAAAGCTCCTAGATGATTAGTAACTGTAGCATTAGGGGGTAAGTTTTTATCTTTTGATGATGATGTTGCAAGATTATTTTCTCCATGAATGTTGTAAATAGTTGAGCTTGGAGATAGATAAATGTATAAGTTTTCTAAAAAATACATTTTTATGGTAGATTTTGTCCTATAAGCCTCAAGCATTACATCATCATTCAATGAAAATTAGAACTAGAAAAATCATTTTAGAAAAGAACATAGCACCAAAATATCACACAAACCATGTGATGTTGAAATCAAATCCCAAAAATGGTAAATTAATATGATTTTGATTAATAGAGATAAAATTCATTATACCAATTACCAAAACTAGACATTATTCTATATTATCAATCATTGGGGAATATTCCTTATATCACTTACATTGAATGTGACTCACTTACTTGTCACATAGTTTCTGATAACGGAATAAGAAATTCCTTGTTGAACTAGATACTATTATGCATTAACTCTTCTTACGAAACAATTCTTGTGTAATAAGTAGGAATCCTACAAAGTTTCAAAGTAGCATGATTCAAGCAATATTCAAAAATCAAAGGCCAAGTCTCTCCAATCTACTAAGAATGAATTGTATCAATCAATGAAAATAAGTTAAAATATTGAAACAACATGTAAGTTTGAATTTTCAATCACATAATAAAGTTGCGTTTAATTTCTAGATTGGTATGAATGTGGTGATTTTAAATACATTAGGTTGAATATCTAGAATGACCATTCTATCTAATAAGATCAATTTTTGGATTCAATATAAAAGTGGAAAATGTCCATTAATATATGAACAATCAATCACTAATCTAACAATAAGCCACATGAATAAATTGTATGTTATCATGCATCAAATTCTTATCTAGTTGAAATGCCTAAAATAGCATCTCTAGTAAAAATTCTTCAAGCTTCAATACAAGTTTAATAACTTATCCCAAAAGAAAATATATTCCTTCCATACAATATTGTCATATGCACATACTATAAAATCTACCTAGTTAATTAAAAAATGTAATCAAATCTATAGTTTTACAAACCCAATCATGGTACTTTTTATATATCTATAAATTTATATAATTTTTTGATCTATGGGTTAAAGTACAAACATGTGTCACATTTTTGGCCAACTAAATAGTTTCTATCAAATGCCTTTTGACTAGAAAGTACTAAATGAAAACCATGTGGTGACAACATGGAGCCTATGTGGCATACACTAATTGATCAAAAAAGGTTTTGAGTGAAAGATACACCACTGATTTTTTTTCCCGAAACTAATAACTATAAAATTAAAAAAGGGGGCTAAGCATTTCACTCAGAACCTACTCACAGAAAAAAATTGGTTGAAACCCCAGTGAATAGTCTACTCTACCTACCACCCTACCAGGTGCCCAAGTAAGCAAAATTTGCATGTTGTTGTTTCCTTCATTTTAATTTCAAAGGTTTTAGAATTAAGGACTAAATGGTTTTAAACTTATTTTAATTTATTTCCCAAATGTTAAAAATATAAAGTATTAACTATAGAATTAAGTTCTTGTACTAAATAGTGCATCACTTGTGATAACTAAAAACATATTTCTTATTACTAGTGGAAAAGGAAGATGAATTATTTGGAAATTATGATTGACCACTATGGTTACAAGAGGATTTAGAGCTTCCCTAGTGCATCCCCCTCTTAAAAAATAGCTTACTTTTTGCAACCTTTGTAAGCTTAAAATCCATGTTTGAAGATTCAACTTCAAACATAGGGTATGTACAGGATCATGATGGGCCAAAAAGTGGAAATATGATGGGTATGTGGTTGACAACTTTTTTTTACCCAAAAATGATGAAATGAAAAGGGTTTTTAAAGGAGATTCTGAAATTTCCACCAATATAAATTATGATTTATTTTGAATTTAATAAGTAATTATTATTCATTTTCTATTTGAATTATGACTAAAGTCCTCATTGATAGGCTGATTGAAAAACATCTATAGCTTTCAAACGGTATCACATTTTTTGAATCCAAAAAATGTGTCACATTCTATGCTTCACATAGTATAGGATTAAAAAAATAAAAAATGAATTTCATGAAGTTTTGACCAAGTTAAGGTGGTCCAACATATGCATTTTTTATATTTTTTAAAAGTTGTAAGAAAAAATTCATAATTAATTATTCAGTTGGAAAAAAATTACAAAAAAATATGCATCACATCGGGACATGAGTCCTCTAATTATATCTAAAATCTTCAAACAAAATATTATCATTTTATTGTGGTTATGGTGGTCATACAGACACCTACTTCTTATTTTTCCCTAAAATTTAAGTACTACTGCATTGAAATTTCAAATTTTCACCAAATATATATATATAAACCTTGCAGTTTATTCAAATTGCCTAATTCTGATTTTTCTGAATTTTTTGCCTAATTATGAATTTTCTGAATTTTTTGCCACTAAGGGGCCTATTTTTTCCATGATGATCCTACACATACCCCATAGCCAACTCTTTACAAAGGAAATGAGATAAATAAAACAAAAATTTAATAGCCAATGCTTCACCATCAAAGCTCCCATTGAATTAGGGAATGAAAAACTTTATTTCAAGATGGATGTGAGGTGTTTGAGTAATGTGCATATTGGCTAGAGGGCATGAGAATGTCATTTTAAAAGTTTCTATTAGATCTTGCATGACACAATTTTGGCTCTTTCATTGATTTTCTAAGATTTTCTAGAGAGTAATCATGTTCATAAACTCTTCAAAGCCTCTTCTTGCTAGGTAAGTAATTGTAGTGTAGAAAAATGTATCCCTTTACATTTTCTCACATGGTTGAACCCTCCTAGATTAAATTGGACTTATAATGCCTTAATTTAGTAACTGTTAAATGTACCTTATTATATTTGGAAACTTTTCTTAGGCCCTATTAATTAATTGAGCTTAATTAAGCCTTAATTTACCCTTTAATTCATTTTCCAAGCCTAATTAATTACATTTTATTAAACCCAACATTTATTAATACCTAAATATAACACCTCATAATGAGAAATGTGTGTCCCAAGTTTATGGACCTTTGACCCATGCACCCATGGGAAAATGGATCCTCCCTACACCTTAGGACCCAAATTCAAATTATTTTTTTGGTGATATATTAACATATTTAGATCTATAACTCAATGCAAGCTTGTGATATTTAAATTTCAAGAAATTATGGATACATACCTAAAAATACAAGGTTATGTCACTATGTTTCACCTAGATTTTCAAGTGTTTATTTTATAATAGCTAAAGTGGTGATCAAAGGCATTGAAGAGAAGAAATATCAGATATTTATTGCAGAATTCAAGATCTATCCATCATGTTAAAATCTTCTTGAATCATGCATATGTTTGGAGCTAACATTGTGATGTAGTTTTCATGATCAAATCAAGCATTCAAGACATCATTTCAAGCAAAATTCAAATTTCAAGATCCACATCCAATTCATTTGTCTCATGCAAGTTGTCACCTCTTGAAATATCCATTTATCAAGGTTTAATTCAAGGTTTTGTTGAGAGGCAACATAGATTTGTTCATTCTTCATTCCCTCTTTCATGTTTCATTTCAATTCAAGGTTTGATTACCAAAATGGTGCTTGACGAAGGAAAATCCCTATTCACCCAAAGCAAACACTTTACTCTCTTGTATGTGTGATTGAATATTTAGGTGGAAGAAAACTTAAAGACCTCTTCAAGAGCAAGATTTACAATGTTGTCAAAGTTGCAAAATTTGTGAAAATTGTTGTCTTCTCATGAAAACCAAGATCCCAAAGTCATTTCTATCATTTTGACCATGAAACCTAGGAAAATTGAAAGATTCAAATTTTTATCAGAGTATCCTAAAAGCTACAAAAATCCCTAAACTCAGACCCATTCAGCCATGGGAGAATTAGTCCTAGATATACTTTAGAAAAGCACTTTTGGTGACTTGTAAACATCATTTTTCCCTTCTTATATCTGAAATTCAATTTCTAGTTATGTCAGCATTGAGCTTAATATTGCTATTTTAAGTGTTAGATTGCATTTTTGTGTTTATTTTCTATTTTTAGTTTTTCTCCCCAAAGTGCTATTTGACCTTGACCCCTGTCCTTCAAGCATAAGGAAATGTGAAGATTCTCACATTGGGTTGATTCACCTAAGGGTTGATAATCGATTCAATGTGATTATCTTATTTCCTAATAAAATAAAGGAAGATAGGTTTGTTTTGGATCACCCCCAAAACACACCTATTTTTCTATGTTTCATTTTGGTGAACCCCACCTTGTACAACAAAATTCTTAAAATTGGAGTCCATTTTCAGCCCTAGATCTAGGTTTTGCATTCATTTGCATTGCATTGAATTGATTTCCTGCTCATTTAACGCTCTTAACTTCCAATGGTTTTCATCTCATTTAGGGTTTTAGGTTTTCTTTTTTGCATCTTTAAAAATTAAAAATTAAAAAAAAAACATCATTTTGCATAGTGTTTACATAGCACTGCATCATCATTCATTTGCATTTGAAAATTGAATCAAAATTTCATTTCAAATTAGGTCTTATAGTTTGTCATTTAGCATAATTTTACATTTGCATTTAGACATAATTTTATAGAAAACTAAAATTTTAACCACCTATCTTAGTCCAAGATTTGAAAACCATAAGAATCAACTCAAAAATTTATAAATTCATTTTTCAAAACCCTGAGCTAGGACTTATGTACCCATGGGTGATTAAGTCCATGATTAGGACTTTTTCTTAAATTTTTGGGTATTAAAATCTCTATTTCTACATTTCATTTTGTTGTTTTAAATTTATTGTTGTAGTTTGTAGATTTTTTTTATCTGAAATTAATTATATTAACCATAATTTTTCAAATTCAATGCATTTCTTGAGTTCAAATTTGAATTTAAAAAACATAAATTTTAGGTTTCTGCATAGCATAATTAGGAAATTATCTTGTTTATAATCTAAAAAATTACTTATTGGATTGCTCTTTTCATTGCATTTTACCTTTTATCCATTTTAAGTGCATATTGAGTTCTTGAAACTTGTATGAGCTTCATAACTTCATGTCCTATTGCCAATACTATCATGAGAATTAGTTCGAGACTCATGTCATCTTGTGATATATCATTTCTCTTGGATCTTTACTTTTCTAACTCTTTCACTCATAGTGTTGACACTAGTCAACCCACTATGGATCATACCCTTAACACTTCATTTCCCACAAATTCCCTACCTACACCTAATGTGAATGATGTTAATACAATGAATTCTAATTTCCCTCTTGAAAACCTTCATAAAATGGATGAAGAGTTAGAGAAATTGCAAAGCTTTATAAGTTTTGAACCCATTGTTGTTGATGTAGTTACTATGATACAAGACATAAGAGACTTACTTAAAACTTCACAAGGACTAGAAATGGTGCTTGGCCTTAATTGCTACCTATAAAATCACATAAGAAATCAAGAAAAGAACACTACAAATCATTCTATCAACTTCATTGAAGTTCAACCTCATAAGGGCTTAACTAAGATTTTGATTAACATTGCTTTCTCACAAAATGACATAATCAAACATGCACTTGATGGTCCTCTTTACATAGCTGGAAGAATCAATGAAAATTCTACTAATGGGGTATTAATTGATCCCATATTTTTGTTGATAATTTGATCACTGAAGAATTCCTATTTATGCATGGGCTTTATCAAGATACATATGAGAAATCAAAAGCATGGATCAAAACGCATAATGGTTTTACTTTCCCTATGATAGGTTTGATAACTCTTCATTTGAAAATTGGACAAAAAACATTGCATGTCTCATTTTCCATCATCCCATTTTCAGACCAATTTTGTGTGAAGCTAGGTTATCCATGGCTTTGCTCCATGAATGTCATCTTGTCAGTTGTACATAAATGCTTAAATTTTCCATTTGGAAATGAGATCTTTACTATTCATTGTATTGGATTTAATCCAGTGTCTTCCCATGGAAATTTCTCATTATATTTCTCTTGGCCCCAACCTATGGAACCTCTTAGGCCTCGTGAGGACTTCTTTTTCAAATCCTATAAAAAATTTAAGGAAAAATGAATAGAAAAATTA
>VDFB02047230.1:249896322-249958483 GCA_007258455.2 Sequoia sempervirens | reverse complement strand
TTTTTATCCTAGAATTTTCATCTCTTGGAGACATTAGGCATGATGTTCCCTAAGAAGACACCTTATAGGAACTAAGAAAAACCCCTTTGAACATGTCTTATCCTATTTAAATTTTTGTTCATAATTCTTTAGCATAACACAACTTTCTAAGGTTATGAAGATCAAAGTTATAAGACTTTTTCATGGCCACCAAGCATAACAAACTTTTCTTTCCAGTGGAGCCTTGTTTTTTAATGAGTTCTTGGAATAACTCAACTTGGTAATCCTTATGATGCTCAAATTTCATTGTTTGCAGTCCCTTATTAAAGTTATCAGAGATATAGTTTTGGTATGTTATGGGAGCCTAATAAGATTTTATCATTTTCCAACCTTAGGGGCTCACCTAGTGGACAACCGAAGTTCCATTAGCACATGTGAGCATGTGTGTTGTTTGCATAGTGGAAAGAAAGTTCCACTTGTAGACATTTTTAGACAAACAATTGAGGTGTGTTCCACATTGTGTTGGAGAGTCAAGGCTTGATCCACCCTTTTTTATATTATTTTTTTCTTTTTATTTGTCTTTGAGTATGTGGCATTGTATGATTGAGTATCTTTTAATTGTTGCATACATTATATGTTTAACATAGGAATGTGTCTTCTTGTGCCTTTTTTGGTTTTTCCATGAGATCTTAGATCTTGGGGGCTTGAGCACCTTCCTTTATCTTTTCATCTTATCCTTTCGACGATTGTACAATTAGACCTCTCTTAATTGTCTAATTTAGTGTGATTTTAATGTAGGGTCATCCTCTCACTAAAGTGGGGGCTAAATGTAGTGTAAAAAACATATCCCTTTACATTTTCTCACTTGATTGAGCCCTCCTAGTTTAAATTGGACTTAATAATGCCTTAATTTAGTGTTGTTAAATGTACACCTTATTACATTTACACACTTATTTAGGCTCTCTTAATTAATTGAGATTAATTATACCTTAATTTTCCCTTCAATTCACTTCTAATCCTAATTAATTATATTTTCTAAAGGGGCGACCCAACAATAAATTAATTCCTAAGTATAACACTTTACATTGAGCAATGTGTGTTCCAAGTTTACAGACCTAGGATGGATTTTCCCACGAGTGAATGGGTCCTCCCTAAACCTTTGGACCTAACTTTAAATAATATTTTGGCATTATTTTAACATATTCAAATATATAATTCAATTTCATCTTGTTATATTTGAAATTTCAAGAAATTATGGATAAATACCAATAATTACAAGGTTATTTCACTATGCTTCACCTAGATTTCTAAGTGTTCATTTTATAAGAGCTAAAGTGGTGGTCAAAGGCATTCAAGATTATAAATATTAGAGATTTATTGTATCATTAAATATCATCCATCATGTCAAAGTATTCTTCCATCGTGCATGTTTTCAGAGCCAAAATTGTGATGTAGGTTTCATGATCAAATCAAGCATTCAAGACATCATTTCAAGCAAGATTCAAGTATCGAGACTGACATCCAATCCAAGTATCTCATGCAAGTTGCAAACCTCCTAAGATCTCCATTTATCAAGGTTTCCTTCAAGGGTTTGTTTAGTGGTAACATAGCTTTGTTCATTCTTCATTCCCTCTTTTCTTGTTTCATTTCAATTAAAGGTTTGATTACCAAAACAGGGTTTGACCAAGGAAAACCCCTTTTCACCCAAAACAAACATTTTTCTCTTTTTTAGTTGTGATTGCATATTTAGATGGAAGAAAAATTGAAGAAATCTTGAATGGAAATATTTACAAAGTTGCAAAAGATGCAAAAGTTGTCAAAATTGTTTTCTTCTCATGAAATCTAAGTTCTTGAAGTCACTTCCAACATTTCAACTATGAAACCTAGGAAAATTAAAGTATTCAAATATATATCAGAGTCCCCTAAAAGCTACATAAAATCCATAAATTTGGACCCATTTTTCCCATGGGCTAATGAGTCCCATATCTTCTTTTGAAAAACACTTTTGGTGACTGGTAAACATCATTTTTCCCTTCTTAGATCTGCAATTCAATTTCTAGTTCTATTAGTATTGATCTTAATATTATTCTTCCAAGTGTTAGATTGCATTTTGGTGTTGATTTTCTATTTTGAGTTTTTCTCCCCAAAGTGTTGTTTGACCTTGACCCCCATCCTTCAAGCATAAGGAAATATGAAGATTCTTACATTAGGTTGATACATCTAAGGTTGATAATAATTTCATTATGGGGATCTAATTTCCTAATGATATAAAGGAAGATAGGTTTATTTTGGATCACCCCGCAAAAAACACCTATTTTTCTACATTTCAGTAACTTAAGAGTTATTAAAATATGGATTTTTGTTTTAAAAAATTATTAATTCTTCTTCCCCTTTGAAGGGCATAAATTTTGATCCATGGCTTTGATTTTAGTACTTTTAAAATTGAAGCTCTCAATGAGCCAAACACATTAAAAAAAATATGATTTTTACACTCATTAAAATCCTCAAAAAAACATAGAAGTCCTAAAAAATGAGTTGCAAATTTTCATAGTGCAATACCTTTACAGCCATCTTCAAGCCCATAATCACGATTCATCACACTTATTATCTTAATCAAATCCTTTGAGTATAATATAAGCATGATATATCATTGTGCTGTTCAATAGTTAATAGTAATGCTAGCCAAAATTATGAACAAAAAGGATAATAGGACATAACATGATGGTGATGTATGGGGTATACATGTTTAATCCTTCACAATCAAGAATAAAATTGAAGAGTTGAGAAAATTAGAACACCACTTGAATTATTTACTATCTCATAGGGAAATTTTATCACTTTTCTTTAGAGGAAATTAGAAAACTATCACTTAAATATGATATCTAATTTCCCAAACAACCCCTAGTAACCTATGATTTTATTTATCATCACAAGATATTTTATATTTATAACCCCCTTAGATCAAATCCACTTAGGTGTCAACTATGCAACCTTTTTTTTCCCTCTAAACCAAATGGAAGGATTTCATTAGACAAAACATGCCAATTTAGATTGCATTACTTACATTTTTTTTCTTTAGATTATGTTTCACTTTTATATGAATAATTTCATAAATAATTTTTTTACATTTGATGATTGTATGCATGAATAAATTGCAAAATGATTAAGCTTTAAAGTTGAAATTGTATACTAAAATTAAAAATGCTTTAGTTTGAAAAATAAATGTAATTTTTTTGTTTTAATTATATAGATCTATTTCAAGTTATATGGTTGATTAGACTTCTCATTATGATGACCATACTTCTCATCAATCTAATCAACCTGGTTATTAGACTTATTCTAGATATAGTCTCTATGTTGAAATTGTATGACCTTAAAATTTGATTGTAAAATTGAAACATGAGAATGAATAAATGAGAATCATAATAAAATATCACAATAATAAATAAAATAAAGTGAAATGATTCAAAAAATAAATGCAATATGCAAACATTGAAAAACAATATTTACCCTTCCATAGCTCCATTTCTCTCATTTATTAACCTTGGAGAATGGTGTAAGTCCTTTGATCTTAGATTTGTAATAAGCATAATAGCATAAAATAACCTAAAAATATGAGTATAGTTTCTCAACATGATTCAAGATGAAAAATAACTAATAGGATGGTTTGATTTATAGATATTTTGTGACATCAATCAATGGTCAAGATCAAATGAGATACTAAAAATATTAACAGTGGAGGATTCATGAGAGGAATTGATTGATTGTTTTTTATATTAAAAGTAGGGGGAGTGCCCTTTAACCCAAAATTTTAAGCTATAAAAACTAATAAATAAAGGTCATCTAGGCAAAACAACCAAAAACAAGAAAAAGGAGGCACACAAACCTCATAAAAAGACCAAAAAATGGAAAGAAGACATGCAAGCCTCAATGATGAGGAAACAACAGACTATAAAACAAAACCAAAAAGTTACATTAGAGATAATAAAATAGAACCAATACTTTTTAGAGGAAGAAATTAAATCCTAATTATCCTTCAATAGGTCCATGGCTGCTCTCTATTCCTTTCCACTAATAAAGTCTAAAATTGAATTCTTTCTAGTCATATCCTCCAAATCGTGCCCAATTTTCATTTTTGTTTTTTTGTTTTTTGATTTCCCAAACATTGTTCCAAATATGGAATGTTGCATGATGCCATCCACAATAGTAGTTATTTTTTCAATAGTTTTCTGCAGGATCATCGTGCAAAAACAGGCCCTTAAGTGGCAAAAAATTTAGAAAAATCAATGTTAGGCAACTTGACGTGAAATATTTGAATAAGTTATCTATATTATTTCAAAAATATGTAAGAATAGAATTTTTAGAAATTGAGATGTAGTTTAAAATACTAGTTTTATTTAAAAATAAATAAAATCTATTTGGTGAAAATTTGAAATTTCAATGCAGTAGTACTTAAATTTCAGGGAAAAAATAAGAAGTAGGTGTCTGTCTGACCACCCTAACCATAATAAAATGATAATATATTTTTGTAATATTTTTTATATGTAAGTAGAGGACTCATGTCGGATGTGATGCATATTTTTTGTAATTTGTTTCCAAGTAAATAATTAATTATGAATTTTTATTACAACTTTAGAAAATATAAAACTTCTATCGACCACCTTAACTTGGTCAAAACTTCATGAAATTTATTTTTCTTTAATCCTATATTATGTGAAGATATAATGACGAGCGTTTTTGGATTGAAAAATATGATTGCGTTGAAGTTATAGATGTTTTCAATCATCAATCGTCGGGGACTTTAGTCATAATTATAATAGAAAATGAATATACTATTTAAATTAAATCATAATTTATATTTTTGGAAAGGCGAGAATCTCCTCTAAAAACCCTTTTGTTTCATTAATTTTGGGTGAAAAAAAAGTCATCAGCCACATACCCCCATAATATTGCCACTTTTTGGCGCACCATGATCCTGCACATACCCTTCCTCAAGGACTATAATCCTATTTTTAACGTCCTTACCATGACCTTTGAGCTCATCCTTTAGGGAGAAACTAGCCATTTTATGTTCTTTATCCTCCATATTTATGGTTGGGGTAATTGTGTGTGTCTTTTGTCTTCTCCATTTCTTCATTATCAACATTAAGGTTATCATTGTCAACATCCTCCTCCTAATTAGGTTCTTTTGAATCATCTTTCTTCTTTTCTCCCAATATTTCCTCATCAACAAGTGTAATCTCCCTCTTCTTGTAAACACTAAAATATTCTTCTTCATCCTCTAGCTTAATGTTATCATGACTATCTTCTTCACACTTAGGAAGGAAAACATTGTCTCATTCAGTCATACACTCATCATCAAGCTCTAACATTTTCCCCTTTATTGTCTTTCCTTTTATTATTTTTGGCTTACACTAGTTAGTCTATCAGAGTGTCTTCCATAGCCCCACTACTATTTGGACCTAGGTGGTAGGGTTTTTTGGGTTGTCCCCAATTTTAATAGTTCTAGAGCTAGGGAGCTGCACCTACTTTTTCACTCTTCAAAGGTAGGGAGGCAATTCTTTTTTGAGGGGTAGTAAACACCATGACCAATCTAGAAGAGGAATTTAGGGATGTGATGGTAGGTTAAGGCCCTTTTTTAATTTTGGTTTAGACCTTGAAGGGAGGGATTTATGGGAATACCTCTCGTTATTTTCAAGAAGTTGTAAAGCCTTAAGGTAAAAAAAAGAGTAGGGTTTGATTGTAGGGTAGTGTAGTGTAGAAAATGTAACCCTTTACATTTTCTCACTTTTTTGGGCCTTCCTAGTTAAAATGGACATAATAATGCCTTAATTTAGTGTTGTTAAATGTACCCCTTTACATTTACACATTTATTTGGGCTCTCTTAATGAAATTAAGCTTAATTATGCCTTAATTATCCCTTTTATTCATTTGAACAAGCCTAATTAATTACATTTTATGAAGGGGAAACCCGACAATAATTAATGCCTAAACATAACACTTTACATTGAGCAATGTGTGTTCTGGGTATAAGGACCTGGAACCCATTTTCCCATGGGAAAACGGGTCCTCCCTAGACCTTTGGACCTGAATTTAAATTATGTTTTTGATGGTATTTTAACATTTCCAAATCCATAATTCAATGTCAGCTTGTGATATTTGAATTTTGGAAAATTAAGTATATATACCTATAAATACAAGGTCATTTCACTAAGTTTCACCTAGAATTTTTCAAGATTCACAAGAGAATTTCAAGAGAAATCAAAGGAATTCAAGAGAAAATATATCACAGATTTATTGCAGTAATCAATATCTATTCATCATGTCAATGTCTTCTTCCATCATGCATGTTTTTGGAGATAACATTGTGATGTAAGCTTCAAGTTCAAGTTCAACCATTCAAAGCATTATTCAAGTGTCAAGATCCACATCCAATTTATTCATTTCATGTAAGTTGAGGATCTCCTAAGATCTCTATTATCAAGGTTTCATTCAAGGGTTTGTTGAGTGGTAACATAGTTGTTTTTGTTCTTCATCCCCTCTTTCATTTTATTATTTCAATTCAAGGTTTGATTACCAAGATAGGGTTTGACCAAACAATACCCTCAATCACCCAAAAAAAAAATATTTATATATTGTGTGTGATTGCATGTTTAGGTTGAATAAGACTTGAAGACCTTTTGAAGATCAAGATTAAAAAGTTGTTAAAATTGCAAAATTTGTTAAAGTTGTCAAATAACATAATCTAACCCATAGATTGGATTTCCAACTTTCTGACACTAAAACATGGAAAAATTAGAAGCTATAGATCTAAAATAGAGGTTCCCAAAAAAAATTTCAAATCCATAATTTACTTGGAACCATTCACCCATGGGTGAATGAGTCTTAGTTCAGCTTCCAGAAAGCACTTTTGGTGATTGGTACACATGTTTTTTCCCTTCTCAGATATGTATTCTATTTTCTTGTTCTACAAATATTGAGTTTAATCTTCAAATTTCAAGTGTTGGATTGCATTTTGGAGTTGATTTACTATTTTTATTTTTTCTCACCAAATTGTTGTTTTACCTTGACCCCCATCCTTCAACCATAAGGAAATTTGAAGATTCCCACATTGGGTTGATTCACATAAGGGTTGATAATCAATTCATTGTGGAGATCTAATTTACTAATAAATTTAAAGAAAATTAGGTCCATCATCACATCATATTTTAAAACCACCTTTTAAAACACATATTTTTCTTCATTCCATTTTGGTGAACCCAACTTTTGAGCATAATATCTTACTGATTTGGAGTCCATTTTCAACCCTAGATCTAGGTTTTGCATATTGATTTGCATCTTATTTAGGTTTGTTCACTTGAATTAGTTTGCATCTCATTTAGGGTTTTAGGTTTTCATTTTTTTATTCTTTAAAATCAAGAAAATTTAAAATATTAGTCCTTTGCATAATGTTTACATAATATTGCATAATTAGTCATTTACATTTGAAAATTGAATCAAAATTGTATCTCAAATTAGGTCTTTTTACTTGTCATTTAGAATTTTTTTGCACTTTCCTTTAGACCTCATTTTATACAAAATTTGAAACTACAACTTAATGTATGAAACCAAAACTTGAAAACCATACAAATCATGTCAGAAACTTACAAATTAATGTTTAAAAACCTTAAAGTGAGAATTATTTGACCATGGTCAAATGAGTCCCTAATCAGGGATTTTTCTAAATTTCTCAACATTAAAATCACCGATTCTACCTTTTGTTTTTTTGTATTTAGTCTGCTATTTCAGTTTCAAGAATTTTTGTTATATGAAGTTATTCATACTAAGCTTAAGTTTTCAAATTCAGTGCATTTATTGAATTCCAAATTGCATAAAAAAGACATTATTTTCAATTTTTTGCATAGCATGTAATCAAAATTTTATTTTGTAAATCTGAAAATTTCTTTTACATACTTGCATTGCACTTTACATTCTAGGGTATTTCATTCCATTTTACCTCTTAACCATTTCAGTTGCACCATGGGTTTGTGAAACTTGTGCGAGCTTCACAACATGGTGTCCTATTTCCAATACTATCGTGAGACATAGTTTGAGACTCATGTCATCCCACAATTCATCATTCATCATGGATCTTGGGTTCTCTAACTCTTTCACTCATAGTGTTGACACTAGTCAACCCACTATGGATCATACCCTTAACACATCATTTCCCATGACTTTCCTACACATACCTAATGTGACTTATGTTGATGCAATGATTGCTAATGTTCCTCATAAGAACCTTAGGAGAATGGGTGAGGAGTTAGAGAAATTGAAAAACATTTTAAGTTCTAAATCCCTCACTACTAATAGAGTTCCTATGATACAAAATGCATGAAACTTAATTAAAACTAAACAAGGAATACAAATGGTGCTTAGGATAAATAACATCATGAAAAATCACATAGGAAATAAAGAGAAACATACTACAAACCCTTAGGTCAACTTCATTGAAGTTTAACCTCATAAGGGCCTAACTAAAATTTCACTTGACATTGCTTTCTCACAACATGACATAATTAAACATGCACTTGATGGTCCTCTTTACATGGCTAAAAAAATCAATGAAAATCCTACTAATGGGATATTAATTGATCCCATTTGTGTAGAGAATGTGATCACTAAAAAATTATTATTTTTGCATGAGGTTTATCAAGATACTTATGAAAAACCAAAAGCATGGATCAAAATTCATAATAGTTTTGCTTGTCCTATGATAGGTTCGATAACTCTTCCTTAAAAAATTGGACCGAAAGAATTAATTTTTTATTTTCCATCATCCCATTATCAAACCAATTTCATGTGAAGTTAGGCTATCCATGGATTTTCTCCATATATGTTGTCTCATCAATTGTACATTAATGCTTAAACTTTCCATTTGGTAATTAGATCTTTATTGTGAATCATAGTTTCTTTAATCTCATGTCTTCCCATGGGAATTTCTCATTAGATTTCTTTTGGCCCAAACTTGTAGAACCTATTAGGGCTCATGAGGACTTCTTTTTTCAAATCCTATAAAACATTTAAGGAAAAATGCATAGCAAAATTATCCCTTACAAATATTCCTCAACCCACGATTGAGCCTCCCATCCTTGATGAGACTATGACTTAACCAAAATCCCTTCCATGCAACCAATACCAAAACATAGCAAATCCTCCACCCATTTCCTATAAGAGACTATGAGATAACCAAATCAGTCTCGTTGTGCCTCCTAAAATCAAACAAGTTTACAAAGCTAAAGAGAAAGTGGTTGAACAACCTCCCATGGTTCCTTCTATTAATCCCTTAAGCGATGGAAGGAATAAAATAGAAAATGAAAACCCAAACAATGCATGATTCTTCTCCACCTTTTTTGAAACAAGAAAATCCTAAACCTCAAACACAACAAGAACAAGCATCTTCTATAGATATTATCATTAGATCTTCTATTGTGATAAACTTTGATGATGGTAATGAAACTACTATTTAATTTATGAGGAATTTCATAATGGGTTATTAACCATGTGCTAAACTTGGTGATTGTCTTAGTTTGGCACTTTACATTGTCCCTTTAACTAGTTGTTTTCCTTCTGCATACAATAAGCAAGATTGGGATGAAAACAACCTGGTAATAGGTTAACTTGCATGTTCCTTATCTTGTATTTATTTTCCTTTTCATGTTATTTTTATGATTGCATGTGCATAATGGGTATGTGCAAAACCATCATGGAAAAAAAAAGCCCTTAAGTGGCAAAAAATTCAGAAAAATCAGAGTTAGGCAACTTGACATAAAAATTTGAATAAGTTATATATATTATTTCAAAAATATGTAAGAATAGAATCTGTAGGAAATTGAATTTAGTTTCTAAAATACTAGGTTTATTTTAAAAAAATAAAAATTATTTGGTGAAAATTTGAAATTTCAATACAGTAGTACTTAAATTTTAGGGGAAAAATAAGAAGTAGGTGTCTGTCTAACTCTAACCACAATAAAATGATAAAAAAAATTATAATATTTTAGACATAAGTAGAGGACTCGTGTCTGGATGTGATGCATATTTTTTTGTAATTTTTTTCCAATTAAATAATTAATTATGAATTTTTTATTACAACTTTTAAAAAATATAAAAACTTGTATGTCTGACCACCTTAACTTGGTTAAAACTTCATGAAATTCAATTTTATTTTTTTAATCCTGTAGTATGTGAAACATAGAATGTGATGTATGTTTTGGATTCAAAAAATTGTGATACCATTTGAAAGCTATAGATGTTTTTCAATCAGCCTACTAATCAACACTTTAGTCATAATTCAAATAGAAAATGAATAATAATTATTTATTAAATTCAAAGTAAAGCATAATTTATATTTGTGGAAAGATGAGAATCTCCTTTAAAAACCCTTTTCATTTCATCAATTTTAGGTTAAAAAAAATTTGTCAACCCCATACCCTATATTGCCACTTTTTGGCCCATTATGATCCTACACATACCCTAATGTGATCCCTCGTATTATTTTGTTTAATGTATTTTTTGTGCTTATTCCTCTATGTGTACCTTCATTCTTCTATATTTTGTAAAAATTTACCCTTACTTTTGTCTTGTTTTTTCCTTTTAGGGATGACCCAAGGCATAGAGACATTTAGGTCACTTCCATATTGACCCAAAAGGCCTTAATTTTTTTTCACTTTCTATGTGTCATTCTTCCTATTCAATTAGTCATTTTGGGAATGATGACTTTTCGAGCTCTATAATATCATTGTAGAAAAGACATATGCTAACCCTAAATTCGTGGATCCGTTATGTGTGATTTTGGGATTCCATTTTGGGGGAAGCCCAATTTTCATGACATAGCTTCATTTGGAAACATGTGACTTGAAATAGGGCTTTCCAAATTTAAGCTCCCATTTCTTCTTTATTTTTAGCATTTATCATTTTCTACTTTAAAGTAATAGCTCACAATGTGGTGTTAGAAATTTCTTTAAAGTGGAAGCATACATTGGCATTATCATTTTGAAGATCTTGGACTATATCTTATGTTTTTTTTGTGTGGTATTATTACTTCTTACGATGTGTCTTCTTATTAGTGGTGTCATTGGGCTTTATGTCCTCAAAGAGTCTGATCTTTCTTGGCATACAACTTTCCTCTTATTGGTGATTCTACGTGTTGCATTCCCTAAGTATTGAATCTTTTATCCTAGGTCACTTATCATCTCTTGGAGACATTAGGCATGATGTTCCTATGAGGAGACCTTACATGAACTAATAAAAACCCTTTTCAGCATGTCCTATCATATTTCCATTATGTTTATAATTGTTTAGTCATAACACAACTTGCTAACCCTTATGAAGCTCAAATTTTTTATTTTTTGGCACCTTATTAAAGTTATAAGAGGTATAACTTTGGTATGGTATGGGAGCCTAATAAGGTTCTTTAATTTTCCACGCTTGGGGAATCACCTATTGGATAATGGATTTCACTAGCTCGTGAGAGCGTGCATTTTTTTCTGCATGGTGGACAATGAGTTCCACTTGTAAACTTATTTGGACAAACAACTGAGGCCTAATTCACATCGTATTGGACAGTCAGGGCTTGATCCATCCTTTCTTATTTTCCTTTTTCTTTATTTGTTTGATTGAGTATCTTGTCATTGCTACATACATATATATGTTTAACATCTGCATTGTATCCTTATGCCTTTGTTAATTTTACCATGAGATCTTATATCTTGGGGGCTTGATCATCCTTCCAATGATTATAAGTTGGGGCTAAATGTAGTGTATCAAAATTTAACCATTTACATTTTCTCTCTTGTTTCGACCCTAATAGTTAAAATGGACTTAATAATGCATTAATTTAGTCTTGCTAAATATACCCCTATACATTTACACACTTATTTGGACCTTCTTAGTTAAATTGAGCTTAATTGTAACTTAATTATCCCTTTTATTCATTTACAAACCTAATTAATTATAGTTTTTAGAGGGGAAACCTAACAATAATTAATACCTAAACATAGCACTTTACATTGAGTAATGTGTGTTCCAAGTATAGGGACTTGAGACCCATTCACATGTGGGTGAATAGGCCCTCCCTAGACCTTTGGACCTAAATTTAAATTATGTTTTTGGCCTAATTTTAACATTTCCAAATCCATAATTCAATGTTTTCTTATGATATTTGAATTTCGGGAAATTAAGGATACATACCTATAAATACAAGGTCATTTCACTAACTTTAACCTAGCATTTTTCAAGATTTACAAAAGAATTTCAAGAGAAAACAAAGGCATTCAAGAGCAGATATATCAGAGATTTAATGCAGCAATCAAGATCTACTTATCACTTGAAATTCTTCTTGCATCATGCATGTTTTTTGAGCTATTATTGTGATGTAGATTTCAAGATCAAGTTGAAGCATTCATAACATTATTCAAGTGTCAAGATCCACATACAATTCAACCATTTCATGCAAGCGATAGATCTCCTAAGATCTCCATTATCAAGATTTTATTCAAGGATTTTTTGAGGAGTAACATAGCTATGTTCCTTCTTCATTCCCTCATTTATTTCATTATTTCAATTCAAGGATTGATTACAAAAATAGGGTTTGACCAAGGAAAACCCACATTCACCCAAATTCAAGCATTTTTCTATCTTTTATGTGTGATTTCAAATTTAAGTTGAAGAAGTATTGAAGACCTTTTGAAGAGAAAGATTGAAAATTTGTCAAAATTGCAAAATATTTCAATGTTGTTAAATCAAAAAATCTAACCCATGGATTGGATTTCTAACTTTTTGACACTAAAAACTAAACAAATATGAAGCTATGGATTTTCACCAAAGGCCCTCCCAAAATATTTTTGAATTCCTTCTACTTGGACCCATTTTCACATGGGTAAATGAGTCTCAGATCACCTTCTAGAAAGAACTTTTGGTGACTGGTACACATGTTTCCACCCTTCTTAGATCTACATTCAATTTTTTGGTTTTGCAAATATTAAGTTTAATCTTCAAGTTTCAAGTGTTGGATTGCATTTTGGAGTTGATTTGCTATTTTTTAGTTTTTCTCCCCAAATTTTTGTTCGACCTTGACCCCCATCCTTTAGTCATAAGGAAATATGAATATTCTCACATTGGGTTGATTCACCTGAGGGTTGATAATCAATTCATTTTCGATATCTCATTTCCTAATGAAATATTAAAGGAAAATAGGTCCCTCATCACACCATATTTTAAACCTACCTTTTAAAACACATATTTTTATTTGTTTTAGGTAACATCATGCAAAAATTTGTAGAGGAAAAAAATTAGGCCTTGATACATGGGTGGAAAGAAACCTTTAGTAATGCAGACCACAAGGGAAGAAATTAGAAAAAAGGAACATTTATCCATTCTTTGTGATGAACATGATTTAATAATGAAAATTGGTAGCAATGTATATTATCATATCTACCCTCGATGGTGAAATACTGAGTTAGGTGAATGCCTACTAGGTTGTAGGGGAGGAAATTTTTCCTTTTCATAACCATTCTACAAATGCACAAATTTCTCACCTTCCTCAAAGAACTTGTCTTTGAATTTTCGTTACAATTACAGATATTCACAACCTTATGTCCTTTACATTAGAGGCCCATGGCTTTCACAATTAGGCTAGCTTAAACTTAAAACTAGACACCACCAAAAAAACCTTTCCCACATTCCATGGATTGTAGAATTTGGATGTTAGGTTGTCATCATTCCCTTGCAAAGTATTTAAGAATGGGGTGAGGCCATCTTCGAGAATTTTCAACAGATCAACACTCTATTTAAGCAAGACATAGGAAATATGTTTAGATCTTTTTATTGAGTCCCCCATTATAGAGCAAGGTGATTCAACATAGGAAGAAGAGGAAATATTCACATAAAATTTAGCACACCAAGGAGAAATAATGGGATTTGAAATGCATGAATAAATCTTAAGGAAGAGGCAGCCAAAAGGAGAAGAAAATGTTTGGCTCATGTTGAGCTTGTGGGTAATTATGGCCTTGGAATGCTAATAATGCCACTTGTTAGGAGTACTGTAGTTAAGGTATGAAAGAATGAAGTGGAGAGAATCCTTACTTGAGATGTCAATCTTGAAATCTTTCATTTCCATAATAACTTTGGTTTCCTGGAAATCTATATAAGGCTTAGGGCATGAAAGGACATAGTCAACAAATTTAAACACAAAATGACGACCTTACCCTTCTTGTGATGAGAGATTTAATCCTCATGATTCATTACAATATTATTAAAGTGAATCTTTGTCATTTTCCAAAATGCCAAAAGGTTAATATTTTTAACCTCCCACATATTTTGTGTCCACCTATAAACCTTAGGGGGACTAATAAAATAGAAAATTAGGTGGTTGAAAATTATCTACATAGACACATCAAGGGACAAAGCACAATAAATCTATTTGTGTATATTAGGCAACCACTTATATACAAGTATTTCATTAGAAACTATTTCCTTGTTTTAAAAGGGGTATTTCAAATCCCCAATAGGTCTAATTAGTGAAGAATAATCCAACAATAGTTTCCTCATTGACACCTTATTTCCTTCACTATAAGAATTACATGTTATATTGAGAAAATATGTTGAAAAACTATTTACAATCTTCTATCATATCTTTAATCCTCCAAGCATCACCATAAATTCCCTTTAAAATAGTAATATTGACCAAAGAATCACCTTCAATAATCACCTTTCTGCAGCCTTTTTCTTGTAATCTCCTTATTCCCTACCAATCCCTTGTTGCTTCTACTATAATACTAGAGAACATCCCATGGTTTTTGGCATATCCTTCAACAATATCACCCCCACGGTCCCTGATGACACCTCTAGTAGCAAGAACACTTGGGTTGCCTTTAGAACACCCATCAAAATTCAATTTAAACTAACCTTCCTTAGGGAGAAACCACTTAGTGGCTTTACTTCTTAGGATTTTGACCCAATTTATATGCAATAGATTATGAGTGATTCCCAATAGCTATTTGATTATAATTTCTCCTTAAAAGGGAAGGGATTTTTCAAAACCATAGTTGAATTAATATTTTCCTAAAGAGAGAAAGGGTTGTAGTTTCAACTTTTAACAAAGTCCTTCAAGGAGGAGGGGAAAACCCAACATACCAAAAAAGGTTTAGAAGCATAATTCCAAACCTCCTTAGAGAATGAACAACTAAGGAGGAGGTGTTCAATGCTTCCAACTTCCTCAAAACATAGACAAAATCTATTAACAAAATGAAACCTGTGCCTATTAAGGTTGTTAATTGTAACAATGTTGTTGTGAATAGTTGTCCACTTGAACTAATTATCTTTGGGGATGATATTAGGGATCCAAACCTATTTCTAGTCAAAATTTATTTGGGGAATACCAAGATTTTCCATCATACTAGAACCCAATTTGATAGAAAAAATATTGAAGGATGACTTCACCAAATTGAAGTATCCCTTTTATTTTGGGAGAAGAAGGTATAGTCCCCAATTTTATTCCTCAGGTCTATCAATGTTGCTTCCTCATAATAAAATAAAATAAATGTCTTGGTATAGACATAAGGATTTGAAATTTTGTATATATTATATGTTTTCATATTATTTATTTTCAAGTGCATACAATAGTCCCATCTTCCTTTTGCTGGATTGTACTTCTTGTTTTGATTTCATTGAGTAATGAAAGCTAACTATGCAATGAGTTAGCTAAGTTTTGGAGTTGCATTTTCTATTTTTCAATGTTTAATTCTTTGCATTCTTCCATTTACTTTTCAATAGAAGTGGATAACTTTTATAGCACCATATTTGATTATGTAATAGTTACAAGTTTCCAAGTGCATACAATAGTCCCATCTTCCTTTTGTTGGATTGTACTTCTTGTTTTGATTTCATTGAGTAATGAAAGCTAACTATACAATGAGTTAGCTAAGTTTTGGAGTTGCATTTTCTATTTTTCAATGTTTAATTATTTGCATTCTTCCATTTACTTTTCAATAGAAGTGGATAACTTTTATAGCACCATATTTGATTATGTAATAGTTACAAGTTTCCTATTTTTAAAAATATCTTTATTTTGTGCAATGCCTTGAAATATGGGTTTAATGGAGGGTTTTGGAAAACACTAAATCCCTTTATTAAGCTAAACATGTAGTTTTCATCCTTGATAAAAAATAAAGAAAATACAATTCCTTGTAAATATTTCCTTTTCTAGCTACAATATAGGAATATCACCAAAAAAAAAAATCCTGAAGGAGCTTATACAACACCCAAGTCAAGAGAGTATTCCAAATAATACCTCTAAACTAGCACAACCTCTTTTTCCTATTATATATTTTCATCCTTTTAACAAGAAAACCAACATGTTGTATATGTGGTATGGTTATAACCCTATGTTCCAAGTAGAGAAAAAGTACTTTTGTTAAATTTTCAATACTTTTTTGCTTATTGCAGCAACAAATATAACATAACTGCAATTTATTTGATTCTTTTTCCAAAAACAATTGAACTATAAGTTATGCCAATGCACCACATTCGCTATATTTCATAAATTTTCAAGCTATATGTGTGGACATCACACCTTATAGTCTCTTTTCCATAATAGTAATTAGCCATCAAGGTGATTTTATAGCTACTAGGTATGGATGCAATTAATGAATAACTTTGGAAATCTCATGGAAATGACCTTGGACCGTTCATACTATACTAATATAATGGCCATGATGAATTTTAAAACATAATTTCTATTTTAATATTTCAAGTAAGGAATTTGAAAGAGATATTCAAGCATATATGTTAAATAATTTTTTTCTTAAAGATAATTGTTTAGGTTTATATGTATATTTTTTAATTCATGAGTAATATCAATAATAATAACTAACTTATATAATTTAACTTTTATCCTAGTAGGAGCTATAAATTATGAAATTCCTCTCTGCATGTTCCATGCATAATGAATTTGTAGGAGATTTTTGTTAGAAGAATGAAGAAGAATGATCATCTCTATAGTTTTGTGTTGTCATTGATGTCAACATGTTGTGATTGCAAGTCTAAGTCAGTGCTTGATCGGGTATTTTGGTCTAGTATCTAAATCGGTTTTCAAGTTGCACTCTCTAGTACTCTAGTCTGCAATCCTCTGCATTTGGTAGTTATTGTTTATGATTTTGAGTAACTATTTATGGTTGCTAAAGGCATGTATGTTCAGTGCTCCAGTGCTTGTACGACGTATTGGCATTATTCTGTTGATTTCTTTTTCCAATGAATCCTATTTTTTGCAGACTTCTCAGATTAGTCATGATATGGTGAATTAATTTTGTTATGCAGATATATATGCGACCTATCTTAGGTCTATGCCAACATGATGTAGCGTATTAAGAATTTCAATTTCCATTTGGGAAGATTTTATGAATGGTTGAAGCCAATAGGTTGGTATTTTTGGTAAGCAAAGAAATGCATCTAATTAGGCCAACCTAATTGGTGCTTGCAGATAGATTGGGTATATATATGCGTTGAACAATTTTTGAAGTATGTGTGTAATCTATGAAGTAGTAGTGAATGCAAAAGTGAAAGAAAGAGAAAAAATGATGAAGTATGTTAAATTGGTCTATTGAGCATCACTGGAACTACATCAACACTTGTTAGGTGCACTATTTTCAATTCATTTTGGCTATAAAGCCTAGTTTTCTTTTGTAAATCTTTAGTAGGAAGTGAGCCTCCCTTGTAAGCAATGAGCTTTTGTATCTGGATAGTGATTCCTTTTCAAGATAGTAAACCCTTGGTAGTGAGCCTTATATATTTATTTTTGGAACTACTTTATTTTGTGAGTTAATCCTCATCGTGGTTTTTCACTCATTGGGTTTTCCACATAAAAACCTGGTGTCCATTGTGTTGATTTTACTTTCTCTTATCTAAATTTCATGTTCATACTTAATAATAGAACAATGTGGTTGTGGAATTGATAAGTGTTGAAGTTTTAAGTTTGAATTTTGTGACAACTGGTTCACCCCCCATCTCAGTTGTCCTGCACCTTTCTAACAATTGGTATCAAAGCTTTGGTTCCTTAGCTTAAAGTTTAATCACTTGAGGTAGATCTTGAAGGTTGATGAAATGGATGATAAAGAAGAACTTTGAACTACACTTGAGGATCTTGAAAAAGTTGAAAATGAAAATAGAGATCTAAAAGAGAATCTTGATGAAGAAAATGAATGTTTCTAGAAGTTGAATGAACGATTATTTAGAAATTCAAAGAAAGACACAGAGAAGTGAGTGAGCAACTGAAACAAGAAATAATTGGACTGAAAGTGACTGTATAATAAAAGAAGATAACTAAAGAATGTTTGAATACAATGGCATAGAAAAAGTCTCATGAATGCTCTAAAATTGAATTAGAGGTAGTAAACTTGAGAGTAAAACTGGAGAAGGAAACAATCTATGATAATAATTTCATATCTATCTTCGATAAGCTTGGAGAGCTACTTCCTAGATAGAAAAAAAGTAAATACAAAGCTTTCTTGGGAAATGATGCAGGTGAAAGCTCTAAGGACAATCAAATGACTCAGGAAAAAGGGAATCAAAAATGAAATTCAATAAATTTTGCAAGGAGATCATTTGTGAGATAGCCTAATGCACAAAGGTATCCCTCTTTCAGTGGAATTTTCTTTTCCTGTAATAAATATGGTCACAAGGAAATAGAATGCAACACTGGGAAGAATCAGTTTTCTGGTCCCTTCACTGGACAATGCTTTGGATGTAATAAATTTGGACATAAAGCTGTTGAATGTAGATCTCAGGTGAGAATGATCAATAGGGTGATGATGAGCAGGTTTAATGCAAGTAGAATGAATCAATCCTTTAATGGTAATTGATATACCTATAACAAATTTGGTTACAAAGAAAATCAATGCAGATCAAGAAGTAATGGAGGTCAAACTAATCAAAAAAATGTTGTCTCCTATAATTGTAACAAATTTGGACATATCTCAAAGGTTTGTAGAAGTAAGAAGGGAAAGTAGTCTTCTCCGATAGAGAAAAAGGAATTGATAAAGAAGATTGACAAAGAAGAGATGAAACAAGAGATGAATAAGATATGGAAGAAAAAAGAAGAAGAAGAAACTAAAACTGTTGATATGTTTGTTCCCTCATCTAGTATGGACAATTCCTCTGGGAATTAGATCTAACATTGTCTTAGAGGGAGCATAATTAGAAAATTATAAAAAAAAGCTAGGTAAATGGCATGGTAAAGGTTGGCACAAGGATGGAATGCCAAGAGTGAATAATTAGAGGTTTTGGAAAAGGAATGAGAAGAAAACATGTTGACATACTAATTTTTGGACTAGATTAGGGTTTTCTATATTGAGAAGAATGTTTTTAGCATCTTTTTTATGTTTGTTACATTTAATATGAATTAGGGAAAATCCATGATGTATAAGATAAAATTTGTCAGCCTTTTGATTGGTTGATCACTTGAAGAGTTTAAAAAGGTGTCTTGGAGCAATCTTGAAGCAATCCAAAGCATTTCTAAAGCAAATTGAAGAAATTGTTACAAATACTCAAAAAATATTATCTTGTCTACGAAGGAAAAGAAGTCTCAATTGGATATTAATGTATCAAGCATGAAAATGGATAGAGGATTGAGTGGTGGCATTCCACTATAGCTGACAAGAGTTGAATTGGAGAATTTGATCATAGAAAGATGAAGGAAATGGAACAAGGGATGAAGGAAAATGAATTACAAAGAATAAAAACCCTAGTTGTGGATTTGTGGGGAGAATTTCCATGGTTTGTTGATAAATATTTTATTTTGTTCTTGTTGAATCGATTCAAGAATGATAGCATTGTGTTGGAAAAACCCTACCTAATTACGAACGAAGCAATTGAAGCAATTACTAGCTTATGTAGTATGGGGGATCTTCTTGGAAAGAAAACTATATAATACAAAGATGTTGAGGAGCTTACTGGCATTGATAAAGACCCTCGATCCCTATTGATAAACACTCTTGTGAATTCAGTTGTAAGGTATGTTGTGTATGGTGTTTCTTATAAAATCTATTTTAGAAATCATGAAGGTTTGACTTCAGCTATTGTTGCATATATTTCACATATCAAGGTTAAGGAAAATAGGTAGTTTGATTTGTGTAGCCTATTACTTGAAAACTTGGTTGAGAATTCCCAAATGTCATTGGTTGAGGGTTATCCCTTTTAGTTTGGATCTCTACTTGTATGCTTGGAATTTTACTTTTTGAAATCCCTACTGGGAAGAGAAAATGTTGTGTGGGAATCCAGTATTCCTATTGGGAAACAAGTCTATAGATATCTAGAATCATTGGTAGATAATGTAAGTGTGTGCAAATCATATTTAACATCATTAAGAACAAATCTATGCTTTAGTATGCTAGCACTGAGTTAGTTCAAGAAGTGGGATCATCCTCTGGTAAAAGAGAATTGGAAGTTGTCATTAGTGATTCCCCTTTGGAATCAAAGAAAACAAAAACCATAGCTGGAGACATCATTGTATTTTCTAAAGAAAAGAAAAAAGAATCTCTACCTGGATCTGAATATTCTAATCTAGATGACATCTAGTCTATGTTGCTTAAAGGAAAGATGAAAAATATTGGTGAGTTCTAGAATGCAGCCTCTCCTATTGACATACTTAAAATTTATGATGCTCTAGTAGAGTATCTACTTCAAAAAGGTATTGATTTATCAATTGTTTTTGACTCACCAAAAAATTTAGTTGAGATCGTTGAAGAAAGAGTGTTGCTTGAAGGTCTAGAAGGATGCAAGTTAGAAGCATTGGTTGAAAAGAGATGTACTAAATATAAGAATAGATTATCTGAACTTATCATGGAAACAAAGAAATGCATTAAAGAAATATCAAATGTCTACAAATACTATCTTTGGTGGCTTGTTGTGGTATACAATTTTAGAAGTAGGATTGAAGCAATTGAACCTGAGGTAAACATCATTGGAATTTTTTTATATATATTTAAAGAAAAAGAAGGAAAACAAAGGCTGAGAGTTGGTGAATTGCAATTTGAGTTGATTTTTGTACGAAGACAAAGTGATGATGTGGTGAAATATTTATGTCTCCTTAAGGAGATTACTAAGGTCCAGTTAGACTATCTTTTTAGAATACTTACTGATGTAGAAGATTGTGAAATATAGTGCTCGCTTACAAATTGGTCGACCTCTTTTACACTATTGGACCTATTAGAAAGCATGTGCACAAGAATGGATTCAATGATATTTAATTGGAAGAAGTTATATCTAGTTATCAAACAAAGATACAAGAAGGTGTTTTAGGTGAAGAGTGTCATTTTTACTTGAATTCTAATTGCTCAATTTCTGTTGTTTGAAACTTTTTGGATGGCTAGAAGTTTTTTGCAAGAATTGAAATATTTTTGCAATTTTTTATCACCATGTTTACATATTTTTGGTCACCCTTTGCCATTGATTTCAAAGGGGGAGAGATTTGGAAAGTTGGGAGAGATTGGAGGAAAGTTTTTGAAAAAAAATTGGAACATGTTGTTGCACCATAGATAAATCACCCCTTAGAATTTCCATGGTCTTTTAGGCCATTCTTCATGATGCTTGGTCTAATTTTCTTTGATTTAATGTTGCAATGTGGATTTAACATTTACATTTAGGTCCTTAAAATTCAAATAATGGTGTCTTGTGAAGGTGTTGTGAAGTGTTGTAAGAAATTTCTACACTCTTCTAGACTTTATTCATTACAATTCACCTAAAAATCACTTTTTCATCACTTATCAAGTCCTATTTTGAAGTGTTGTAAAGTCTTGTAACAATAGTTTATGCTTTTCTAGGCACAATTTCACTATATACACCTTTCTTATGCTTTATTTGGCCCCTTTATGCCCTTATAATCCTTAATTAAGTGTATTTTTGAATGTAAACCTAAAAAACAACATTAAATGTGACTTAATTCCTGAAACCCACTTTCAAGTCTAAGGTGGGATCCATTCAACATGGGTGACGAATGAGTCCCTCTTGGCTCCAAATTTTAAAAAATTCAAATTTCCTTTCATTTTTTTATTCAAAATCACTTGATGTCAGTCTATGATGAGGTATGAATGGGTTACTAAGGCACAAGAGTTTATAAATAATTTTTTTTACATCCATCTTAACCCCCATTCACCCATTCATTCAAGCATTCATCAAGCTCTCTATTTCAGTCACTCAATCAAGCATTCAAGCACTTTGCATCATCTAATCAAGCATCAATCAAGCATTTTGGAGCATTCATTGACATAACATCAGATTTTCTTCAACAAGGGCTTGGTAAATTAATAGAAATTTCATGTTAATTTTTTATCATTCTTTTTCATTTCATTATTTCATTAAGGGCTTGATTACCAAAGTGGGGTTTGACCAAGGAGAACCCCTATTCTCTAACCGTCAACCATTTTTCCCCTCTTGCATGTGTATTTGTAGAATTGTGTATGCATATTTGACATGAAATTAGGTGTTGAAAGGTGGTCAAGAAGTCAACAAGGTGCTTCAAGTCAAATAAACCTCATTTCAATCTTGGAGAAGACATTCTATTCATTTTATGCAAAATTGACTTCATCAGCCTGACAAGTAGACAACCTCAAATCTGGTGTTACAGAATTGTCCCCTAATTTCTCAAAATTTTGGGAGAGGACCAATTCACCATTAGTGGTGAATGAATCCCATCTAAAGGCTCAAAATCTAGATTTTGTCATATTATGGATCCCGACACTCAGAAACCAATTTCTAACAGTTCTCACTAGAAGTAGGACTAATTCGCCATCAGTGGCGAATGAGTCCCACTGGTGGTTTTCAATAATATTAGATAGAATTCAAAAGATTCGATATCTCCATTCTCTACCTAGGTGCACTTTGAATCAACCTTCTTTTTTTTTTGTATTTCTTCATCCATAGTTCATGTTTGCATCACATTGTGCTTTCCAACATTGCATAATTCTTAGGTTTTTCCCATATAATTAGTCAAATAGATCATCTAATTGCACTTAGATCATTCCTTTTATACTAAATGACATCATACATTGCATAATTTGAGTGAACCTAGCTAGATCTTTTGTGTGGTGTTTATCTCTCTCCTTTTAGGTGAAACATCCTAAAAGAGCAAGAGTAGCCTATAAGCCCTGCTAAAAAATCTACAGTTCATTTTGGTGAACCTACATATTGAGTACTTTATATTTATGATTTCAATTGCATCTTGCATCTTATACTTCATTTGCATCAACATTCAATTAGGGTATTGTCTTGTTTTTGTATCCTAGGGTTTCTTAAATTGCATTGGTGAAAGACTCATTTAGATTTCATTTTTGCATTGCATATCATTGAAAAACCTAAAAATTTGCATCTACATCCTTAATTGCAATCTAAAAACAATGGAATCAATTTAAATTTTCTGAAAAACATAAAAAAAATATCATGGTTGGACTCATTCACCACCTTGGGTGAATTAGTCCACCTGCACATTTCATATTGCATTTTTAGGCATTTTTATGGCATTTGCTTGCATTTTTGTTCTCTACTATTAGTTCTCTATTTCAATTTGTAGAATTTATGTTATTTGCATTTTGCACTCCTTTATTACCTTTTATTTTCATTCACCCCATATTTTTTGGTACTTGTATGAGTGTTTGTTGCCCCATTGATAATACTTTAGTGAGATGGAGTTCCAGACTCATGGCTTCCCATGATAGCACTTTTGTTGTCAACCTTGGGATCTCAAAAGCTCCTACTCCTAGTATGGACAATGGTGCATTAGGCATGGACAATACCACTTCTATTCTCTCACCTTTCCATCTAATGAATGTTGACACACAAAAAAATTCCATCCCTCAAGAAAAATTCATTAATAGTTATGAGGATTTTGCACACTTACAACAAGACCTATCCCTTGAAAAAATTTCCACCACTGCCATACTAGCCATAGAAAACCTTCATTGTTTGATTGAAAGTGATGATAGCCTACAAGTTATGAATATAATTGTTGATATTTACAATAAAAATGCTTCTTCAAATTCCCAAACAACAAACATAGTTGCAAGCCAAGGAGGACCTCACATTCCTCCCCCTTCTACCATCACTTCCATACCCAGTTATACCACTCCTTAGGTTACAATAACTATGCAACAGGTTAGTCATGTGGCTCCTTCTTTCACAATTCCAACTAGCATTTCTAATTCTATTGTGGCACCGCAAGTCCCCTCTTAGTGTTCCTTTCACTTCCCCTAACATTATATACACTCTATCTCCATTCTCTCTTCCACCTTAGACCACTTACCCCAAACCCATCATTACATAGCTCCTTGATACTGTTTCATCCATGTAACATAAAATTTCCACCATTATCCAAGGTCAAAATGCTCCACCCACATATCATGTTCATAGTAGCCCCTTATCCTTGAAGTATTACACACCCTAATGCCACAAGGGATATAAATTCCTAGGTTTGAGAAATATGGAGGTAAAGGAGACCCTAGTAACCATGTCAATGCTTATACAACTTTATGCAATGATTTTGTACTTGGTGATAAACTCTTAGCCAAAAAATTTCCTAGGACCCTAAAAGATACAAAATTGGAGTGGTTTTCAAACCTACCTATTCATTCCATCTAATCATTTAATAAGCTTTTGATTCCTTTATAAGTCACTTCCAAGTTCATATGATTCCTAAAAAGACAATGGTTGATCTAATGCACTCTAGACAAAATGTCGATGGAAAATTATCTGACTTCATTTCACATTTCGTTGTATGCTCAAGTTGATGTCAAAATTCCTTATTCACATCTATAGAAGATTTTTATCAAAAACTTGCACACAAACCTTTAGGATAAGTTAACTATGATGAAATTCCCTTCGTTCATGCACTTATGCACAACCTTATGTGACTACCACAACTTGGTTTCTAGTCGTGATTCAAATTCCACTTCTAACCAACATGAGAAGTCTGAATCTGATAACCAAAACAACACACTAAACTTTCACAAACTAAATAGAGGCTTTTTATAGTTCAATCCACCTCCTCAATCACAAACACAACCTGTTCCAAATCAAGTGGCAGCTGCTAAAGTAGCAGCTCCTTATACCTATGGGAAACTAAAGAGGAAATTTACTCCCTTACCTAATACCCTCCATAATACAATGAACCAATTACTCCATCAACAAATGATCACCTTGCCTATAGTCTAACCACTTGTTACCACCAAACCTTTACCACCCACCTTTAAACTAAATGCTTATTGCCATTTTCATCACCAAAATGGCCATAAGACCTAACAATGTAAGTGTCTCAAACACTTAGTTCAAGACCTCATTGATTCACGGTGTTTGTCCATTGTGGGTGTCAATGATCAAGACAATAAGTCTATTGCACCCCCTAACCAGAATTTAAAAATTTTCACCAACCCCATGCCTAAACACAATATTTCATTTGTCAAGGCTCCTAAACCTTCAAACACTGATGTAATGAATGTTGATACAAATAATGAACATGATATAACTCCAAATGTTACCCAAGGTAATCCTATGGATGAACTTGTGGGTGTGATAGGCATTATCCCTCATAAGGTCCCAACCAACAAAACTCTTGATATCACTTTTTCTTCTAAAGATATACTTCAAATGCTTCCTAATGGTCCTCTTTACATAGCCGACAAAATCTATGATAAGCCCACCAATGGGATATTAATAGATTCTTCCTGTGGTGATAATGTGATCACGAAAGAGTTTTTAGTATTACATGAGCTGTATCAAGATGACTATTACAAACCAAATACATGGATTAAAACACATACTAGTTTTGTGTTCCCTAAAATTGGATTGATTGTACTCCCCTTACAAATAGGACCCAAAACTTTGGAGGTAACATTTTCAATTATTTCACAATCGGAACAATTTTGTCTATGGCTAGCAAGGAAAACTTTAGTGGTGAATCTTTGCCAATTGGCAAATAATTAAAATCAAGAACTCCAAAAATGGTGAATAGTACAAACTAAAAACGATGTAGAATTTCCAAGTTTGTATAAAACAAAAAAAATCTTGATTAATTCCCCTATGTAAATGATGCATCATTGGAATCGATTTTCCAGTAGTTTATACTATAATTACAAATATTAATTAAATTCACAAGTAATATTATATTACTACCATTAATTTTGGGGCAATATCGCCACAATAATAAATTACCATTTAATTAAATTAGGGATATTTTATCCTTGAATAGGGCTTTAATTTATTGTCATCAAATCATCGATTATCATTTGAATCAAATGGCTACAAGTTAATTTTGCTCCCTAATACGTGCATTCCTTTTAAAAGGCTTGTTGAGGCCCAAAAATTGTTTTGGTCCACCAGTGGGGTCAAGGGGCAGCGCCCCTTGTGGGAGTCAAGGGGGTAGAGCCCCCTCGTGCGGTCCTATTGAAATCACATTGGAGCACACATGGAATAAGTATTTTTTAAAAATATCACTCTAAAATTAAGAAGAAATGAAAAGTGAAATTTTTACCATTGATTAGCTTTTTAATCAAATGGTTGTAGGTTGATTTTGCACCCTAATACACACGTTCCTCTTAAAAGGATTATTGATTCCCAAAAAAAATTTTGGTCTAATTCCGACCCTTATGCACATTCCTTTTAAAAGGTTGTTAAAAATTGTTTTGGTCCACATGATTAACCTAATCATGTGGACCAAAACAATTTTCGAGCCTCAACAAGCCTTTTAAAAGGAATGTGCATATTAGGGTGCGGAATTAGACCAAAATTTTTTTTGGGAATCAATAATCCTTTTAAGAGGAACGTGTGTATTAGGGTGCAAAATCAACCTACAACCATTTGATTAAAAAGCTAATCAATGGTAAAAATTTCACTTTTCATTTCTTCTTAATTTTAGAGTGATATTTTAAAAAATACTTAATCCATGTGTGCTCCAATGTGATTTCAATAGAAGCACACCAAGGCCACTATCCCTCGATTCCCACGAGGGGTGTTTCCCTGACCACCACAAGGGGCTCTACCCCTTGACTCCCACAAGGGTGCCTTTGACTCCACCTGTAGCTGCCACCCCTGTGCCCCTACAATATTATAAAAAATAAAAAATATATGGGGAACTATGCCTAATCTACTATGCAATTTTTTAAAGGGGAGATTCGCCATTGTAATTAATATTTTTAGTGATTATTCGCTAGGATTTTCCACTGTCATTATTATTTTTACCAGTTATTTATTAAGATTCACAAATATTTTATAGATTTTTTTAATATTGTGCATAAATTCACCAAGAAAATTAATATTTTTTTTCAAATAAAAGGAAATATTCTCTAGGATTTTACACCTTTTCCAAGGGGGGGTTTCTTAAATTTATCACTAATGGCTGGGTCATCCTTGGATCCGCTTGAAGAAAGCAATCCCCTCAGTTGTTCACAAATGTTTGAAATTTACATATGGCAATGAAATATTTACCATACAACATAGTTACTTTTATCCATTATCATCGAAAGGTAGTTTTCCCTAGAATCCTTTTGGCTTGAACCTATGGAACTCATCAACCCCCATATATATTTCTTTTTCATAGCCTATCAAAAGTTCAAATCCAAACAAATAGCTGAGTTGTCTCTTCATAACATGTCCTAGTCAGCTTCCACTCCTCCTATCCTAGATGAAACCATGCTTTGGCTTGAGTCTGATATTGAACAAAACAAACACCCTCATGAACACCCAATTATAGAAACTTCCCCTCCATTTAAATGACCAAGAGAAAGTGAAACCAACCCTATCATGCCTCCCTACATTAAACAAGTGTATAAAGCTAAAGATAAAGTGATGGACCCGTCTTCTTTAGTTTCTTTCATTCTTCCCGTTCCAGAAGAAAAGGAGCTTATGATGGATCAACCCACTCTTACACCTCAACAAATTCAAAATAAAATTAAATACAACTGAGGTGCTAGGGAATGTAGGAATTGTCATCATCTCCTTGCTCACCAATCTTGAATGGAGGAAAAGAAAGAAAGCCAACCTCACCCTCGACATAAGCAATAGACAATCACCTTCTTCCTCTTGACCTACCACATGATAGTATAGTCTAACCCTCACAAAAAATTAATAAACCCAAGAGCCACAACTTTTGATACATCCTTCCTTGGAAATCACCCTTCGTCCTCCCATTGTAATCAATCTTGATGATGATAATGATGAGGAGGATGAGATTGAAAAAATATATGAAGAAGTACACAACGATCTAAAATCTTTATTTTCATCTACCATGAGCTTAAATGATAAATCTTCTCAACCAAGTGAGGAACCTCGTACATCTCCTAGTTCAACACTTACAATTCTTCCTTTGGATAGTGAACTTCCCTTGCAATACACCAAACATGATTGGGAGGCAGATGACTTGTTAGATGGTTGATTGGAATTTTCCTTTCTATCCAAGAGGTTTTATATTCATTTTCCTTTTTCTTTTTTCTTTGATTATATGTGCATATTGTGTTCCCTCGTATTGTGTGTTTGATGTTTTCTCGATTTGTACACTTCCTCTATTTATACCTCTATTCTTCTATATGTCATGTACTATCTTTTTTATTTTTTCTTTTTGTTTTCCTTTTGGGGATGACACAAGGCATTGAGACCAAAATGTCTCCTTCATGTTGACCCAAAATATTTTTCTCTTCGCTTTTCTTTTCATTTTCTTTTTGTTTGTATTTTCCTTTTGTGGGATGATGCAAGGCATTGAGACCACAATTTCTCTTCCATGCTAACCCAAAATGGACTTTATTTTTCTTTTCTTTTTTCTTTCTTTGTGTCATTCTTCCAATTCTATGTGCTTTGGGAAATGATGAAAGTTTTGAGCTCTTTATTCAAAAGAGCTCTTTATACTGACCCCAAATCCATAGATCCCTTATGTCTTTGGTGTGTTCCTTTCTAGGAGGAAAATCCCTTTTGTTTTATTTTTCATTCATGTGACATGGCCTTACTTGGAAACATATGACTTGGCATAGGGCTTTTCTGAGTTGGCTTTCATGTCTTGTTTTACTTTTTACATTTTTCCCTTTGCTCCTTTAAAGTAATTTCTCACAAAATGGTGTGTAGAAATTCCTTTAAAGTGGGGGGCATACATTGGCATAATTTCATTTGCATTCTTGGTTCTTAGTGCAGCCTTGTCACTTCATATGATGTGTTTGTCACTTTGTGGATGACATTGGGTGTGATGTCCTTCATAAGTGTGATCTATCTTAGCATATTACATTCCTTTTGGTGGCCTAATGTGACACAGACATCCCCTAAGTTGTGAATGGGTATGTGCAGGATTATGATGGGCTAAAAAGTGGTAATATTATGGGTATTTGTAGGGTATGTGGCTAACAACTTTTTTTTTACCCAAAATTTATGAAACAAAAGGGTTTTTGAGAAGATTTACCCAAAATTGATGAAACAAAAAATTTATTCTCAACAATATAAATTATGCTTTAATTTGAATTTAATAAATTATTATTATTTATTTTCTATTAGAATTACGACTAAAGTCCTGATCAATAGGCTGATTGAAAACATCTATAACTTTCAAACGATATCACATTTTTTGAATCTGAAACATGTGTCACATTCTATGCTTCACATACTATAAGATTAAAGAAACAAAAATTAAATTTCATGAAGTTTTGACTAAGTTAAGGTGGTCAGACATACAAGTTTTTATATTTTTTAAAATTTGTAATAAAAATTCATAATTAATTATTTAATTGGAAAAAAATTACAAAAAAATATGCATCACATCTGAACATGAGTCCTCTACTTATATATAAAATATTATAAAAAAATATTATCATCTTATCATGGTTAGGGTGGTCAGATAGACACCTACTTCTTATTTTTTCCCTGAAATTTAAGTACTACTGCATTGAAATTTCAAATTTTCATGAAATAGATTTTATTTATTTTTAAATAAACCTAGTAGTTTAGAAACTACATTCAATTTTCTACAGATTCTATTCTTACATATTTTTGAGATAATATAGTTAACTTATTCAAATTTTTATGTCAACCTGCCTAACACTAATTTTTCTAAATTTTTTGCCACTTAAGGGCCTATTTTTTCCATGATGATCCTGCACATACCCGAATATTTTATTATTTGATCAATCCTCTCTTGGAGACATTAGAAATAATGTCCCCTAAGTGAAAAACCTTGTATGAACTTAACAAGACTCATTTGAACACCTTTTGCATCTTTTACATCTTTTACATTTTTACATTTTAAATCTTTACCACCTTGCATAACGTAACTTGCATGCCTATGGTACCTTTCTCTTTTTTCATGAGTTCTAAGCATACAAAGTGTTGCTTGAAACATGAAGCACGAACCAACATTTTCATTTGTGGAACCTTGTTAAAGTTATCAAGAGGTATAACTTTAATATGGTTGAGTGGGAATCCCATTCAACAACATGACTTTCCCCATAGCCACCTATATGTTTGTGAGTTCATACCAACTAGTGTATGTATCTTACATTTTGGGCCTTCTCACCTGGTAGACAACCATGAGCTCTATCACCCATAGTGAGTATGCATTCTCTTTTTCAAACAAACAACCTAGATCTAATCCACAACTTGTTGGACAAACGATTGAAGCTTAAATTGATTCCCCTTTCTCTTCTTTCATTTCACCATATGTGTTCCTTTTTTCTTATGTTTATTTTTCCATGGGATTTTCATCTTGGGGGCTTGATCATCCCTCTTTATAGTGTCATTCCATCTTGCTAACATGAGTGCATTTGAACCCTCTTCTCGATATGCATGGCTACTTTAGTGTGAGGTTGAAGCAAGTTCATCCTCTCACTAAAGTGGGGGATAAATTCACTGTAGAACAATGGCCCCTTGGAATTTTCATGGTATTTTAGGCCTTTCTTCATGATGCTTGGTGTATTTTTATTTTATTTAATGTTGCAATGTGGCTTGAACATTTACATTTAGGTCATTAAAATTCAAATAATGGCATCTTGTGAAGGTGTTTTGAATTGTTGTAAGACATTTCTACACTCTTCTAGACTTTATTCATTACATTTCACCTAAAAATCACCTTTTCATCACTTATGAAGTCCTATTTTGATGTGTTGTAAAGTCTTGTAACAAGATTTCATGCTTTTCTAGGCATAATTTTATTATTTACACCTTTCTTAGCTTTACTTGGCCCCTTTATGCCCTTATAATCCTTAATTAAGTGTATTTTTTAATGTAAACCTGACAAACAACATTAAATGTGACTTAATTCATGACAACCACTTTCAAGTCCAAGGTGGGACCAATTTTCCATGGGTGGTGAATGAGTCCATCTTGGGTCCAAATTCTTTTTTTTTTTTTAATTTTGCTTTTGGGTTTCTATTCAAAAGTACTTGATGTCGGCCTGTGATGAGGTATCAATGGATTACTAAGGCACAAGAGTGTATAAATAAGTTTTTTTACATCCATCTTAACCCCCATTCACCCATTCATTCAAGCATTCATCAAGTTCTCTATTTCAGTCACTCAATCAAGCATTCAAGCACTTTGCATCATCTAATCAAGCATCAATCAAGAATTTTGGAGCAGTCATTGACATAACATCAGATTTTCTTCAAAAAGGGTTTGGTAAATTAATAGAATTTTCATGTTATTTTTTTATCATTCTCTTTCATTTCATTATTTCATTAAGGGTTTGATTACCAAAGTGGGGTTTGACCAAGGCAAACCCCTATTCTCTAACCCTCAACCATTTTTCCCCTCTAGCATGTGTATTTGTAGACTTGGGTATGCATATTTGACAATAAATTAGGTGTTGAAAGGTGGTCAAGAAGTCAAAAAGGTGCTTCAAGTCAAATCAACCTCATTTCAAGCTTGGAGAAGACATTTTGTTCATTTTCTGCAGAATTAACTTCATGAACCCGACAAGCAGACAGCCTCAGATCTGGTGTTGCAAATTGTCCCTTGATTTCTCAAAATTTTGGGACAGGACTGGTTCACCATTAGTGGTGAATGAGTCCCATCTAAAGGCTCAAAATCTATATTTTGTTAGATTCTAGATCCTGACACTCAGAAACTAGTTTCTGACAGTTTTCATCAAAAGTATGACTTATTCACCATCAGTGACGAATGAGTCCCACTGGTGATTTTTTATTAATCTCATATCGCATTCAGAAGATTCCAAATTCTCCATTCTCTACCTATGTGCACTCTAAACCAACCTTCTTTTTTATTTTGCATTTGTTCATCCATAGTTCATGTTTGCATATCACATTGTGTTTTCTAACATTGCATAATTCTTAAGTTTTGCATATATAATCAATCAAATAGATCATCTAATTGCATTTATATCATTCCATTTAGCCTAAATAACATCATGCATTGCATAATTTGAGTGAACCTTTCTAGATCTTTTGTGTGGGGTTTATCTCTCCTTTTAGGTGAAACATCCTAAGAGCACAAGAGTACCCTATAAGCCCTACCCAAGAATCTACGGTTCAGTTGCCATCAATGACAAAGGGGGAGATTATTGGAAGAATGAAGAAGAATGATCATCTCTATAGTTTTGTGTTGCCATTCTTGTCATCATGTTGTGATTGCAAGTCTAAGTCAGTGCTTGATCCAATATTTTGGTCTAGTATCTGAACCGGTTTTCAAGCTACACTCTCTAGTATTCTAGTCCACAATCCTCTATAACTAGTATTTACTATTTGTGGTTTTGAGTAACTGTTTATGGTTGTTGAAGGAATGTATGCTAAGAATTTATTGTGCTCCAGTGCTTGTACAATGTATTGGCATTATTTTGTTTATTTCTTTTTGCAATGAAGTCTATTTTTGGATGACTTCTCAGATTAGTCATGATATGGTGAATTAATTTTTTTATGCAGATATATATGCAACCTATCTTAGGTCTATGCCAACATGATGTATTCTATTAAGTATTTGAATTGCCATTTGGGAAGATTTTGTGAATGCTTGAAGCCAACAGGTTGGTATTTTTGGTAAGCAAAGAAATGCATCTAATTAGGCCAAGCTAATTGGTGCTTGTGGATAGATTAGGTACATATATGTGTTTAACAATTTTTGAAGTGTGTGTATAATCAATGAAGTAGTATTGAGTGTGAAAGTGAAGGAAAGAATAAAAATGATGAAATGTGTTAAGTCAGTCTATTGAGCATCACTAGAACTATATCAACACTTGTTAGGTGCACTATTTTCAATTCATTTTGGTTCTGAAGCCCAAAAAAATTTAGTAAATATTTTGTAGGCAGTGGGATTTTGTATCTGGATAGTGAGTCCTTTTTAGGGTAGTGAGCCCTTGGTGGTGATCCTTATATATTTGGTTTTGGAACTACTTTATTTTGTGAGTTAATCTTCACCATGGATTTTCTCTAATTGGGTTTTCCACATTAAAAATGGGTGTTCATTGTGTTGATTTTACTTTATGTTATCTCCATTTCATGTTCATACTTAATAACGAAATAGTGTGGTTGTGGAATTGATAAGTCTTGAAGTTTTAAGTTTGAATTTTGTGACCCCTGATTCACCCCCCCTCTTAGTTATCTTGCTTCTTTATAACACTTTTCATTTTTTCTAATTTCTATGCAAATTTTACTTATGGTAAAGGTGGATAAATATACCAAAATCAAACAAATTACTCTAATTTGGTTTGAATTTACAAAGTCAAAAAGCTACACAATTTTATATGAATATTATTGAATCATATATCTATATGCATTTTCATGTAGTTTATATATATGTATCTATGTGATTATGTGTAATGGTTTCATTTATGTTACCCTCAAGAACCTAAACACTTCTTCTTGATGATAGTCTATCTCTTCTAGTGAGATTTTCAAATTTTTATGTTATACTAGTGTAGGGACATCAAGAGCCTCATTAGGCCTACTTTGCTTATTTTTGAGTTTTGGGTCACATGTGTGTTTTGGAGTATCATAAGGTCATTTATGACCATTTGGAATCATATGGATTCATTTTAGAGTGATTAATTAGGTTTTTTATTTAAAATTGCAAAATTTTCCAAATTTTACTAAAAGTTGTCATGGAACTTTGGAAAGGTGTCAAAAAGTAAGAAACTATTACATGAAAATCAATAAATTGTTTGAAAGAGTTATTTTTGATTGGGAATTTATAAATACACCCTCCAAAACTTGAATTTTGGGGTTTTTGGGGACATTGTTTTGAAGTTCTAATGAATGAAAATCTTAATTTGTGTGCATTTTTCTGAGTCTTACATTGTTTTCAGCTTGAAAATAATGTAGGACTTAGAAAAATTCACACAAATTGAGGTTTTCATTCATCAAAACTTCAAAATGATGTCTCTAAAACCCCCCAAATTCAAGTTTTGGAGGGTGTATTTATACATTCCCAATCAAAACCAACTCTTTCAAATGGTTTCTTGATTTTCATGTAATAATTTCTTGCTTTTTGACACCTTTCCAAACTTGCATGACAAATTTTAGCAACATTTGGCAAATTTTACAATTTTAAATCAAAAACCCAATTAATCACTCCAAAATGATTTCATATGATTCCAAATGGTCATAAATGTGTTGAATATCCAAGATACAGAGAAGGGGGCTGAGTCAGTATCTTCTTAAACTTATTGAAAAAATACCAATTACTCCAATTCATATAATAGTAAAAATAAGCAATAGCATTAACAAAACATGAAAACACACAACACATGAACACTATGATTTTTACATGGAAATTTTTTTTTGGGAAAAACCACAGTGAGTGTTAGCTCACAATATGATATAAATGGTTAAAAGATATTACAAAAGGGTGGCTCACTACCAGGACTTACTATCCAAAATGAGAGGTTAATTTCCTATAGATATACAATGACAAAATGGCTTATAACTAGAAAATAAATTGATAAAGTACACCTAACAAGTGTTGATTCAATTCCTTTGAAGCTCAATAAACTGACTTAACACACTTTAGCATTTTCACACACCTTGCATCTTACATTGCTTTTATTCACTTCAAAAATATCAAGACTATCCAATATATATATCTTATTCATCCACAAGCATCAATTAGGTCAGCCTAATTAGATGCAACCCATATTCACCAAAAATCATCTTTCGGCTTCAAGCATTTAAAAAGTATTTCCAAAAATAATTCAATTGTGCAATATTCTCCAACATTTCTTCATGGACCTAATATAGGTCACACATACATCCGAAACAAAAAATCAATTCACCATAATATGAACTATCCATTAGGTCATCCAGAGATAGACCTAATAGAAAAATGCAACAATAGAATAATGCCAACTCACTGTACAAGCACCTAAACAAGTTAGATTCTCAAAATGCAACCTTCCAACATCCAAAAAAAGTTTCCCAAAACCACAAGCATAAAAAATCAACAACGGAGGATTGTGGACCAAAATACCGAAGGATGATAACTGCATACTATTTTAGATACTAGTCTAGAATACCATATCAAACTTGAACTTAACCTTGCAGTTGCAACTCATATAATATGGTGACACCAATGACAACACAAAAATTTTATAATAAGATGTTCCTCTTCATTAGTCCAACAATCTCCCTCTTTTTCATTGATGGAAACATGTGCCAAAATTTACAACACCTCCTATGTACAACACTTTTTCCCCTATCACCAGTATTCTATCCCCCTATCACAACATCTTCTCCCCCTTTGACATTAGGGAAAAATGGAAGCCCAAAAATAAATATGAAAACTGAAAAAAAAAAATTAGTGGGAGGATGGAAAGCCTTGAAGCTCTTTAAGAATACCTTTCCAAGTAGATTTACCACTCTCCAAACTCTTCTTTGCAGCAGTCAACATTTTGTTCAAGGATTCCAATTGTACCATACTTTCCTCTAGATCATCTAGAGTAATAGGAATTAGATTTATCTTCTCAAATCACTCTACACTTTCCATTGAAGCATTGGAAACCAGGGTGTACTCTATTCTTACAAGGTCGCCTAACTAACCAAATCTTCTAATGATATCTTCGTTCAACTTCTGTAGAATGAAAAATTTATCCCTATGAGAAAAGATGGCATTCCAGGTTGTTTTGTCTCTATCCTTAGATTCATTGTATGTACTGGATATGGCAATCAACTGAGACTCAATGGAGTCCATAAGATCCTTAATACTTTGAGTGGCATACAACCACTTTAAGTAATAAAGCAAAGATGACATTTGCTTCATATTCATAGGCTTGCACAAATTCTAGGCTATTTTTCAAAATTTGTGTGTGCCAGAGCACACTTGTCATGAAGTGCTAACAACTTTTTCTTTGCCAACTTCTCCTCAACTTATTTCTTTGTCTTCTCATCAAGTACGAAGGAATACTCCTTAAAGGAGTCCAATAACAATCTCAAATTCTCTACCAGAGTGAGAGATGTATCCATTGAAGTACCGGGTGTGGCCTCCTACAAAGCTTTAAGAGCATCTCCAATAAGCTCTATCCCTTTTTGGTGTGTCTCCAAAATTTCTCTTCTACTAGATGCATGCAATGCATCCCACAACACCAACTTATGAACATGAGAAATTTTTTCCAAGTCCACACTGCCTTGAATCATGGGGAGTTGTAGAAGTTCTAGAGGAAACACCAAATGGAATATGATTTTCTTGGATAGCAATCCTTTCAACACATCATTGTCAGAGAAGGATTCTCTGAGGGACTTAAGAATTTCTACAATCTACCTTTGATTTTCTTCATTCTTCCTAGCATATTCATTTTTCTCTTCTTCCTCTTAATTTTATTTTTCCTCTTCCTTCTCTTCTTCTTCTTCTTCTTTCTCTTCTTCTTCTTCTTTTTCTTCTTTCTCATCTTTGTCTTTGTCTTTGTTCCCTTATTCTTCATTTCCTTCACCTCCATTTTTCTGTTGTCCTTCAACATTATCATTTTCACCTTCATCATTACCCTTTTCATCTTCAACATTATCTTTTTCACCTTTAGCATGCTCCAGAGGGACATCATCATGTTTCTCTAGCTCAGCTTCTCCTTTATTTTGTTTGTCCATCTCTAGAGGATCATCTGCAATACTTGTATCTAGAGGAATATCTACATAATTTGATTACAGAAGAATATTTGTATCACTTGTAATGGAAGGAATATCTTCCTCAACTTCTTCTATAGGAACTTCACCTAACTTGGGTGCCGAACTGGATGGTAGTGCAACAAGCATACCATATTTCTTAGTTGTATCTCTAATTACTCCTTTTGTTTCATTCATTATCTTCTTTATCTACTTATTTTCCTTTTTCATTAGGGTTTTCACTCTTTTCTTCAATCAGAACATTTTTTCACATATCTTCAAAGTTTCCAAATCATTTGGGGTTAAAAAAGACCCAATTTTCTTAAAATATTCATTTCTAATCTTCTCATCTAATTTAATAGTCTTTGATCTCCTCTTCATTAGAGCTACCCACATTTTCTTAGGCACATTATACTTTACATAATCCCACTTAACTTCCAGTGTAATGACATACTAAATAGCAACTAAAATTAAAGGTTTTGTGTCCTCTCTACCTACTTGATTATAATACTCTATTGTAGGTTTCAACATATCTTCAAAATGTATCAAGGAATTGAGTATTTCCTCTAATATAAAAGAGGAACTAGTTCTTACCAAAGAGTCCTTTTGTCCTTCCTAGTCCAGAGAGGCTTCTTTAGATACTTTTTCTTTCTTTGATTCCATTTTGGTGTGCACATGAACACCAAATTCCTATTCTTCATCTTCCTTAGAGGATGATACAATATGAAGTCTCTTAGAACTAACATAGTTGGCTTCCTAAGAATAACCTTCACTAGAGGACAAGCTTACTCTTCTCTTCCTTACCAATTTTCCTTTAGGGTCCTCCTCCTCTTCCTCTTCATCATCAATAATGTTGAGGTTCTTCTCCCTTGTATCTTTTTTCGTTCTTTCCTCTCTTTCCAGGTGCCACCAAATGAGTCTCTTTCCTTTTCCCAAATCTAGTATTAGGTCTAAAAGGGGATGAGCCTTTACCTTGATTAGTAACACTGGGTTCTACTTTTACTATGAGGGATGTGGTTGGTTTTAAAGGAGCGGTCTTATCATATCTCCTTGGTCCTGATGATTCTCCAACCACTTGCTCACTCTTCACCCTACCTTGTGCAATCTACTCATCAATGAAACCTACTTCTCTAATATTTTTCTCTACATTCTTCCTTATTATAGGCTTCTGTTGTTCCAGGTGAACCTCCATAGATTTTTAGCATAAGTTCCAACTCTAGGTTCATTGACATTTTTCATAATTTTCAACAACACCTACACATCGCCTTCAATTTCATCTTCTATAATTTCATATCCCAAAGGTTGAAACCATATAGTTTAAGGTTTTCCAACTTCAATCATACATTCATCAGAAGAGACATGAAATATGATATCATTTTTGTACTTCTCAACAACTCTCCTAGGGATCCTTTCTCTTTCATTCATTTGGCTATTGAACACAACAAAGAATACTAGTTATTAGAGCATTGTCTCTATTCTTCAAATCACCCAAATTATTCATGTAATCAAAGATCTAAAGTGAAACCAGTCTGGATGAGTCCCAAAAAACTACATCATCTCTTCTAGGTAGTCTCTTAAGGAAATAGAACAATAGACACACAATCAAAGAGCCAAATTTAAAAGCATACTTCTTCTCCTGGGTCATCCTCAAGTTCTCAAACAATTGCTATCAGAGAAGTTCACACAAATCATAATCTGAACCATTAATTTCCATATCAAAACTAGTATAAATAGTTGTAGCAGATACAAATTTCTCTCTATTAGTGAAGTAGATCTTATGTTCAATCATTATTGCAACATACTTCATAGTAGGATTAGTGATAGGTTTTTTTGTTAAAGCTCTCGTCATATTTATCACCATTGAGCTCTATCACCACTTCATTCTTCACAACTTTCAACATGGGTACCAGTCCAATATCAGTCTTAATTGCTTCCTTTGTAATAAGATGGGGTCTATCTATCCATAGTAATTTTTCATGCATTCTACTAAGAGTGGATTTTACATACTTATTATCAACCATAGAGTTGAAATTAGGAAATTAATTCCATCTATCCAATTTCTTCGCAACAACATTTGAATATTTAAGTTTTACCAAGAAATCATTCCAGTGAGCTCATTCTTCCAAATATATATCAATTTACTATGATTGAATTCATCAGTTTTAACTCGAATGTACATTATTGTATTTTCAGTTGGCATAACCTTATGAGGAATAGATGAGAAGGTTCCCATAGGGTCGTCTTCAAAAACCTTGATAGAATATTTCCTATATGATGGTCTAGGCCTTTCTAACACATTTAAAACTATAGGGGTTTCCATTTCTCCACAAATCGAGCTCAAACAACATCAAAAAGAAGATTCTCACAAACCCACAATAGCACAGAAGAGTAAAATACCTTTTTCTTTGTGAAGGACCAAAACTAGGGTTTGCATAGCTCGAACCCCAAATCACCCCAATAATGTTCCAAATCACTCTCCAATTCTTCCAAATGCATGAGTGATTAAACTTCCTTAGGGTAAGTGCACCAAGATGGTTCCCAAAAAGGGGGCTTAAGTGGCCACTTTTTTTTTGAAATCAGGAAATATTCACCTTGGATGTGAAATTGAGGATAGTTACACTTAAAATTTTGAAATGGGATAAAAAAAAAGGATTGAAATGATCTAAGTCTACTTTCTAAACTACTAATTTGTTTTGAAAATGGTTGAGATTAAGGGGTTCAAAAGAGGTATGTACACAAATTGGTGTTGTTTTTGTCAGAAAAACATAACATAACAACTCTTGTATCACCCTAGCATGGTGAAATGTTTTGTAGTATTTTTAAAATTACTATGGTCAGAAGTTACTAGCAGTATGTAGTTGATTCATGATTTTTTAAATAATTTTTTATTGAATATTTTATTTTTAACTAATTTTCTAAGTGGACACTTCCTAAAAATCAAAATTTTGGCCATGCTCCCCCTACAAATTTTGGAAAATAATTGATTTCTTTTTGTAAATTTGTAGAATGGAGTCTAATTTCTAAAAATGTAATTTATTTAAAAAATTTATGAATGGTTAATTTATAATGAAAAAAACACCAAACACTGCTTTTTGGAAAAAAAAGAGACAAAAAAAAAAAAATTATGGATGAAAGGCTTAGCCTTGTTAGAATGTGCAAAAAATTACATCGTTGGATAGCTAAGAGAGAACCTAAGATTACCCATGTGTTCAATTTTTTTGATATTGTACCAAATGCAATCCTGACAGTGAGCACAAACCCAATTATTTTAAAAAAGTTAGAATTTACAAAAAAATGTCTCTGGTCACTGGGAATGCCCTCCAAGCCTTTGGGTTGGTATTCCAAGGAAAATACCAATCATAAGGCTTAGGGATTCCCAAAGAAAAATATAATGCAAGCATGTTATAATGTGTGAGAACCCCAATCCTAGTACCTGCAAAACAATGAGAACAAACACATTAGGGTATGTGCAGGATCATCATGGAAAAAACATGCCCTTAAGTGGCAAAAAATTTAGAAAAATCAGTTAGGAAAACTAACATAAAAATTTGAATAAGTTATCTATATTATTTCAAAAATATGTAAGAATAGAATCTATAGAAAATTGAATGTCATTTCTAAACTACTAGGTTTGTTTAACAAACCAAAAAAATCTATTTTGGGAAAATTTGAAATTTCAATGTAGTAGTACTTAAATTTTAGGGGAAAAATAAGAAGTAGGTGTCTGTCTGACCACCCTAACCACAATAAAATGATAATATTTTCTTATAAAATTTTAGATATAAGTAGAGGACTCATGTCACGATGTGATGCATATTTTCTTGTAATTTTTTTCTAGGTAAATAATTAATTATGATTCTTTTATTATAACTTTAAAAAAATATAAAAAAATTGTATGTCTGACAACCTTAACTTGGTCAAAACTTCAAGAAATTCAATTGTTCTATTTTTAATCTTATAGTATGTGAAGCATAAAATGTGATGCATGTTTTGGATTCAAAACATGTGATACCATTTGAAATCTATAGATGTTTTTCAATCAACCTATCAATTAAGACTTTAGTCGTAATTCAAATAGAAAATGAATAATAATTACAAGTATTAAATTCAAAATAAGGAATAACCTATATTGGTGGAAAAATGAGAATCTTCTTTAAAAACCCTTTTTGTTTCATCAATTTTGGGTAAGAAAAAAGTCGTCAGCCACATACCCATCATATTGCCATTTTTGGCCCATAATGATCTTGCATATACCCATTAGATAATCAATTGCAAGTAAGAACAAGAATTCCCTATGAAATCCATTTACAAAACTCAAATTAGGAAAATAAGCAATGAAGAACACAATGAAAACAACAAAATAGATTGAATCCTAATTTAAATTTGCAAACTCATGATCCCATGGGGGAATTGGTGCCAATTTCATGTGAAAATTGGCCCTTTCTCAATTCCTATGATGCGAGATTGATATGTGTTGATGATGATTGATGAATGATCCACTTTGTTTATGAAAATTGAGTGCTCCAAACCAAAAACATACATAACCTAGCTAAGATTCAAGATTGATGGATGAAATTTGATAAATATTTGAGCATGGTAACTTTGCATAATTTTTGGATGATGAAATGAGGATATGATCTCTTTATTTATAGATGAGATTGAAGGATGAATGTCCAAATTTGAGCAATCTGGGACTAAGATTCATCCAATGGCAAGATGCCACTTGTCAATCTATGAGTGGATGGAATATGTACAAGTTTTGATGATTGCACTAATAAATACCTGTTTTGAATTTCAAATTTGTTGAAATGACTTGCAAGAGGGAAGGGAAAATGCAATAAATGCTACTTGGCTCAAGGAAAAGTCATGTAAGATGGAGTTATTTCCTTGTTGGATGTACATGTCCACTTGGAATTTTTGAATTCAAACTTGAAGGATATTCCAAAAAGATGCCTTGTGAGGAAAATAGAGATTTAATAAATGAGTTAAATCTAATTTCATGTGCAACTTGAAAAATCTAGAGGATGGGACATGATAAGAGATTAAATTAATCAAGGGTTTAATTAATTTAATAGGATAGGTTAGTTGATGTGACCTATTTGACTCAAATTTATGGATTTATTTAAATCAAATAAGAGAGAAATATGACAAATGATTAATTAAATAAAGATTTTGATTTATTTAATTAAAAGAGATGATGTTAGATTAAATCAAATAAAGGTTTAATTTATTTAATTTAGTAGATAGACTTTAGAGATTTAATCAAATAAAATTAATTATTTAATTAAATAGGGATAATTAGATTGGATTGATTGATTTAATTAACAAAAGAGAGACTTAATTAGATAAAATGATTCATTTAATTAAGAGAGGAATATTGATGAATTTAATTAAATAAGGGGATTTGATTAAATGGTTAGAATGAGGGATGATTCAGGATGAAACGATGTTAGTAGGTTGGGATCAAATGCACAATGTCAATCAGTATATTTTCCATGTCTACATTTTGCCCCTTTTTGAAGCAATGCACTCGTTGTGTTTGTTCAAAGAATAAACGATCTTGATCAAAGCCAAAAAAATTGTTATTTTCAAAAATCTTGCCTCACTACTACCTAGCGAGAGAAAACATGCCATTATAATTCCCCCTCGAGAGATTGGATGAAAATTTCAATTTTTGGGTTATGTTGCAAAAAAAGAGGACAAGGTGCCCGATGAGTCCGAAAAGGCTCCAGGAGGCTAAAAACATGTCTAAAAATAATAAAACAATGTAACATAGGCCTTAACTCAACAAAAAGCCTCAAGGGTTTGAAACCCTAGCAGGACAGCCACTTAGGGTGAAAAAACCCTAATTTTCAAGCTTAAAAGGGGCCTAAGGGGTCACTTTCAAGTCATTTTCACACAGCCATCTAGCACCCTACGATTTGAGCTCTGACCTCCTGATGATATGGCGGAACGATAGCTTCCCTTGCACATTTCTGATTGAGTTCAGACGTACCAGTGGCCACTTGGCATCAGGGCACCGGTAAGTGACCCTTACTTGAGCTTCATTTTTTATTTCTAGCCTTCATTTAATGTTTTTAAAGTTGGTCATTCTGCAATGGCACTATATAGCATCACTCAAAAATCAAACTACACCGCTCAGTGTGATATTGCACCATGGCAGTGCAGTTTGGAGTTTGAAAACTTTGACGTTGAGCTCTTGGCCAACGAGGTGATTTGGAAAGTGCAATGCGACGATCTCTTATTTTCCCAAAGTGAGCTGCTAGAAGGGAAAGTGCACTGTGGTGGTGCTATTTTGGCCTTTTATGCCCCAACGTCGGAGTTTGATTAGAAATCAAACTGCGACACCTTCATGGATTGCATTGCTGGAGAGGTTTTTCAAATGCTCGATGAAGAATTTTTCAAAAAATTTAATATGGTGGCCTTCCTTGATGCAGGATGTAGTGAGGGAGCTCTACTCCAGAGAGCATAGGTCACAAGACCTATTCGGCTATTTGCAAGACTTGAGCGATAGGGATCAAGATTGGCTCCGAGTCATGGGGCTATGGTATATCGCCTACACAGTGCCCGTGTGCACTCACCTAGGGATGTTGTCAGCACTGGCCGAGAGATGGCACAATGAGACCTCTTCATGTCGTCTTCCCACTGGCGAGGCCATCATCTCTTTAGAGGACATTTGGTGCATCCTTCGATTGTCGATTCATGGTTGGCATGTGATTTTTGATATGGAGGAGGTGTGCTAAACCTGCCATAGGGTCCTCACCATAAAGGAAATTGTTATATGCGATGGGTAGATCAAGCTACAGAGACATCGGACCCTGGAACCTCCCTTCTGCTTAGTTGTTGCAGCAGTCATTTCATGTCTCGTTTCCATTGACAAATGAGGTTGATACTTAAGTCTTGGCTAGGGATATTGCTGGGAGTGGATGGTGCAAGACATGCCAGTCCATTTTGCTTGGGGGTCGGTTCTTCTTGCTTCTTTATACAGAGATCTGCATGAGTACGTGTACATGGATGACAGAGCACTCGGCACGGGAGTGACTCTTCTTCACATCTGGGCATGGGAGCACATTGTTGTGCTTTGACCACAAGTTTTTTTAGTGTCAATGCTGCCCAAGGATCCCCTCGTGTGGCATTACAAAGGAAGTGTGTCCTTCACACACACAGGTGAGCATGGGATCCCCTACTGGAGGAGGGTCTTGGATGAGATGTAGGTATTCATCTCGCGTTTGTACCTTGGTCGGCCCAGATGGGCTGGCGATACCGATCAGTTGTTCTATGCCCACCAGGACCACTATATGCAAGGGTGGGAGCACATGATGATTGAGAGTTACCTGCCTGGGCACATGCAACATTAGTTTAGTGAGCCCCAGGATTTCCCTAATGATGACTATGTAGTCATCTTCACCTACACCATGACAGTTTTAGGCAGTTATTAGCTCGGTCCTGGGCTTATGATCAGGGGCCTACAGATCCATGCACGACATAGGCATACAAGGATTGGTTCTAGCCTCCCCTATGATTGACTATTCTAGGAGCAGTCCCAGATCAATAGAGAGTGAGAGGTAGAGGGAGAGGACAAGGATGGAGGGGTGATGTATGACAAGACTAGCTGGTTGGGCCACCATTTTAGCCAGGGTAGGCAGATGTACCGATGTCGGATCAGCAGCAGGTGCCACCAAGTATGCCACCATGGATTGAGGATCAGCCCCAGGTGCAACCTTAGGAACAACCATGAGCACAACTAGTAGCACAGCTAGCAGGGCAGGTGAATCCTTAGGATGTATTGATTGCATAGCTACAGGCTCAAGTCCAGGCCATGACAGGCAAGAGAGATCAGGCTCGAGCTAAGAGAAAGCAGATGAGGGCTGAGAGGGACTAGGCTATACAGTAGAGATAGGTGGCCACAGAGCTAGGCTAGAGACAATAGTTATAGAGTATCGCAACCTCCTCTTCCTAGGGTACAATGTCTATTCAGTCTTACAAGGATTCCATCCGAGAGGCTGAGTACTACCGGAGGCATTATCATGAGGTTGTACCTAGAGGAGGACAGGTCCTAGAGTACTCGCAGCAAACCAGCTATAGACCACTAGAGGGTCACAGTGATGGGGGCGAGGGCAACATACATGGGGACAAACCTTGATTGAGATGATATGATGCTTTTTTGTGTCTTATAGGATCCTTTTTGATAGCTCGATGGGCCTCCTGTACTGATTGGCATACATGTATAGTGATCTAATTTATTTGTACTATGACAGTTACATTATTGATGATGATATATATGAGCCGATGATTTTTATATGATGTGATGTGTACCATTTATTTATGTATGGATGATTTTATTTCTGTGTTGTGAAATGATGTTTATGATTTTATATGATTCATTTATGGATAATTATGACTAACAGATCTATATTATGTTGGTCTATGATATGCAGATGTATTTATGTGATGGATGATATATGATGATATATTTATGATGATCTATTTATGTTGATGCAAATGGTGATGTGATATGTGATATGGATTGTAATATGGAAAATGATATGGTATATACATGAAATATTATGTGATTTATGCTTATATATGAACAAATTATGGATGAATGTATGCTTTACATGTAATGAATTTTTTATATTTATGCTTATGTGAAATGATTTATGATGTTATTTATGAGATGAAATGGATGATGTAATGTGAATGTGATGGTCGTGATATGATGCAAATGAGATGGTTTTATGTAATGCAAATGAGATGGTTTTTTAAGATGCTTAGAATAAAAAATATTATTATCCTAAACATATTAAATGATAATGTAATGTATGTGATGCTTTTAATAGGATGCAATGATATGTTAATGCAAAGTGGTATGGTGATGAGTAATGTAATATGAACGTAATGTGTGCAATGGATTATTTGATAATTCTTATGTGCCTATTATGTATGATTATGCAATAGGTGGCAATGTGAAATGGTTATGAAAATGCAAATGAATGTTATGTGATGATTTAAATGCAACATTATGCAATGCAATGGAAATGGATGTGCTTATCTATGAAGAATGTTTATAATAACATGTTTATGTGATGATGGAAATGAAATGCATATGTTTCCTATGTGATATGTTTATGCAATATTCCAATGATTTGTGGATGTAGGATTGATGAAAATGAGGATGATGATGGTGATGATCAACTGTCATAGTACCTTGTTAGTGTGATGAGCAAGAAGAGACGAAGTCATTTCAACAAGACACAAGATGATGAAAATGAAAATGATGATGATGATGATGGTTTTCTTGCCGAGGAATTAGGATTTTCAAAGGGCCAATTTCCTTATGTTTGATAACACACGTGGTACGATGCATCAAGGTATAGAAAACCAGGATGGTGTGATACCTAGTGTGATGGACTTTGACTTGACAAGTAGATAGGAGTATCTTTGTTCACACCTGACATACAAAAACCTTGCTAGGATGCACTTTGGACATTTCAAACACCTTGGGCCAAAACACAGAAAGGTGAACCTATCAATGCAATAGTCAACAATTTGTTCAAAACACCCTCCATACATACCTAACAAAGCAAGTATTCGCCAAGGTTATATTACAAGAATCTCCAACAAGCATAGCAGACAAAAAGATAATGATTGTTACCCCATTCCTATTCTCTAAATCCTATTGTTCGGATATGATCGAGAAGTCCTTGGAATGAGCACAATAAGATAAGTCAAAAGGAAAAAGACAAAGTAAACAAACAAGCTGATGTTCTTCAATACCGCTAACCAAAAAGGGATGTGTTTTTAAAGATAAGAATCGAAACTATTGCCAAAAGATAATGGCCATTGTAGGAAGGATTCATCCTAGGACATGTTAGTGGATGGTAGCATGTCATTTCGTTTATCTAGAGTGTTCTTTCAAATGATTGATATGGGACCAATTGGATGATAGGTTATCAACACAAAGATTTGATCATCTTGTTTACATACTGACTTAGACCTACGACTTGACATTTTGAGTTTTCACTTTCAACCTACTAGACTTGTTTCAAATTGTCTTACCAAAGATTGAGGATGACGGTCATTTATTATGAGTGATGTTATTGCGGGTGCAAGCGAGATGAGATGGATGTATTTTTTTAAAATGTTTGGATGTTTTTGATCTTTTTGAGATGTTTTGAGGTTGTTTTTGGTATTTTTTGAGATTTTGAAAATGTTTTGATTTTTGATTTTGATGTTTTGGGGTTTTCCAAGATTTTGACCAAGAGACTAACCTAAAGACCTATCCTAGGGGCCTCGGGGGCTTATCAACATATTAGCCTTGCCTACGTAATACATGCAGAGACCACGTAATTCGACTGATGAGTTGACCGATTTACAGATGATGATATACATAATGAGATGTCACTTTATTATGACGAACTATAAAGGACTGACCTAAGTGTCCCAAGTGATGATCAAAGATCAACCTATCCTACATTCAAGGCTCAAAGATGACGTAGCTCAACAAGACGACTTTGTTTTTGAATTTTTGAATGAATTTTTGACATGTTTTGTGATTTTAATGATTTTTTGATGTTTTGGATTTGAGGATTTGGGGATTTCAAGAATATACACGAATTCTATCTAATGAGAATGTGCCCCCAGCATGATGCAATAGACTACTCCGATAAAGGTAGGAAAAACTGACCTTGAGGATGGGCTGAGTAGTACTAGGAAGTATAATGATATGAACACAGGACCAAACTATGGTGCAGATGTGGGTGGATGAGTGATGGATGAAGATTTGAATGTGATGGATGATGGAAGCACAATGGATGGATGATGGAGAACAAGTCGTAAATATCCTGGTGGATGGAAAGTGCTTTTTTTCTTTAGGGTGATCCCATAATAGTGGTTTACAATTTTTGGCCAAACTGGACACTAAAATTATTATTTTTAACTAAATATTCACATTCGGGCACCTATAGCGGCTAAATTGTGAGGAATTTGAAGATGGTGAAAACTAGAGTCTCATCAAATTTTGTGTGTAGATTCTAAAAATATTTTTTTCAAAATTTTTGGAATCAAATTGCACTTCTTTTTCCATCTCCCATGAAAATTAATTTTTTTCAGAAAACAACATTTTTAAAAAGTGACATACACTGTATAACGCATAACTTTTTTTCCATGAAGGATAAAATTCTAATTCTTTCAAATTTAGATTTGTAACTCTGATATCTAGTCTTCCACTTGGTCGATAGTTTTTATTGAATATTTTTTCCTTAATCAAGTTTCAAAGTCAAATAAATTACAATTTAGACCAGACCGTATAATGCGTAACTTTTTTTGTATATGTCAAAATTTAATTTAATTTTTTTTTTTTTATCAAGGACTTCAATATCTGGTGCACTCATATTTTTCAATTTTTTTTTTTGATAATCTTCTATTTTTCCACATGTAAAGAACAAATAAAGTTATTTTCGATGAAAAACCTATGTTTAATCAAACTTAAAAAATAAATACATAACAAAACCAAAACATATTAAAATTATATTCATTGGATAGCTTGTTCTAGGAATACCATAATCATTTGAAATAAATTTTAAATGAATTCATTTGATCCCCAAAAGCTAAATCAAAAGTGATTTTTTATCACATTTTGATAGGTGTAAAGGAGACACATTTATAGGTATGGTTTAAAACTAGCGAGGTTCTATCCAAGGGGGTTTGATCTAAGGTGATTTGATCAAACCCTCTTCAATTGGAATCCTTAAAATAGAACCTTTTTAGGCTTAAATCATTATGTTTTCTAAAAATATGTGATTTCAGCTAAAATCTGTTCCTCTCAGGAATTGTAAACCACTATTATGATAGCACCCTTTACACAAGGCACATGTTTGCTAGGTTTTCACAAAGGTACCTATCCAAAGTGCCACCAAAGTGGTTTTCACTAGAGGATGATTTTTTTCTCTTTACTATTTTCAATTCTTTTTGTGATTTTTTTTTTGGATTTTTTTCTTTTTTGATTTTTTTGTTGTCACCAAGATGCCTATTTGCCAGGTTTTTTTCGAAGGTGACCATTTTTCTAGGACATTTTCTAATTTTTTGGATTTTTTGGTTCTATACCTTGAAAAATTTAGGCATAAAATGTTGAGGTGAGAGCTATTCATGGGCTCTTGTAGAGGTTTCCCTTCAGGTGTTGATAACTGATATACCCCTAATTTGTAACTTGTTGTTATGATGAACGGTCCCAACCAATTGGGTTCAAATTTTCCTTTGTTGCTTTGGTTTGGGACATTCTTTTGATTCTCCTTTAAGACCAGTTCTCTGACTTGAAAAGTCCTGCTTCTAATTTTCTTATTGTAACTCTTTTTAAGTCTATTCTAATAGACTTGAAATTGATTCAAAGCATCCATACATCGCTCATCCAGCAGTTCTAGGTCATTTAATCTTGATACCTGGTACTCTTCATCCGTGATGAGATTTTGTAGTGATATCCTGAGGGATGGGAGCTCGATTTGAATGGGGAGCACCACTTCTGATCCATAGACTAGGGAAAAGGGAGTGGCACCGGTGGGTGTGTGGATGTTGGTTCGATAGTCCCAGAGGGTGGGATTAAGCTACAGATTCCAGTCACGACCTACATCATTGACTATTTTCTTGAGGATTTTTAGAATGGTCTTGTTTGTAGCTTCTACATTTCCATTGCCTTGGGGATAATATACGGTGGAGAAGCGATGTTGGATTTTGAATTTTTCACACAAGTTGCAAACATCCTAATTTTTTAATGGTGTCCCATTATCTGAGATAATGGCTTGTGGGACACCATAACATCAAATGAGATAGTTCAGGATGAACTTTGAAATTTTCTTCCTTGTTATGTATGTCATGTGTATGGCTTCCACCCACTTAGTAAATTATTATGTAGTGGTAATGATGAACATATGGCCATTGGATGAGGTGGGTGATATTTTCCTAATGAGATTGAGTCCCCACTGTGAAAAGGGCCATGGTGTGACAATAGGATGAAGCTCTTGAGCTAGAGTATGGATGAGGTCCCCATGTTGCTAACATTTTAGTCACTTTATGGCATAGTCATGTGCTTCTCATTCCATTGTGGGCCAATAGTACCCCATCCTCAACAATTTCTTGGCTATGGTTATCCCTTTTGAGTGCAAACCATAGATGTCGTTATGTACTTTAGTTAGAGAAATTAATGCCTCCACAACATTTAAGCAGCGTAATAGGGTTCCTTCAATGCTCCTACGATATAGGGTATCTCCTAAGATGACAAATTTGGATTCCTTTTTTACAAAGGTTCTTTTTAGGTTTGAGGGTAAGTCAGTGGGTGTGACTCCTATTCAAAGGTATGTGTAAATGTCATGGTACCAAGGATCACTAGGACCAACAATTTCACACATGAATTTTGATTTTGGTACCTCGAATGTGGGCATGAGAAGCTACTCTATCATGAATTCATATTTTGGAACATTGTGGGGAATATCCAGTAAGGATCCAATTGTGGCCATGGCATTTGTTGCTCTATTGTTGGTTCTAGGAATCTACTCAAATGATATTTCAATGAACTTGATTCTTTAAGAGTCTCCACCAATTTCTTGTATGGAGTGAGCTTGTCGTCCTTGGTCTAGTATTCATCATTTAGTTGATATATTATCAATTGGGAGTCTCTATATACTTTGAGAGCTATGATGTTCCACTGCACTGCTATTCTATGACCTATGGTTAAAGCTTCGTATTCTATGATGTTATTGGTGTAGGAAAATTCTAGTTTCTATGACCTTGGTATGCAATCCCCTTGCATGGTGATGAAGGAGATGCTAGCTCCTAATCCATGCTATGTATAAGCCATCAAAGTATAGTTTCCAGTGGTTAGCTACATTGAGATTAAAAATAGATTCATCTAGAAACTTTGAGATGAGAGGATTTTCAAAATAGATTGGTGCTTCTGCAAGTTGGTCTATGATGACTTGCCCTTTGATTACTTTCCTCTCTACATATTCAATGTCATATTCTAACAATATCATCACCCACTTGGCCATTCTTCCTATAAGCATTGCTTTTGACAATAAGTATTTGAGTGGGTTGATTTTGGAAATGAGCTTTACTTTATGTACCAACATATAATGTCTGAATTTCTGAGATGTAGACACTACTACTAGGAATTCCTTCTTGATGAATGAGTAGTTTAGCTCATGCCCAACCATTGTTTTGCTAATGTAATAGATAGCCCTTTCTATTCCATTTTCATCATGCTGAGCTAGGAGAGCTCTAAGGGCTACTGTTGTTGCTAATACATGAGAATCAATGGTTTTTTTGGGATTGGTGGCATTAAGACTGGTGGTTTCAGTAGATATTCTTTGATTTTGTTGAATGCCTCATCACACTTGTTATCCCATTTGTACACTACTCCCTTGTGGAGTAGGTGAGATTATGTGTTTTGTTTGTCTCCCAACTGTGTTATGAATCTTCAAATGGATTGGAGCCTTCCTTGGAGACCTCTCAATTTATTTAATGTTTTTGGTGCCTCCATCTCGAGGATTTCTTTTACCTTTGTTGGATCTACCTCGATACCTCTCATTGGCACTATATATCCTAGAAATTTTCCTGATTGTATGCCGAATATGCATTTCTTAGGGTTTAATCTAACTTTGTACTCCTCCAAACCTATCAAAGATGGAACTAAGGTTTTCTATGTGATCTTTTCTCTTTCTAGATTTGGCTAGAATTTCATCAACATAATCTTTGACCGTTTTATGAATCATGTCATGGAATATCAATGTCATGGTCCTCTGGTATGTTACTCCTACATTCTTTAAGCCGAATGGTAACATGTTTCAGTAGTAAGTCCCCCATGGAAAAGTGAAAGTCATCTTATGGTGGTCCTCTTTAACTATCATGATCGGATTGTACCCTAAAAATCCATCCATTAGTGATAGAATTTCATTTTCAACTATCATATCTACTATCATGTCAATGTTTGGAAGTGGGAAGTCATCTTTTGGACATGCTTTATTCAAGTCTCTGAATTTTGTGCAGATTCAAATGCCTCCATTAGGTTTTGAAATAAGTACCAAGTTTGACACCCATTCTGGATAATCTATCAGTCGGATGAATCCTACATCTAATAGCTTTTTTAGCTCCATTTTGACTAATAAGGCAATCTGAGGTGCATTTTTCAAAGCTTTTGTTTAATAGGCTTTGCTTATGGATATACTACTAAGTGATAGACCATGATTTCTGGATCGAGTCCTCGTATGTTGACATAGCTCCATGTGAAGTTTATCTGTGTTGACATAGCTCCATGTGAAGTTTATCTGTCTTTCTCTTAGGAATGCTACTAGGAGCTCTTGTTCCTCTGATAGTAATGATTCTGCATAGAATGTGATATGTAGGGCTTCCTCTGTTCCTAGATTGACCGGATTGCATTTTTTTGGCAAGACTGTTGACCTTTCTTGATGAAGAGCTTGGAAAGGAAGATTGAATCCCCCATCCTCAGGAACCTCAAAGAGCTTTTCACCATTGGATGCGTCATTTTTTTTTACTTTTTTCTAGTCAAAGAGTGCCACAGTGTGGTTTTCACTCAAAGACTTAGATATTATTCTTAATTTTTCATTTTTGCAACAGAGGGATTCAATTGTTTCCTTGTAATAGGCATGTGTATCTAGCTTAATTATGAACCCTGCTTTGTGATCCCCAAATATAATGTTATCCCGAAGTCCCATGAATTTCATGAGCACCTCATCATTTTTGAATGTATTAAGAATTGGTGGTCCTCATTGGTCATAATCAATGAGTTGGGGATATACTAGGAAGATCTCATGATTTTGGTGGTCTAATTCAAAAGATAGGGTGCAAATTATGGAAAGAGTGGTATCCTCAAATAGCCTAGGCAATTTTGTCGTAGGATCCTTGTCATCACTACTACTATAGACATCATTTATATCAAATGTATAGTTAAATCTAAGACATGACCTCTGGATACCAATAATCATAGTTCTGTTGCAGTTGGCTGAGGAGGTTTATTAACCATTCTAACTGGAGGACTTCGGCCACGTATGGTTATACTCAGAGGGGTACATCAAAGGCCTAGATTTGTTATCGGTCACATCTTTGGAATGAAAGGTGTTATAGTCCCATTTTCATTTTGTCCCAGTCTTTTATTTTTGTCATAGCCCATTATGAGCATCATTTGCAGACCCTTGCTTTTGTCATCCATTGGTAAATCAGCTACTGGTCTTTCATCTTGATATGCATATGAGATGGATCTTCCTCAATAACTTCTTAGCCAAGATCACCCCACCTTGTAAAGTTAGGATAATCTTTAGGAGTCATTTGGGATGTGGAGGCTTCATTTATTTGTGGACGTCTCCATGATCTAGGAGATTGTGGTAACTCTCCTATCATGAAAGTATTTTTAGGTATCGTGTAGTTTCCACAACCATTATCTTGGATGATGACCTTAATGTCAGAGATGGTGGGAATGGTGGCAGTGGCAGGTGTCTCTATCGTAGAAGTGGATGTGAGGGTGGTGGGATCAACATAAGGTGTAGATGGGCCCTCATCATTTTTTGGTACTTGGGGGATTTTATAGTACTTTTCTTTAAGGTTTTTGTAATAGAAGGGTTCAGAATCTCCATGGATAGTGACTTCTTGTCCTCCATGTGTAAATTTCACACATTGTTGGAAAGTGGTTGCTACTGCTTTCATCACATGAATCCATGGGCATCCTAGGAGGATGTTATACGGAAAGTTGAGGTCTAGGACCTAACAAGTGGTTTCCATGATGGAGGGCCCTACTTGAATAGGAAGTTTGATCATGCTTTGGGACAATCTTTCTTGATCATCATATGCTCTTATTGTGATACCATTTCCTTTGTTAATAGAATCCTCTAAGATTTTCAATTGTTTGATGAGGCTGAGAGAATGTATATTCAAACCTACCCTTCCATCCACCAAGACCCGTTTGACTTTGATTTTTTAAACTATGACCTCTAAGTGGAGTGTACAGTTGTGAGATAGTTGAGTGGGGAAATCCTGGTTAGAGAATGTGAGGAGATTTTCCATAATGATATTTCTAATCATAGCTTGGAATTGTTCTGCATCAAGATCTTTGAGCACAGTGGATGAAGCCAAAGCTTCTTCAAGGATTTTCCTATGAGCATATGAGAATTTTAGCAACTCCATGATGGAGATTTGTACTCGAATTCTCTTGAGTTGATCTAGTACATTGTAGCCATTAGGGATCGATCTAGATGTAGGCTCTTTGTTTTGCTAGGATGAACCTGTGATGGTAACTTTTCTGCCTCTTGTGGTGACTCCGCAATCTTCGACATAGGCACCTTTGATGGTGATGACCATGCAGTTTTCATCTAGGGAGGCCACAACTGTTTCATACACATGATTTACGTTTGTTCCTTTCCCCTTATCAGTGTTATTATTATTCCCTTTATTGCCATGATTAGGCATCAGATTCGTGTATATCTTAAGATATTGGTTTCTTGTTTGTTGTTCCATGTTCATAATTCTTTTATCGATGAGATCTTGAATTATGTTTTTTAATCTCATGCAACTATTCATGGTATGGACTTTTATTTTATGGAATTAATAGAGTTGATTCTCATTATACCAAGGAGGTTTCACATCCGGTTCTTGGAAATTCTCAAACCTAGGAGCCTAGATGATTTTTTCATTTATCAACTTCTTCATGATGACTTCTCGTGGTTCCCCCAAAGTAGATTATTTTCACTTGGGATAACTCTTGTTGTGTTGAGGTGGTCCCCTTTTATCATTGAGATTATTGATTGTCGGATTGTGGTTTGGTTGTTGTGTTGTTCATTGATTGTTTTGGTGTTGGATTTGGATTTGCGGTGTGGGTGTATTTTGATGAGGGGCACTAATGACCATCTTGGCATTGAAAACACCATCATTAGTAACATTTGTGTTCCTTTCCCACATGCGAGGTTATCATTGTAATTGGAAGGTGGGTAGTTGTTTTTTTGTTCGGGGTATGAGGTTGATCTTGCGAGTTGTGTCATGAGGGCTTGTTCAATGCCAAGCACCTTGGGGATCAACTAGTCATATGTCATTATCTCTTGAACCTTGAGATGAAATTCCAAGAGGTCGTCAAGTTGGCTATGATGGTACAAACTTGTTGTTTCTTAGGCATGGTCCACTTGCTTTGATTGGCCTTGAATTGCCATCATTGTAAGAATGAAGTGAATGATTCATTCTTACCTTGCTTTAGAGCTGATAGTTCTTCTAAACTAACATCCATTGTGATATTGCATGCATAATTTTTAATGAATGCATCTATAATATCTTGGAATGTTCTAATGCCTGTGGGTAGGCGAGAAAACCATTCCATTGTGTGGCCAACCAAACTCCTAGGAAATAGCCACATCAAACAAGTATTGTCGTATGTGACTTCCATGCAATGAACTTGGAATTCCTTGATGTGATCTTCAAGGTTTCCTGTCCCATGATATTTTTCAAATTTGTGGATCTCAAATCCCTTGGGAATGGTATCATCACAAGGCTCCTATCAAATGGATAGGGACACAAGTTGGTTGGTTTCTTTGTGGTTCGCCTTGATTGAAGATCAAGAACTTATTGCAAGAGTAACTTGATTTGTTTAGTTACATCATTTTGTGGATTAGGGGGTGGGATGAAAGTGTTTCGGGGGATTTTTATTGTGGGTTGGATGGGTGGGTTGTTTGATGTGTTGTTCAGTGGTATCTGTATGTTTTTCAGAGATAGGTATGCTTCCACCTATTGTTGTATGAACAACACTTGTTGTTAATCTTGTTGTTGTTGCACTAAGATTTGTGCTTCCTATTGTGCTTGTTGTTGTGCTTGTTTTCATTCCAAAAACGCTTGTTATTGGGATGCCAATTAGGTTGCTTCTTGCTACTCATGATATTGTTTGATTGCTTTATGATATTCTTGCAATTGTGTTGCTTGTATTTGTGCAAGAATTTGTGCTTGTGCTTGCACTTGTGCTGCTTGATATTGGGCATTTTCCTGAGGTTGAGCTTGTGCTTGGGCTTGTGCCACTTGTTGTTGTAATATAATTTGTGCTTGATTAGCCTCTTTTTCTCGTAATGCAACTTGATCTGCTTGAGTAGCTTGTGTAGCTTGAGTGGCTTCTTGTTATTGTTCTTGCAATAAAGCTTGAGCTTGTGTGGCTTGTTGCACTTGCAATGTGGCTTGGGCTGCTTGAGCAGCTTTTGCGGCTTGAGCAGCTAGTTGCGCAACTTTTTTTTTGCACTTGTTGGAATCCTCTTTGAAAAGCAGCTTGCAATGCTATGTTGTATTGGTTTGATATGCTAGAATTTGGTGGTGGTGGGGGTGGTGGTGGATATGGAATGGTGTTTGTGGAGGTGGTGAGTGGTGATGTCATGATGATGATTTGAGTGGTGGATGGTGCCGTCATGTTGGTGGTTGGTCCTTGAGAAACAATGTTTTGCGATGTTAGGGGGGTGTTTTATGATGTAGCAATTGCTTGTGCATTTGTCATCTATTGTTGCGATGTCAACGACAAGTTTTGTGTGATGTTTTGATTGATATTTAGGATGTTGGTTTGATTGATACTTGGTAAAGGGGGAAGCCCTAAGCCAAGGAGTGGTGTGGATGATGATGGCAATGGTGGAAGAGGTGGAAATGTGAGGGGTGTGAGTTCTTGTGAAAATGTTGTGGTGTTGAAAATGCCTCCTGGTCTGAACATGTCACCTTCCTCTTGCGAATTTGTGAGGAGAGAAGTTTGAGGTGTTGCATGGAAGAATGATGATGATGGATCATGATGGAAAGTGAGAGGAACATTCTTATGTAATGGGTTTTTGGGTATTTTTTGTTCCAAGTTGGTATTTGCATCTAAGTCTTGATAATTAACAAGGGGGTCTATTTTAATAGCATTAGAAAATGAATTTCCCTTATTAACATTGGGTTGGGTTGGAGCAAAAGATGTCGTGATTTGTGGAATGTTTTGGGTGATGTTTTGGGATGGGGGTAAGATGATATGGGGATAGTGGATGAGATTGGCGGTAAAGATGTCTCCACTATAGTACTCATGTCAAAATCTAAAGGTAATTTGGCCCCTTGTTTTGCTAGCTCAAGCATGTATAATGTAAGGTTTAGCCTCATCGTGATGTTGATGATTTTATGGTTTTCAAGATTTTGGAGAATTTCAGTTTTTTCTTCATGAGACATCCCAAAGGTAAGATCTTCTACTTGGGTTTCCTCTTGTGGGTTTTGTGATGATGATATAGTCAAAAGATTGCTTGATTCGACATGATTCATTTCAATGTTTTTTTGGCTTAGATCACTTGAAACGGGTGTTTCTTTGTTGGATTCAATGCTCTTCTTGTATTGAGATCTAGTTTGAACCATAAAACAAGGATCAATTTCCAAGAATATGGGAGATGAATCTCTTAATTCCTTGGATTGATCTTTATTTTATGCACAAAAGTGAACGTTTTAGGATATCTTAAGGATCAAAAGGTGATATGATGATGATGCAAGAGATGGATGATGTGGATGTTTTGGTATTTTGATAAATCTTGAAGGAGATACTAGGCTTTTGGGACTTTTGGATATGTTTAGGATTTTGATTTTGATTTGGGATTTTGTCCTTGATTGATTGATTTGCTTTGATTTGAACAAAAAGACCCTAAGATGTTGGATGATTTATCTAAGGGGCATTTTTTCTCAAAGGATGATAATTTGAATATGTATAGGGAGAAGGATGCATCTACCCACACCTATTCAAACAAGATGATAATTTAGTCAAGTATATGAAGAAGGATGCATCTACATATGCCTAGCTAAACAAGATGGTTTGATAACTTTGACTAAGTATATGCAAAAGGATACATTTACACATACCTATCCAAAGATGATTTTGATAAGGTTTTCAAGGATGTCATCTCAAGGTTTTGGTGATTTTGTTTTTTTCCAAAAAGCCTAGCATTTAAGGATGATTTCAAGATTTCTCACAAGGTGATGATGGGATGATATTTGTTTTGATGTTTTGAAGCATGGATGAGAAAATATTTTGATTTTTTTTTATCCTAAGATGAACCTAAAAAATACACTTTGTTTTCCTAGACCTCGGTATTGAAGAACATGTAATGCTTCTATAGACCTCTATAACAAAAAAAGTGATTTGAAACAATGATACTTGTTTTGGGATTAATATTTTTTGAAAATCATGAGGTTTCAACACACATGAGAGTTCATTTTGTTTAGCTTTTCTTAGTGGATTTATTTTTCCAAAAACACTTCTTTGATTAAGTTTCCAAGCTAGATTTCCAATGTCTTAATTTCTTCAACCCCACAAAGTATGTTATGTGTAAATTTGATGAATTCAAGGCAAGGGTTACCTATAGTTCACTTTAGTAGAAAAATTGAGATGTAATCCAATGTATTTAGAAACCTCTAAGGATGTGAATCCCAAGGGTAAGCAATAACACATGGATTGAGACAATTGTATTTGTCTCTAAAAGGGTTTGATACTTGGATGATGATGTTAAGTGTTTGTTTTCAAGATGTTTTCGAACAAGCAAAGCATTTTGTAACCCAGGAATAAGTACAACCCTATGGATGTGAAAGACAATATTTGTTGGATTCCCACTTGGACAAGTTCAGCTATGCTTATATTTAGCAAATGGTTAGATTATTGACCTCACTGGCCCCCCTCCACGACACTCACTTATACAGGGCAACCAAGCATCAACACCCATGAAACTCCCATGGCATGCTTTCCATTTCTACTAAAAGACCATAAAAGTGTGGGGTGGCTTCAAAATGACCATTCTTGCACCAACAAATAGATTAAGGATTTTGGAAAATTCTAAAACATGGGTTTTAATAAGGACTTTCAATTTGTGGAGATTGACCCATATGATGAGAGTCCCCTTTCGGATCCATCTCGTCAGAATCAACCGCGTGATATTGGCATTTCTTCCAATAACCACATTTATATCTTGGCTGGAAATACTCTTTGGTTCAAAGTGTTACCAGTTGAGTCTTTCCATTGGGTGAGTACTTTTTCCCCAAGGCAGACCCTATTAAGATAAATAAAAATGAATAAACTTATTCATAGTTCAATTGACCCTTGTTTAGAAACAAAAGGAGAAAACATGCAATAAATTTATTCACACTTGCACAAGATTTTGTTCAATTTTAAACCCAAAATGAAGTGTGTAGGTGATTTCTTTGTCTTAACCTAAAATGACGAAAAAGGCATTTTGATTCTCAAGATCACTATAAAGCGTGAGAGAAGTGCATACGTCCTTTTCCAATGAAGTTAGTTCAAGTAATCCTTCACAAAACAAAATAGCACATGTTTGTTTTAGATCCACAAAGAAATTGTGAGTTCATTTTAAAGTGCCAAAGGACAAATGATAGACATTTTGTTCAATTTTTTAACCAAAGAAACAAAATCTAGTAAGTTATAGTCCTAATGTTCATTTTAGCCCTTGCAAGAAATTGAAAAGGTTCTTTTTAAAGCCCCAAACAAAACTAGTGTCCTAAGAAAGAAGGAATAACAATTTCTTAAAAAGTGTTAAACAAACACTACACTGTTTAAAAAAACTTTTAACTTGTAAAATATCCTCCTCATGCTTCTCCTTCTTTCATCTTTAATTCAAACCTACAAGAGATAAAACTAGTCAGATTCTATAAAATACAGAGATTAAAAAGAAGGAAACAGAAGATAAATTGATCATTAATCAAAAGGCACATGCTAAAACTAAATTTCAACTTTTTACTCCCTTCCAGCGGCGCAACCCATGACTACGTCAGAGTTTGATTTCTCAGTGGTTCTCTAAAGTGCCACTTACCAGTCATCGTTGCTTTATGTCAGGGACAGTGAACTCAATTGTGTCACACTTTTTGCCAGCGTCATTGTTTGATTTCTTTGAAAAGTCCAGTGAGTCAAAATGGTCAAGCGGAAAAGTTTAGAATTCAAATGTTTGGGAGGGAAGACTCCAGCATCATAGTTTGAATTTTAAGCAGCACCATATAGCGACACTGAAGAGTTAGCAGTGCCAAAACAACAATGTTGAGCTCTCAGAGTGGGAATTTTTTTGTGTATAAGCAAAACCACATAATTTTTTGAGAAAAGTGATAAAGAATGAGATGTTTCCCTCCTTCTAGTGCCAAATGTGAGAACCCCAATCCTAGTACCTGCAAAAAAATGAGAACAAACACATTAGATAATCAATTGCAAGTAAGAACAAGGAGTCCTCATGAAATCCATTTACAAAACTCAAATTAGGAAAATAAGCAATGAAGAACACAATGAAAACAACAAAATAGATTGAATCCTAATTTAAATTTGCAGACTCATGATCCCATGAGGGAATTGGTGCCAATTTGATGTGAAAATTGGCCCTTTCCCAATTCCTATGATGCAAGATTGATATGTGTTGATGATGATTGATGAATGATCCACTTTGTTTATGAAGATTGAGTGCTCCAAACCAAAATCCTACATAACCTAGCTAAGATTCAAGATTGATGGATGGAATTTGATAAATATTTGATCATGGTAACTTTGTATAATTTGTGGATGATGAAATGAGGATATGCGATCTTTATTTATATATGAGATTGAAGGATGAATGTCCAAATTTGAGAAATGTGGGACTAACATTCATCCAATGGTAAGATGACACTTGTCAATCTATTAGTGGATGGAAGATGTACAAGTTTTGATGATTGTGACGATAAATACCTATTTTTGAATTTCAAATTTGTTGAAATGACTTGCAAGAGGGAAGGGAAAATGCAATAAATGCCACTTGGCTCAAGGAAAAGTCATGTAAGATGGAGTTATTGCCTTGTTGGATGTACATTTCCACTTGGAATTTTTGAATTCAAACTTGAAGGATATTCCAAAAAGATTCCTTGTGAGGAAAATAGAGATTTAATAAATGAGTTAAATCTATTTTCATGTGCAACTTGCAAAATCTAGAGGATGAAACATGATAAGAGATTAAATTAATCAAGGGTTTAATTATTTTAATAGGATAGGTTAGTTGATGTGACCTATTTGACTCAAATTTATGGATTTATTTAAATCAAATAAGAGAGAAATATGACAAAGGATTAATTAAATAAAGATTTTGATTTATTTAATTAAAAGAGATGATGTTAGATTAAATCAAGTAACGGTGTAATTTATTTAATTTAATAGATAGACTTTATATATTTAATCAAATAAAAATAATTATTTAATTAAATAGGGATAATTAGATCGGATTGATTGATTTAATTAACAAAAGAGAGAGACTTAATTAGATAAAATGATTTATTTAATTAAGAGAGGAATATTGATGAATTTAATCAGATAAGGGGATTTGATTAAATGGTTATACTGAGGGATGATTGAGGATAAAATGATGTTGGTAGGTTGGGATCAGATGCACAATGTCAATCGGTATATTTTCCATGTCTACATAATGCACTTGCATTATATCTTAGTTTTGACATGGGTTTTTGCTTCTCCAAGAAGCATGTCGAGCAAGACATAATGTGAACACATTATAACATGCTCGTGTTATGTCTTCCTTTATGTTAATTCCACTCTATTGAATGTATGTTAATAAATTTGTATGTTTGTATGTACATGTATGTTGGTGTGTCATGTATGTATGTATGCTTGTATGTATCAATGCATGTATATTGTATGTACGACTATATGTATGTAAGATTATATCTACACATGTATGTATGTATGCTTGTATGGATGTAGGATTGTATGTACATATGTATTATGCATTTATGTATTTATGTATGTCTTTAGAGGGAGGGAGAATTTTGTGAGAGAGAGAGAGTCATCTGGGTAGGGTGGGATGGGGAGAGGTAGAGTGAGAGTGAGTCTAGAGAGAGGGAGAGGGGGTGTTAGTGAGAGTTTAAGAGAGAGGGAGTGGGAGAGAAGGGGTTGGAGTGAGAGGGACTTAGCTAGATAGGGTGGAAGGGATACAGGGAGGGAGAGAGAGAGTGGAGGGTGAGAGGGAGATAATTGAGGGAGAGGGAGAGAGAGAGATGGTGAGAAAGAGAGAGTTACGTAGGTAGGGTAACAAAGGGAGAGACTTGAG
>VDFB02047230.1:249756399-249893815 GCA_007258455.2 Sequoia sempervirens | reverse complement strand
GAGGGAGAGGGAGATGGAGAATGGGAGAGAGGATGATAGAGTGGGTTTAGGGAGAAAGAGATAGTGTCGAAGATAGAGGGTAGAGGATAAAGGGTATAAGGGTTATGAGTAAAGGGTAGAGGGGAGAGATAGAATTAAGGTAGAGTATAGAAAAAGAGAGAAAATAAATCTTCTAAAATGTGGATTTGACCCATTTCACTTTATATTTCCACTATTTCTTGTGGAATGGGTCATGAAAATTGTAATCTAACTATATATGGGATTTGGAAGGCTGAGAGTTCATTTTGGTCGGTTTTGAGTGATGCCCTAGGGCTGGGCAGAGCAAAATGCATGTGAAAATGGAGGTTTTATGAATGGTTTTAGTGAAATGTTGATGGATTTGACTTGGTAATGACATAGAATGTCTATGTAAACTTAAATAGGTGTGTTGGAAACAATTTCAAAGTTTGGGAAGCCTAATTTATGGTAGATTTAGCAAAACCCTATTTTTATGCATGAAAAGGGAGGGTTTGCCAGGACAACAACCTAGAAGCCTTGTGTTGGTGCAATGATCAGTGAATTTGATGTTTTAAGTCACAATTAGTGACTATCCAAGGGATTGTGTGATTACAAGAAGTTTAAAAGGTACTTTTTTGGAAAAGTGGGCTAATTCTAGTATCCTTTTAGTAGGTCAGTTTGTTGGTTCTCCATGATGACACAAAGAAAATTATGGAGATATTTTGTGAATCTTGTAGTAGGACTATGGTAAGTCTCTAGTGATGATTTTTTGGCATGTGTATGGCTTTAGCAGAAAGATAAATTCATTTTTTGAATATTGAAGGCTAGAAGCCTTTTGAGTGTGTTTTGAGAAACTGAGTGTTTTAGTGATCAAAGATTGGGTTCATTGTTTGAGAATTGATTAGTTGAAGTTGAAAAGAGTTCCTCCACCTTGAATTGCATTAATAATCCTTCTAACATAACAAACCTAAAAACCCTCTTCTTTCACAAGTTAGGCAAGGGTTTATTGAAAACCAATACTCCAAATCTTCCCACAGTCAACAAAAACTTGAAACACCTTCAGAAAGGTCTACACAAGCTTAAACGTTCAAGAGATATTGCTTCCCCCACATATTTCTTCAAACCCTAGCACTAAACCACCATTTCCCACTAAAAAATGCACCATTTGACATCTAGGGTATCACCTAAAAAACACTCTATTCACCTCCCTTGCACAAAAAACTTTGCACACATGTTTTATAACCCTAACTATGCCTTTCCATCAAGTTATAGAAACACACAGTGGGTGGAAGGCTTACTATGACATTTTAATGCACTCAAAACCCTTGAAACAAGGTATATAGATTGAACTTCAATAATTGGCTTCTAAAATGCACAAAATTGCTTGAAATCTAACCAAACCAAAACTAAAATAGAGTTAAGTCTTTTTCCCATTGAATTTCATTGAAAAGAGAGCACAATCACCTTGTACATAACCATATAGTTTAAGGAAACACCAGATCTCAAAGTGTAAAAGGGTAGAAATCTTTGATGAGGTATTACTCTAAAACCATGGCAATTATGAAATCTCTATGAACCTATGAGATCATGTTGGGACCCTGTACAATAACCTTTCTTAGTTTTTGTTATCTCGGAATAGCTTTCCCATTGTGAATAGTTGTCACTTGATGGAAAAAGTGTCAAATGCAAGTAGTGCAAAGTTGTAAAGTGGTGCAACTTTCATTTTGCAACTCATGTGACCAAACGGACTATCCCAACGTGTCCAAATAGATATTTTTACACTAGGCATGGTCCTATTTTTCACCCAAACACACGAAATTGCTCTGAGCTATGTTCAACCAGATCGATCCCTTAAGGGTCCAAAGTGCAAAATGATTGCAAAATTCAGCATGTTTTTACTTAGATACCATTATTCTTAGAAAATTCTCATTTGATCCTATGAGATCAAGTTGGGACTATCTACAATAACCTCTCTCAATTTTTGTTATTTCAGAGTGGTTTTCCTGTAGTGTCCAGTTTTCACTTGATGGAAAAAGTTGTCAAATGCAAGCAGTAGGTGAAAATTTTATTTTACAACTCATGTGACAAAATAGACTATTCCAACACATTATAATAGGTATTTTTACGCTAGGAATAGACCTTTTTAGCACCCAAACACATGGAATCACTCTGAGCTACGTTCAACTAAATTGATCCATTAAGGGTCCAAAGTGCAAAATGGCTACAAAATTTAGCATGTTGTTACTTGGATATTGTAATGCTTACAAAATTCTCATCTAATCCTATGGAATTGAGTTGGGACCCTCTACAATAACCTCTCTCACTTTTCTCTATCTCAGAGACATTTTCCTATGATGGTGAATATTCACTTGGGGAAAAAGTTGTCAAATGCAAGTAGTTGAAAGTTGCAAAGTGGTGTAACTTTTGTTCTGTAGCTCATGTGACCAAGTAGACTATTCCAACATGTCTGAATAGGTATTTTTATGCTAGGAATGGTTTTATTTTGCACCTAAACACACGGAATTGCTCTGAGCTATGTTCAACTGGATCGATCTCTTAAGGGTCCAAAGTGCAAAATGACTACAAAATTTAACATATTCTAGCTTGGATACCATAATGCTTAGAAAATTCTCATCTAATCCTATGGGATCATGTTGGGCCCCTCTACAATAACCTCTCTCAATTTTTTCTATCTCGGAGGCATTTTCCCATGGTAGCGAATTTTCATTTGGGGAAAAAGTTGACAAATGCAAGTAGTTGAAAGTTGCAAGGTGGTGCAGCTTTCATTCTGTAGGTTGTGCGACCAAACGAACTATCCCAACATGTCTGAATAGGTATGTTTACACTAGTAATGGTCCTCTTTCACACCCAAACATGTGAAATCGATTTGAGCTACATCCAATCGAATTGATCCCTTAAGGGTTCAAAGTGCAAAATGGGTACAAAGTTCAGCATGCTATTACTCAGATACCATGATGCCTAAAAAATTCTTCTATGATCCTCTACGATCATGTTGGGCCCCCTTACAATAAAATCTCTCAGTTTTCACTATCTCAGAGGAATTTTCCTATGGTGGTGAATTTTCACTTAAGGAAAAAGTTGTCAAATGCAAGTAGATGAAAGTTGCAAAGTGGTGGCACTTTTGTTCTACAGCTCATGTGGCCAAACAAAATATTCCAATGTGATCGAATAGGTATTTTTATGCTAGAAATGGTCCTCTTTTGCATCCAAACACACAGAATCACTCTCAACTACATTCAACTCGATCGATCCCTTAAGGGTCCAAAGTGCAAAATGGCTACAAATTTCAACATGTTGTTACTCGGATACCATTATGCTTAGAAACTTTTCATCTAATACTATGGGATTGAATTTGGCCCCTCTACAATAATGTCTCTTGATTTTTTCTATCTCAGAGGCATTTTCCCATGGTGGTGAATTTTCACTTGGGAAAAAATTTGTCAAATGCAAGTAGTTGAAAGTTGCAAAGTGGTGCAAATTTTGTTCTGCAGCTCGTGTGAACAAACAAACTATTCCAACATGTCGAAATAAGTATGTTTATGCTAGGCATGGTCCTCTTTCACACCCAAACATGCGAAATCGCTTCGACCTACATTCAACCAGATCGATCCCTTAAGGGTCCAAAGTGCAAAATGGCTAAAAACTTTAGCATGTTGTTACTCGGATACCGTGAAGCTTAAAAACTTATCGTCTAATCCTATGGGATTGAATTTTCCCCCTCTACAATAACCTCTCTCGGTTTTCACTATCTTAGAAGCATTTTCCCATGGTGGCAAATTTTCACTTGGAGAAAAAGTTGTCAAATGCAAGTAGTTGAAAGTTGCAAAGTGGTGCAACTTTTTTTCTTTAGCTCGTGTGACCAAACAGACTATTCCAACATGTCCAAATGGGTATTTTTATGCTAGACATGGTCCTCTTTCACACCCAAATAGGTGAAATTTCTTTGAGCTACATTCAACCGGATTGATCCCTTGAGGGTCCAATGTGCAAAATGGTTGCAAACTTCAGCACGTTGTTACTCGCATACTATGATGCTTAGAAAATTCTTGTCTGATCCTATGGAATTGCATTAGGCCCATCTACAATAACCTCTCTCAATTTTTTCTATCTCAGGAATTTCCTTGTGGTGGAAAATTTTTACTTGGAGAAAAAGTTGTCAAATGCAAATAGTTGAAAGTTGTAAAGTGGTGCAACTTTCGTTCTGCAATTTTTGTGACTAAATGGAGAGTTCCAATGCATCCAAATAGGTATTTTTATGCTAGGAATGGTCTTTTTTCACACCTAAATATTTAGAATCACTCTAAGCTATGTTCAACCGGATAGATCCCTTAAGGGTCTAAAGGGAAAAATGGTTACAAACTTTAGCATGTTGTTACTCAGATACCGTGATGCTTAAAAAATTCTTATTTAATCCTATGAGATCACATTGGGCCCCTCTACAATAAATCTGTTAGTTTTTCTATCTTGGAGGCATTTTCCCGTGGTGGTGAATTTTCACTTGGGGAAAAAATTGTCAAATGTAGGTAGTTGAAAGTTGCAAAGTTGTGCAACTTTCGTTCTGTAACTCATGTGACCAAACGAACTATTTCAACACGTTTGAATGGGTATGTTTACACTATACATGGTCCTCTTTTATACCCAAACACATAGAATCACTCTGAACTACATTCAACCGGATTGATCCCTTATGGGTCCAAAGAGGAAAAGGGAAGCAATATTTGATGAGCTATTATTCAGAAACCATGATGCTTACAAACTCTTCATCTGAGCCTATGAGATCACTTTGGGCCCCTCTATAATAACCTCTCTTTTAGTTTTTGTTATCTCAAAGTAATTATCCTGTGGTTTCTAGTTTTCACTTGATGGAAAAAGTGTCAAATGCAAGCAGTGTAAAGTTACAAAGTGGTGTAACTTTCATTTTGCAATTCATATGACCAAATAAATTGCTCCAACACATCCTATGGGTATATTTACACTAGGCATGGTGCTCTTTCACAACCAAACACATGTAATTGGTTTGAGCTATGTTTAACCAGCTTGATCCCTTATGATGGAATACAAAAAAATTGAAAATAGAAACATACACATGACGGTTGATTAGAATCCATTCTTGTGGAATTCTATTAAGTTCCAAGCAACTTTGAAGTAGATTTCTAAAATAGGTCTGAACTTACTCATATAAGGGTTTGAGTATAATATGTTGAAATAGACCATTCCACTTATTTTTTAGGCTGTCTCAGTGGAATACGACTAATGTAAGTAGGATAGGGAGTAGGAATAATAAAATAACATTGGTAAAGGCATTGGAAGAGATTACTAATGTTGCCTCTATTGAAAATTCAAAATTGAGGCCTTAAAAGCAAGGCTAGAAGAGGTGAAAAGAATAAATTTCTTTAGAATAAGTTAGAATAGGTTGGAAATAAGGTGGAGTTGTGGATTTTGATGTGTTCAAAAGGTCTACAAGGATAGGCTAGGTCAAAATTATGTTATGGCATGATTCCCTAGTTGGGAAAACGAGAGTTTTGAATGAAAATGAGAGGTTTGAGGGAGTAAAAGTGAGTAAAGTCAGGGGGTGGCATAATTTGGTGGTCAATTGAGTTTGTGCAGGAAAAATGAAGAGTGTTGGAAGAGGTTTTGAGGTTCTATGACTTTCAAGTTCAAGTTCAATGGTTCGGTTCACCAATTTGGCCAAATTTTTTTGAAGGGGGCTTCAGTTCATTTTGGGTTCATTAGTACAAAAAATAAGTAAATATATATATATGCAGCCTAGAAGCATGAATTAGGATTAGAATATCACATAACATCATATAAACAACAAAACCACCATAAAATTGAATGTCATTTAAAACATGCATGATAAATACTCATTGTTGAAACTTGAATTGTGGTAGCTTGATATAAAGAGTCTATTGATGCTAGGGTTCAATTTGTATGATTTTTAAAAGAGAAGCCAATTGAGTAGAGTTATCAGTGTTCTTTAGAAATCATAAGAAATTATTTAGTACACTAGCCATCTTGATGTCTTCTTGTAGTCTCAAACATTATTTTGTATCATTGTTGCATTGGTCTTGAGAGTGGTAGCTTAATATACCTCCACAATACAAAATTTGGTTTGCCTGTGCAGTTTAACAATGACATAGGCATATTTTTCTTTCAAAGAACCAAAGGGTGACTACACAATTGAAGTGTATAAATTCATATCTTTTTCTAACATCAAGGATACTTTTTGAAACTTCCATGCACTGCTAATCTAAAAGTAAAATTATTTTGCCTAATTTGTATGCAGCCATGCTTTTGACATTGTCAAAAAGAGAAAAACTTCCTAAATGATGCAAAGGCATGGCCAAGCAATTATAACTCTTCATATGAGAGACAAGAGATGTTGGAGAGTACATAAATTCACTGAGAACAAAAGTGTAATGTGTTTTAGTTTGTAGTATTCCTTTGTTTCTCTACAAATGTGTGATAAATTCTTCGTTCAATGATGTAGAACAAATTTTGAAAAAGGAAAGTTGTCACAATTCGCTTTCAATCTAACAAGCAAAAATGAAAGCTCATCCTCTTGGAATGAAAATTATTGTTTGCAAAAAAATATGAATAAGAATGAGGTAGTTAAGGTGTTTGAAGTGGTTTAGAGGTCACTTTTAGGGTTCCCTTAGGTGTGGGTCAAAGTCAAACTCCATAAAACATTAAAAAAAGTTTAGAAAAACACTTTTTGGATGCCAAGGCATGCAGATTCTGTCTTGGTTCACCTAGGTTTTGTCTAGGTTCTACCTGGGTTCTCTTGGGTTTTTCTTGGGTGAACTAGACCCAAAAATGAAGGACCTTGTTCGAACCCATAGGTGAACTAAACTAGGACCTGAACCAAGAGTGAACCAGGACCAAAACCAGGGTTAAAATAGAAGAACCTGATAACATAGATAATGTGTCAAGAAGTTAACTACTTCATCTACTAAGAATATTATGTTTTACTAGTTTTGTGAAGATTATGTATCCTTTTCTTAACTGAGTTGCTCCAATCAAAGGATTAAATATATTGGAATCATTTTATGAATCATTTTATGGAATACCAATTGAAAATGTGTTTTTTTCTCTTAGAAAAAGTTGTTTAGCATCAATCAATTAATTTATTCAAGACAAACCATGAAGGAAAACAATAATCAATGTTGAGGCTAACCAATTAATAGGTATACAAGTGAATAATTCAAGCATGTACATGTGAATAAGGGAAGCACAAGTAGTCACAAACATGTAAGCCTTAAATTATACACATGAATACATAGTATACACAAATTAATACAAAGTATATGCACAAATACAAGGTATATGCATGAAAACATGTAAGTCACAAAGTATACATTGGAACACACATAAGTCACAAAATATATACATAAGTTGTAAAGTATTCACTTACATATACATAACTCATATCTATTGAGCCCTAAATTTATAATGCAAATATGGACACCATCGATAAAAATGATTTGTATTAGCCAAATAGCCATGTACACATACATCAATATATTTTGATATAAGTATAAAATATAGGTTCAAAAAATCCATATAGGCTTACGAGAATGCCATATAGGCATACAATGTCAAATATATCCAATACAAAATATGTACAAAACTGCCATGTAGGCATACAACAAAGGGCTCTGGAATCAAAAGTCATTTCTCTCTGTGCTCTGGAGATAAATTATTTCCCTTTGCTTATCGATCAAATGAAGATAAGTATTTTGCTCATTTGTGTTGTGCTCAAGGAGTGCTCCTGTTGCTCCTCCTAGTGTTTAGTTCTTGGTGAAGTTTTAATTGTTACAATAAGAAGTAAAGACATTAATATATATAAATTGTATTATAAGAAATGATATATTTAACAAAATAATCACTTACTGCCATCTCATGATCACTCTCCATGAGGGAAATATTTGCATGCCCATGTTAGCCATGCTCAAGTGCAGTATAAACCATCCAAATAGAAATTAAACTAAGAATCAATAATGGTTTGATTTTTCACTAGAACTAACATCTATAACAATGAATGCTAATAGAAATTTATTAATTTTCCTCATACCTCCCCTATCAGAACAATCGAGGATTCTATAGCGGATGAAACACTGATCTCCATTGCCCTCGTCACATTTGGAGGTGTTTCGGCTTCCAACATCTAAAAATAAAATAACAAATTATTCAATAAAAAAAAATGAAATAGTGATCCACATCATGACTTCTAATGTATGAAATAATGAACAAAATTTTGAGTACTTATTAAAATATATATTTATGATTATCATGCTTACTATTTACCCTATCCATATCTTATTCTTAAGCACGTATTTTTAGGCTTTTACCCATAGAAACAAGCCACTAAACCATTTGATAAAATTCTTTTGTAGACATGTACGATAACTATGGTGGCATAGAGAAGGAAGTGAACTATTTGAACAAATGCATCAAAGAAATAGGGTCTCATGGTGATGGAATGCCATTACAAAAAAAATGCACATCATGGCATTCCATCACCATAAGACCACATTTCTTTTAGGAATTTTTTTAGAAAGCTCATTGCCTTCTCTATGGTATTATTGCTTACTATTATGCTTTGATATAAATTTTTCCAAGCATCCATAGTATGTTGGAAAGCACCTATTTTAGGCTTTTAGCCATAGTAGCAAGGAAGTGAGTAGTTTGAAAAAATAAAATGCTTTGGTACACATGTATGTAAAATGTGGTATCATAGAAAAGGTGGAGAGCTACTAGAAGAAATTCCTCAAAGAAATGTGGTCTATGCTATTTCTTACTATTATGCTTTGATAAAAAAAATTCCAAGCATCCATAGTTTGTTGGAAAGCACCTTTTTTAAGATTTTACACATAGCAATGAGGAAATGAATTGTTTGATAAAATTCTTTGGTAGACATCTATGGAAAATGTGGTAGCATAGAAAAGGAAGTGAGTTGTTTCAGAAAGTGGTGCAGGTTCACCTTTGCAAGAGCATGCCTCCATGAGGAAATTTTAGGATTTTGAGGTTGTATAGGTATTTTGATGATGTAATAAGTCTTAAATAGCCATTTTTGAGTTTGTAATGGTCTTTGGTAGCCATTTTAGGCATAAATTGTAAAGTTACAGAATCTTAACAAAAGTTGTCAATCAATGTTGTAAAAATGCAAAAAGGTGACAAGAAAATGCAATTGGAAGCTACTCCTAGAATTATTACTTATGCTATGTGAAGTGATTGCATCATTGCTTATGTTGACTTTCTAAACAACTATATTGTAGTTGAAAATTTTCCATCTATCAACATCTAGTTATTAGTTATGGAATGTGAAGTAATGCTTTGAGTTTGAATGATGTGCAATGCAACGTAATCAATGATATGAATATAAACTACACAAATATACTAAATACAATTCATTAGTTAAAGCCTTTATTCTTTTACCTGTGTGTAGGTTTGAGTAAATCCATTGGCACCAGGAGGTGTTCCCTCGAAACCTCCAATATTATCCAATTCAACCCAAAAAATCATATATTAAAATACCATTCATAAAAAAATCCTATTAACATATACTAAATTTATAATTGTTTACTAGTTACATACCCCACTGATAGGTGTATTGCAAAAATAAGAAAGTGTAGGGCCAGTGTATCTAGTATCAATAGTGTGACCCTACAAGTTTATTAAAATCATAAAACTAAATTAGTTAATCTTGCATTTCAAAATCAAAATTTAATAAATTAAATTCAATGAACATGCTATCTTTTACCTCAATATCAATGTCATACGTGTCATGCAAAATATCAGCTACCCTCTCCATCTCCATAGATTTAGATGGATACTACTTAGTAGCCTTTTGAGTGTCAGTGGGGTCATATGAACAAGTCACTCACAAGATTGACACACATGGGATCAAAGCCCACCTCTCGAAGACTCCCCTGGATGGTGTTGTAGAAGGGGGCTCGCATGTTGGATGACACTTTACATCAAAGTGTTGATGTTATATAGATTCTCTATGTTGACACTCTCCTTCACGATGGAAGGCATGACGATGTACTCATGAGGTAGCCTAGAAAGAGGTCGTCTCGCTTGCTGTATAGGATCTGGCTGTGCACCAGGTCTATCTTGTGCTGACCCCCCACCTCTTCCCTAGAAGTTCCCCATATAAAAATAATTTGGGATTTTGTTCAAGATGAACTCAATGTATAGTTTCCTAAGAAAATACTATGGGACTTCACAATTCTTGCATGGTGGGTAATCAAAAACCAAGTATCACCTATCATAAAAAAAATCCTAATTTTTTGGTGGTGGCACCAATGAATAGGAAACCTCTTCACATTGAGGGTAATATTTTGATTTGTGCGTGGGTCAGTGAATAATGAGCACAAATCACCTTTTGTAATGTATAAATCCTTTACACCTTGATATGACAATTTATCCACGTAATAGGCCCTAGTTGTCTACCTCCTATCTTGCTATCTAGTTATTTGTTTACTAATTGAATCTACATTTTTTAACATATCTTTCAATGAAGTTTCCAAGGTCATTCTTTCTATGGTTGAACTATTTGGATCACTCAACCTCCTAATTAAATCCTCAATTTGGGTTTTTTTTTTCTCAATTTCACTCACTAAATTTTGTTGAGTGCCAGGAGGATGTTGAGGGATTGGTGGAGGAGGTTATTGTTGTTGAGGATTTTGAGGGTTTGCAAGTTGATTTGCATCTCTTACAAATTGATAAAAATAAATATCAAATACAACCTAAAACTAACAAATTCAAAACAAAAAGAAAACAATTCTTACCTCTCACACCTATTCATCGATGTGGCAGCATCCTGGCGATGAAATAGTAACCATTGATGAAGAAATCCACAAATTTTCTCCTCCTAGAACACAAGAACAAAATAATTGGGGTTGTGGCCACAGGTTGCAAACAAAACATAGTGACAAATAAAAATGAATTAATTTTACTAAATTGGTGGGTTATATTAGGTCATAATGTGAGCATGTTATAATTTTCTCACATTATAATGCACCTGCATTATAGGCTTGTGGTGGCCAAGCCTCAGGCTTAGCACAACAAGCCATAACATGAGCACGTTATAACGTGCTCACATTATGAGTTTTTTTATAAAAAAAAAAAAGTGGCCACAAAATTACTACTCATATTCATGCACCCACCCCTTACTAAATCACTTTATAAACCAACAATATTCCCTAATTCACATTAAATGAGGAAGGTTTCAAAAATTTGTTAAAAACCCTTCTTCACTACACAAAAATAACCTAATTTGATCCACAAAACAACATGCCTAAAATTTTTCTTTTGGTTCCTTTTACATTACCTCTACATATTCATTCCTTACAATATATCCTCGTGCCAAAGACTAACATGCCAAATATCAGGGGGTTCAAACAATTTTATGATAAAAGCCCTCCTAAAACCATGCTAGGTCTAGTTCCTAGAGGAATTATTTGCACCAGATGAGGGAACATACACATCAGATGTTTCAAGATCTTCTTTCTTTCTCCAAATACTTTTCATTTCCTACTTAACCTCATTCTTGTCAATTTTATTCACTGGTTTATTCTTCTTTATAGGATTAGATTTCTTTCCCTTTTTACTTTTGCATACCCTCGAAATAAGTCTCAGTTTATTGTAGTTGTAGTAGACAACATTTCTCTTATTAGTTTGTCCTCCATTACCCCTTGATCTACATTGATTTTCTTTGTGTCCAAACTTATTACATGTAAATCAATATCTAGAAAAGGATTGATTCATTCTACCTCCATTAGACCAATTCATCATTTGAATTCTACATTCACTAGCTCTATGTCCAACTTTCTTGCATGCAAAACATTGACCAAAGAAGGAATCAGGAAACAAATTCATTCTACTCCTACATTTTGTTTACCTGCGACCAAATTAATTACATGAAAAGAAGACACCATTGAAGGATAGGTACCTTTGAGCATTTAGCTATCTGCTAGGAGGTCTTCTAGCAAATTTTCTTGGATTTATTTCCTGCTTCCCTTTATCTTGATTCTTCTAATTATCCACTAGATTCTACACAGCCTTATAAATTGCACCTGCTTCATTTCCCAAACCACCTTTTTCTTTAGAAGGTCTTTTCCCTACAATCAATTCATCAAGCTTGGTGGAGCTTGTCTTGAAATTATCTTCATACATTTTTTATTTCTCTAGATCTACTTTTAGGTTCACCACTTCTTGTTTAAGCTTAGTGCATTCATCAATCTTTCTCCGCACCATTACATTCATGCATTCTTCAATTCCTTTATTTTACTCCACTTGTACCTTCAATCTGGTAACCTCTTCATTAGCTTGCTTCAATTTCTCACTCACTTCTCTATTTATTTCTTTGAATTCCTTCAATTTCTCTTTCAATTTCTAGACACACACATTTTCCTTATCAAGATTTTCTTTCAAATTTCTATTTTCACTCTCAGCCTTGTCAAGATCTTCAAGAGTAGCTCAAATCTCTTCTTTACCATCTATTTCTTCAATTTTCATAATCTTCCTCAAGCTATTAGGCTTCTCCAAAGGAACCAAGCTTTGATACCATTTGTTGAATATCCAAGATACTAAGAGGGGGGGTAAATCAATATCTTCTTAAAATTATTGAACAAATACCATCCACTACATATAAAAATAAAGATAAGCAAGAGCATTAACAAAACATGAAAACACACAACACATGGACACCAAGATTTTTACGTGGAAAACCAAAAATGGGAAAAACTGTGATGAGTGTTAGCTCACAATATAGTATAACTAGTTATAAGATATTAGAAAAAGGTGGCTCACTACTAGGAACCACTATCCAAAATGAGAGGCCCGCTACCTATAGATATACAATGACAAAATGGCTTACATCTAGAAAATGAAATGATAAAGTACACCTAACAAGTGTTGATTTAGTTCCTTTGAAGCTCAATAAACTAACTTAACACACTTCATCATTTTTTCACATTTTGCATCTTACATCACACTAATTCACTTCAGCAATCTCAAAACTATCAGCAAGTATCAATTAGGTCAACCTAATTAGATGCAACCCTTATTCACCAAAAATCATCTGTCAACTTCAAGCATTTATAAAATCTTTCCAAAATAAATTTAAACATGCAACATGCTACAAAATGTTAGCGTGGACCTAAGATATGTTACACATACATTTGCAACACAAAATTAATTCACCATAACATCAACTATCCATTAGGTCGGCCAAAGATAGACCTAATAGAAAAATGCAACAACAAAATAATTCTAACTCACCGTACAAGCACTTGAACATGTTACATTTTGAACATGCAACCTTCCAAGATCCAGAAAACATTTCCCAAAACCGCAAGAAGTAAATATCAACATCAAAGGATTGCAGACCAAAATACTAAAGGATGATATCTGCATATTAGTTCAGATACTAGTCCAAAATACCAGATCAAACATGAACTTAACCTTGCAGTTGCAACTCATATAACATGGTGAAATCAATGAAAACACAAAAAATGTATAATAATATGTCCCTCTTCATTCTTCCAACAAAATGACCTTATGACACTCCCAAACACACATCTAACCCAAAACTCAAAAATAACCAAAGTAGGCCTAATGAGGCTCTTGATGCCCCTACACCAAAGACACAATTTCTTTTAGGCATTTTGTCAAATATCTCATTTCCTTTTCTATTCTACCATATTTTCCGTACATGTCTACCAAATAATTTTATCAAACAACTCACTTCCTTGTTGCTATGGCTAAAAGCCTAAAAAATGTTCCTTCCAACAAACTATGGATTCTTGGAAAAAAATCTATTGAAGCATAATAGTAAGAAATAGCATAGAAAAGATAGCAATTAGCTTGAAACATTGCCTCAAAGAAATCTGGTCATGGTGATGGAATTCCATTCCATCACCATGAGACCACATTTCTTTGAGGCATTTTTTTCAAAAATCTCACCATCTTTTCTATGTTACCACATTTTCCATACATGTCTACCAAAGCATTTTATCAAATAGTCCACTTCCTTGCTACCATGGCTAAAAGCCTAAAAAAGGTGCTTTCCAACAATCTATGGATGCTTGGAAAAAATCTACCAAAGCATAATAGTAAGCAATAGCATAGACAAGGCAGTGAGTAGTTTGAAAAAATTCCTTGAAGATATGTGGTTTCATGGTGATGGAATGTCATTCCATCACCATGAGACCACATTTATTTGAGGCATTTTTTGAAATAGCTCATTTTCTTTTCTATGCTACCACATTTTCCATAGATTTCTACCAAAGCATTTTATCAAATAGTTCACTTCCTTGCTACCATGGCCAAAAGCCTAAAAAAAGTGCTTTCCAACAAAATATGGATGCTTCAAAAAAATCTATCAAAGTATAATAGTAAGCAATAGCATAGACAAGGCAATAAGTATTTTAAAAAAATTACTTGAAGAAATGTGATCTCATGGTGATGGAATGACATTCCATCACCATGAGACCACATTTCTTTGAGGAATTTTTTCAAACAACTCACCGCCTTTTCTATGCTACCACATTTTCCATACATGTCTACCAAATAATTTTATCAAATAGTTCACTTCCTTTTTTCCATGGCTAAAAGCCTAAAAAATGGGCTTTCCAAAAAAGTATGGATGCTTGGAAAAAATCTATCAGATCATAATAGTAAGAAATAACATAGAAAAGGAAGTGAGTAGTTTAAAAAAATGCCTCGCAGAAATGTGGTCTCATAGTGATGGAATGCCATTTCATCACCCGGAGATCACATTTCTTTGGTAACTTTTTCAAATAGATCACCACCTTTTCTATGCCACCACATTTTCCATACATGTCTACCAAATCATTTTACCAAACAGTTCACTTCCTCGCTACTATGTTTAAAAGCCTAAAATGGTGTTTTCCAAAAAAATATGGATGCTTGGAAAAAATATATCAAGGCATAATAGCAAGCAATAGCATAGACAAGGCAGTGAGTAGCTTGAAAAAAATCCTTAAATAAATGTGGTCTCATGGTGATGGAATGTCATTCCATCACCATGAGACCACATTTCTTTGAGGCATTTTTTCAAATAGCTCACATCCTTTTCTATGCTACCACATTTTCCATACATGTCTACCAAAGCATTTTATCAAATAGTTCACTTCCTTGCTGCTATGGCTAAAATCCTAAAAAAGGTGCTTTCTAACAAATTATGGATTCTTGGAAAAAATATATCAAATCATAATAGTAAGTAATAACATAGAAAAGGTAGTGAGTAGTTTAAAAAAAAACCCCACAAAAATGTGGTCTCATGGTGATTGAATTGGATTCCATCACCATGAGACCCAATTTCTTTGAGGAATTTTTTGAAATATCTCACCACCTTTTCTATGCTACCACATTTTCCATACATGTCTACCAAATAATTTTATAAAACAATTCACTTCCTTGTTTCTATGGCTAAAAGCCTAAACAAGGTGCTTTCCAACAAACTATGGATGCTTGGAAAAAATCTATCAAAGCATATTAGTAAGCAATAACATAGACAAGGTAGTGAGTATTTTTTTAAAATTCCTCAAATAAATGTAGTCTCATGGTGATGGAATACCATTCCATCACCATGAGACCACATTTCTTGGAGGCATTTTTTCAAACTACTCACTGCCTTAAGAATAGAAACCAAGCCTTTAGCCAAAATTCCCCTTGAAATTCTTTTCAAGGTCCTCATCCTCATCCTCAATTTACCAATCCATGGAAACTTCCACCTTTTATTCCACTTGTTGATATCCCAACCCTTCCCTCTTCATGTCATGATCGCCCCCAATTTGATAACCAAGACCACACTATACCATCCACCCCATCCTAGAATAATACCTTAGAGAAATAAATGAATTCTTTGAAAAAATAATTCAAAGAAATGTCATTTAATGTTAATGGAATTCCATGACACATTTGTTTGTGATGGAATTCCATCACCATGAGACTACATTTCTTTGATGCATTTTTTAAAACAGTTCAATTCCTCTATGGTACAACAGAGTTTTTGTATATGTCTACCAAAGAATTTCATCAAATGGCTCACCACCTTGTTGCTATGGATAAAAGCCTAAAACAAGTGATTCTAAACAAGCTATGGATATAGAAAATAGTAACAATGATAGTAAAAAATATATAGTTCAATAAGTTCTCAAAATTTTGTTCATTATCTTGTACATTATAAGCCATGGTATGCATCACTATTGTATTTTTTTTAATTGAATAATTTTTTGTTTTCTTTTCTTATGTTGCTAGCTGAAACACCTCCATATGTTGATAGGGCAATGGACCTTGGTGTTTCTACTAATATAGACTCCTCGATTCCTCTCATGGGGGTATGTGGTAGATTACTAAATTTAAATTTTCAATTGTTGTTATAGCTATTAGTTAGTGAAAAATCAAATCATTATTGATTCATAGTTTAATTTTTCTTTGGATGGTTTCTACAAGGCTTCAACATTCCATAGCACGGGCTTATGAATATTTACCTCAAGGAGAGTGATTTTCTAGTGGTGGTAAGTGATTATTTTGTTAAATATATCACTTTATAATGCAATTTCTATATATTAATGTCTTTACTTGTTACTGTAATAGATAAAGCTTGACTAGGAACTAAACCTTAGGAGGAACACTAGGAGCACTCCTCAACCTCATAATAAACAAGTGATGGAATTCTCACCATTTGAACAACAAGCAAAGGGAAAGAGTTTATTTCTAGAGCTTGAAGGGAAATGAATTTTGATTCTAGGGCCCTTTGTTGTATGCCTATATGGAATTTTTGGAAATATTTTGTATTTCATATATTTGACATTGTATGCCTATATGAAATTCTTGTAAGCTTATATGGCTATTATGTATATGTTTTATACTTATATGGACATATATTGATGTATTCCTACATGGCTATTTGGTTAATACAAATCATTTTTATCGATGGTGTCCATATTTTCATTATAAATCCACCGTTCAATAGATATGAGTTACATGTATTCAAGTGTATACTTTACAACTTATGTGTATACTTTGTGAGTTACATGTATTCCAATGTATGCTTTGAAACTTACATGTTTTCATGTGTATACTTCAAGGCTTACATGTATTTGATTACTTGTGCTTCACTTATTCACATGTATTATTTTCTTATTCATGTGTATACTTATTAATTGGTTAACCCCTACCATTCCTCATTACTTTCCTTCATGGTTTTTCTTGAATATTTAGTGATTAATGCTAAACAACTTTATTAGTTGATGCTAAAATTATTCAATATTTCCAAAACTGATTCAACAATTATGCATCATTTACTTATGTGCTAATGCAATATGGAATCCAAGGAAGAATGTAAAAGGGATAAAGCTAGGAGGAGAAGGAAGATAGATATTTATAGTGTAACCTATTGTACCTTCTCTATACAAACCTCTAATGGATTCTGTATTCTTTGCTATTTTGTTTTATACTTTTCATATCCCATTTTTCATATGTGGATCATCACTTCTCCAAAAAAAATTCCTTCTATTCTAGGTCCTCACCTCTACTTGTGGTATTCTAAAACAAGCTCTATTTTGTTGTGGGAACCCACTAAGATTCAAAGGTGTCATTATTTTGTAGTGGGCACCAACTAAGATTCAATTTATTCTAGGATTTCTGAGCCGATTCAACATAGATCATAGTGATTCAGCATGTTTGGGTGTGAAAGAGGACCATGCCTAGCATAAACATACCCATCTAGATGCATTGGAACAATCTATTTGGTCATATGAGTTGTAGCACAAAAGTTGCACTACTTTACAACTTTACACTGCTTGCATTTGACAAAATTTTCCTCAACTAAAAGATCATCACCACAAGAAAATGTCTCTAATATATTAAAAAATGAGAGAATTGATTGTAGAGGGGCCAAATGTGATCTTTTATCCTTAGAAAAAGAGTTTGTAAGCATCATGGTTTCTAAGTAATAGGCTATCAAAGATTACTACCCTTTTTCAATTTTGACTCTTCAGAGATTACGTTGCATAAACATAACTCAAACTAGTTTGGAATGTTTGGGTGCAAAATAGGACCATGCTTATTATAAAAATATCCATGTGAATTCATTGGAACAGTCTATTTGGTCACTTGAGTTGTAGAATGAAAGTTGCACCAATTTGCAACTTTACATTACTTGCATTTGACAACTTTTTCCTTAACTCAAAAATCCTCACCATAGGAAAATACCTTCAACATAGAAAAAATAGAGAGAGGTTATTGTATAGGGGCCCAACATTATTTCGTAGCCTTATATAGAGAGTTTTGAAGAATCGCAATTTTTGAGTAATAGCCCATCAAAGATCGCAACCATTTTGCACTTTGGACTCTTAAGGGATTGAGCTAGTTGAACGTAGCTTGGAGTGATTCAACATGTTTGGGTGCAAAAGAGGACCATTCCTACCATAAAAATATCCATTCAAACACATTGGAATAGTTTGTTTGGTCACATGAGTTGCAGGACGAAAGTTACACCACTTTGCAACTTTACATTGCTTGCATTTGACAACTTTTTCCTCAACTGAAAAGTCATCACAATGAGAAAATTCCTCTAAGATAGAAAAAATTGAGAGAGATTATTGTAGAGGGACCTAACATGATCTCATATCCTCAGATAGAGATTTTGTAAACATCATGGTTTCTGAGTAATAGCCTGTCAAATATTGTAGCCATTTTGCACTTTAGACTCTTAAGGGATCGATTCAATTGAATGTAGCTAAGAGTGACTTGTAATTTTTGGGTGTGAAAGAGGACCATGTATAGCATAAAATTACCAATTTAGATGCATTGAAATAGTCTATTTGGTCACACCAATTATAGAAAAAAAATTGCACCACTTTACAACTTTACGTTGCTTGCATTTGACACTTTTTCCATCAAGTAAAAACTAGACATCACGGGAGAATGACTCTAAGATAGCACAAAATAAAAAAAATTATTATAGAGGGGACCAACACAATCTTGTGGCCTTAGAAAAATAATTTTAAGCATCACGATTTCTAAGTAATAGCCTATCGAAGATTGTAGTAATTTTTCACTTTGGACTCTTAAGGGATCAAGTCAGTTGAACATAGCTCGGAGTGATTCCATGTGTTTGGGTGTGAAATAAGACCATACCTAGTGTAAAAATACCCATCTAGAAATGTTAAAATAGTGATTTTGGTCACACGAGTTGCAAAATGAAAGTTGCACTACTTTGCAACTTTTCATTGCTTTCATTTGACACTTTTTCCATTAAGTGAAAACTAGACACCACAGGAAAACTACTCTAAGATAATAAAAACTAAGAGAGGTTATTGTAGAGGTGTCATACATGATCTTGATGCCTCAGATGGAATTCATGTAACTGGCATGGTCTTTGGGTAATAGGCCATCAAATATTTCTACCCTTTTATAATTTGGATTGTTATAAAGGGATTCAGTTGCATGAATTAAAAATATTTGTGGGTAGCAATAAATTTAAAATTAAGTAAATATCATTACAAATGCTTGAGGGAAGCAATAAATAGACACTATGGAACTAGATCCCAAACCCAATTACAAATGTTTGAGGGAAACCATAAATTTTTAGTTGGAAAACATGTGTGAAGAACTTGTGGGGTACTTGAGTTAATTCATGCTACTTGAACAACATTTAACAAGTCATACATGCTTCTATTACTTGTAAATGTTATTATTTTTATGACATGTTGACATTATTTTATGAAATTATGCATAAAAAATGTTTACAAATTAAACTTATTAAATGTTTATTTGAATAGATGGCATTCTATATTGATATTGGTATATAATCATTAGGTTGATTTGTTTTAATAAATGAATTTTTTATAATAATTTTGTCAATTAGTGCTAGTTATAATAGGGAGACAATAAAAGAAGAAAAAGAATGATTGGTAACCACCAATGTTTATTACACTCACTATATTAATAATATGATGTTTACAAATAAAATGAGATTTATTGGGTAGTCCTCATTCTTATGTGTGTGCTACAATTGTCTAAAATGCTTCATACACCAATATGACACCCAAATGCTTGTTATTGTAGGAAAAATGCTTTCTCAAAACTATTAATTGGTAATACAAAATTATGAGAAAAAAATCAACCTTTGTGAATTCCAACACCCCACTTAAATGAGTGATCCCATAATATTGGTTTACAATTTTTGGCCAACACTCTAGACATTGAACTAATTTTTTTTAACAATCTTCACTTTCAGGTACCTATAGCTGCTAAACCATGAGGATTTTGAAGATGATGCAAAATATTGATTTGTAAATTTTTTTTGTAGATTCTAAATATATATATTTTAAAAATTTTGGAATCAAATTACATTTCTTTTTCCATCTCCCTTGAAAACTAGTTTTAACAGTAAACACCATTTTTAAAGAGTGGCATGTACTTGCTAACACATATTTTTTCTCTATGAAGGGTAAAATTATATTTTTGCCTAATTTATATTTGTAACTATGATATTTAGTGCATGCAATTGGTTTCATATTGTTTTATGGGATTTCTTTTTTTTCTTAATTAAGTTTTGAAGTTAGACCAGTTACAATTTAGACATAGGTTTACTTGCTAAACATAACCTTTTTTTTGTATCTATCAAAATTCAATTATTATTTCTTTTTATAAGATAAAGGACATCAATATCTAGTACATAGATATATTTTTTTTTTTTTTTGATAATCTACTATTTTTCCACATGTGTAGAACAAAGAGCTTGATTTTTGGTGAAAAACCTACATTCACAAGAAATAACAATTAAATATAATAATAAAATTAAATATATTTAAAATTATTCTCTTTGGGAAGCTTATAATAAGGACTACATACTTACAAAAAAATAAAAATTAAATGAATTCGTTTGATCCTCCAAAAGGTAAATCAAAAGTGGTTTTTTATCAACATTTTGATAGGTGTAAAGGAGACTCCATTATAGGTATGGTTTAAAACTAGCGGGGTTCTACCCAAGTGGGTTTGATATAAGGTGGTTTGATCAAAGTCTCTTTAATTGGAATCCTTTAAATAGAACTTTTGAAGGCTTAAATCATTATTTTTTCTAAAAATATGTGATTTCAACAAAAAATAGGATGTCTCAAAAAATGTAAACCACTTTGTGTGATCACCCAAATCAAATATTGAATCAATGTGCCCCATTTTCATGCACACAAACTCAGCTTAGAATATTCTCTCACAATAACCAAAAATAGGATTCAAGGATGCCTTAGGTACTCTATTCTCATAGATCTTTTACATTGTCACTCATACATTTGAGATGCTTTTATAAAGTCTACATCATGGGTGCTCATGGTGAGGTTAACTTCAAATGAATAACATTAAATTCCCTCGCTAAGCTTGACATACACTTTTATAATGTCTACATCATAGGTGGTCATGATGAGGTTAACTTCAAATAAATAATTTAGTACCTTCTGCTAGTCTGGGATTTGGTATATACTTTATAACTTCATTTCCGTTTACTAGTGTTAGTGTAGGTTTTTTATTTATTTTTCCTACACATTATTAAGCTTGATAAGGTTGTATTGAATGGTTAGGATGAGGACACATGGCATAATCCTTCAATAACATGTGTCATTCACACCCTTGTTTTGGTAGTTGAATGTCACACCCTCTTTTGGAGTTATTTTCCACCTCCCCATAACCATTTTTATTCTTTACCTAAGTTGGCATAACCATGTATTTGTAATTTACCAATTAGGTAAAACCTCCCACCTATTATGGTTAAATGGGACTTATTATCTCTCTTTGTTTTATTTTCCTCTATTTTTCTATATAATCAACCCTCACCTCTCCCTATGCTAAGTTCACTAGTTCACTTATTTAGAAGTGTTAGTTCAGTGCTAGGAGAGTGTCGAGGTTATTCATCTTTGGGTTCTTGTCTTGATTTCATTTAGTCACTTTGATCTTGGGTGACTTCATAATAAAATATAACATGGTAATAGAGCTAGTTGTGAGTTGTGGGATATTAGTTTCTTCAATCCATTCTTGAAAGAAAAGTATGATCTTCTCTTACATTTGATGATGACCTAGACAATAAAAAATTCTTGATAGAGATCTCAATTTATGGGGGGGTTTCTTTCTATTGCATCTTGTTGTAGGTATTTTAAAGCTTCCTGGAGATATTATGAGATCACTATTGAGTTTAGAGCAGCCAAAAAAGTCAGAATTGAATTTTCTTTCGTCCAAATCAGACATAGGGTGTGAAATCTATAAAGGGTTGAAGTAGAGATTTTTAGAGAGGTTCTAGAAGGTAGCCATCAAATCAGAGCATTTTCGGTTAAAACAGACCTCACTGTCTCACTTAGAAGACATCAAAACCTAAAGATTGACTATGATATCATCGATTTTTGAAAAAGTCATTTTTGAAGCAATTTTTTTTTTGGACACTGAGTTGTACGCCCCTGTGTAGCGTGCGATATAGACATTTAAATATTTTATTTATTTTTCATTAGAATTTCTTTAAATTATTTCCTCAAAAAATTAGGTTAAAAAAAATTGTTGAAATTTTTTAAAAAAAAACCATAAAAAAATCATTGAAAAATAGCCAAAAAAAAAATCAAATACAAAAGATTTCAAAAAAGCACAGGACCTATGTAGACTGCACAAGCCCCGTATGGTCCTGCATAGACTTTGCAAGTCATACCTGCTGGTACCATGCCCCTTTTAAGTGCTGCACATTAAATTTTATTTTTTCATTTTCAAATTTTTAAATAAAAAATTTCAAAAATCAAACAATTAATTTTTGCACCTCCCTCCATTCCCACGTCAGCTCCTGTTCCCATCTGTATCAGTACTTTTTCTTGCATTTTGTACCTTCCTCAGCCTACATGCCCAAAATTTGGCGGCATTGCTAGTTTGAGAGGTATATTTGGTTGTAACCAAATTCATCTAACAGTCTTCTAATTTTGGCAATAATTTTGGTGGTGCTTACAAATTTGGCAACTTTCCAAATTTAGTAGACCTTAGCTAAATTTAGTGGAGGTTCACTTTGTAAAATTGAAGACCCCTCACCATTTATATTTTTAGTTTGGGAGCTAAACTTTGAAATGTGATATCTTGAGCATATAGAGGTATTTTTTAGTATATATATATTTTTTATTTGGGGTAAATTTTGTGCTCTTCGCAGTGGTGTGATCAACTTTTGCTCAAGTGATCCCAATTTTTTTAAAATTTAATTTTCTCATTAGATATGAAGGAAAGTCACCATTTTTTGAACTTTAAAGGGATGTAACTTTCACATATGACCTCAAATTGAGGCGATTCTTTTTTTTAAAGTGAATATTTTTCTAAGCACTACACATTGGACCTTTTTCAAGTTCTCATTCTGATATTTGATTGTACTTTCAATATTTGAGCCCATTTTGGACAATTGTAGAACTGTGGGAAACAACTCCAGCATTGTAAATGTACTGATTAATAAGTTCCAAATCAAATTTTGTCAAGGGGATTCTTGATTGAGTGAAAAAGGGGGTTGTCTCTTTATTTTTCTTCTTACATGTTCTCTCACATTGCAACAACAATCTAAAATGGATAAATTGGTTCCTCTACTCATACCATACAATTAATTTGACTAAAAAAATGAAATAGAACTTCACTTAAGAAAGTTAAAATTGTATAGAATAGAAATGGGTATTGAAAAGAAACCTACAGAGGATGGAGAAAATCCTAAATGGTTCAACAAGTGTGATGAAGATTTTGGCACATTATGCATGGTTGTCTCTTGATCTACACTTTCACATTTTTTTTCGTAAAATCACCAAATGAAGTGTGGAATACTTTGAATACTTTGGTAAAGAAGATGATTTGGGAGAACATTCATTGGAGAACAAGCTCATAGGATTGAGCCCATATAATTTTGATACCATTCAGGATTTATTTACTAAGTTGAATTCCATAAGATTGTAGTTGGATCAATGTGGAGTTAAAAAGGATGACTCATAGCTGATTTTGAGTATTCTTTCAAAACTTGGCCCTAATTATGCAATGCTTGTTTCTACATTTCATGTAATGAAAATTACCTTAGGAAAAGGATTTACTATGCCTTCTCTAGGTGAGTTCACAACTGGTCTCACAAAAGAGCAAGATAAATTGATTCAAATGGGAAATTATTAAATCTTCCAAGTCTCATGCCTTGGCTACAAAACAAGGTACTAATAAGAAAAATAAGAAACAACGAAACCAAGGTGATAGAAAGAAATATTTAGATAAAACTTTATCTACTTCTAAAGTAGAAACTAAATTCTCCTCAAAAGAGGATTCATCTAAGAAGGAGAATCCCACTTGTGCATATTGCAAGAGGAGTGGACATGAAGAACATTCTTGTTATAAGAAGAAAATTGATGAACTAAAACATCTTCTTGAGAAGAATAAAATCAATTTACCTTCTTGAATGGTTGATTTAGCTTCTTCTTCTAATTCCAAAAGTTTAAAACAATCAAAATTTGATAAGAAAAAAAGGCCATACTATAGGGGCAGGTAAATCAAAAGGTAAATCTCTTTTGTGCTTCTATAGGTCTTGGATAAGGGAGATGGCTCCTAGATTCTGGAGCTTCTCATCATATGGCTTCTACATAGTCTATGTTCTCTCATTTTGAGCCTCATGTTATGCTACCTATTTTTATGGGAAAAAATACATACATGGATGTAATTGGGAAAGGATCTGTTGATATTGGGGATGGAACTTTCACTGATGTTTTGTGTGTACCTCATCTTTCAAACAATCTTCTTTCCATCTATCAGATCACTCATGGTGGAACAGGGAAGGTTGTTGAATTTACACCTGATTTTTTTATTATTAGAGACTTGGAGAGTAGAGAGATAATTTTTATTGGGATATTTCATCATGCATCTTGGTTACACACCTTTTTAGGCTTTGCACCTGGTGATGGTTTTGACCCTTTGGTTGTTGACCACACTCCTACTCTGAGCTTTGATTTTAAGGAGAACTTTGGTTACCTGAACATGGGTATTCTCACATGTGATCCAATTCTTGAGCCTTTCATTCCTTCTCCTCCTTCTATTGTTGCTTCTAAGGATACTTTCATTGCTACAATCATAGCTACTTGTGATTCAGTGTAGTAGGATACACATCATCTTCCATATATAGTTTCTTGGGAATCTGACTACTTGATAAACATTGCTGCAAAATTTTTCATGGAGTCTCATATTTTAGACTTGGGAGACACCATTCATGACATTAATCTTCTCTTTGATGAAGTTGACTCTTCTTCAGTTGTTATGGAGGATCCTTTTGATCCTCTTGTTCATTCTCCATGTAATCATTTATCATAGTTTGACATGATTGTGGGTACTTTTGAGCAACATTTGGAGGAGGCACCTTTGTCTTCACAGGAGATATTGGAGTCTTTGGATCTTTTTCTACTTACATCTCCACTAGGTTTTGAATTTTCATCTTCATAAGTGTGGCTGAGAATGCCTCATTTGATGGTGGCAGCTTTCGGCATCAACATGGAGTCACATGACTAGTTTTTCAAAGACTTCTTATATTTTGAGCTTTCTACCCTTATATTCCTTTCAGGAATGGGAAAAAATTATTCATGCACCTTTGGTTTTGTTTCTTCCTAAGAGGAGGAACATTACTCGATGATTGTGGACCATCTTCTACATCCAATTTTGAGCATCAACCATTGGTACAGTTGACTACTTGAGGGAAGGCTACATAGTCTTTCTTATCCTTTCTATTTTGGAAGGGACTTCTTCCTTGCATGGGATTCTTCTTGTGTTGCAAAACTTGTTTTCTTTTCTCTCTTTTTGGGAGGAGTTTTGTTCCACTGGGTTTTTTCCTTTTCTCTAGTTGTGAGAGATCATTTTGTACATGGGTACCTAACATGGCCTAGTAGTCAGAACCCATATTTGTGTCTTTTCACCCACCTAAGCTATGCTTAAGGGGGGGTGTTAGTGAAGTTTTTTTATTTATTTTTCCTACACATTATTAAGCTTACTTAGGTTATATTGAATGGTTAGGATGAGCACATGTGGCATAATCCTTCAATAATGTGTCATTCACACCCACATTTTGGTAGTTGAATGTCACACCCTCTTTTGGACTTTATTTTCACCTCCCTAAAACCATTTTTTTTCTTTACCTAAGTTTTTGAAAGAGGAAAAAATTGGTTTTATAGGGACCCAAAACCACAAAAGTTTACAGACTAAAGATAAGATCGTTAAAGACACCAAAATAGGAAAGGTTGTCTTTACCTAAGTCAAGGCATAACCATGTATTTGGAATTTACCAAGTAGGTAAAACCTCTCACCTATTATGGGTAAAGGGGAATTATTATCCCTCTTGGTTTTATTTGCCTCTATTTTTCTATATAATCAGCCCTCGCCTCTCCCTATGCTAAGTTCACTAGTTCACTTATTCAGCAATGCTAGCTCAATGCTAGGAGAGTGTTGAATATATTCATCTATAGGTTATTTTCTTGATTTCATTTAGTCACTTTAATCTTGGGTGACTTCACAATCAAATCTAGCAACTAGCTCCCACCTAAACAAAGAAAATATATCTTAAATATTAATAACATAATCACATAATCAATTCAAATAAACATGTGATATGTCAATAATCTAAAACTTGTGTTCTTAATTATACAATATCTTATAAGTTATCATTAGTCAATCTAGTCCATTGAATTTATTAAAATCTAATTTTTATACAAATATCAAGCATACCTCCCATCTATCATGATTAAACTTTAGAGGGTCCTTGAAGTAATGAAGATCAACATGAATAGAATGTAACCAAGTTATTGCTTTCCAAACTTTTGGAAACTTGTAAATTATAAAAACAACACAATTTAATCTTCCACTTACTTTATTAATCTATTGAGAATATCCTACATCATTTTTTTTGCATATTTTTGGGAAAAAAATAAAATACCATTGAACTCTATAACATTTTCACAATTATAAACATAAAGTGTGCTACATTTGTAAGTCCGGTAACTTCATAAATACCTACATACACGATATAAACATTAGATGATAGCATTGGCATCATACAAATTAATGTGCATAATTACAAATTAATAAGAACCAATGTGCATACTTACAAATTAATCCAACAAACCATCTGGTTCTACTCTACTCTTTATTGTGTCAAGTATTACCTCATGGTAAGACTCACACACCTTCCACAATGTCTTGTTCAAAGGTCTAACCCCATAATTGATCAAATCAATATTGGATACCGCAACAAGGTTTTAGTAATGAATAATCTTCTGATGTGTGTCAAAGTCCTGAAACAACCAAACATTAACACTCTTATGTGGGTACCTTCTAAGCCACATTCCAATAACAACCATTGATCCTATAGGGTATCGATGTTTTCTCCATCTATAACTTGGGCCTCCAATTTCATTTTGGCCTTAAAACAACAACACAATACTGCATTCCCTCTTCATTGTCTTCATCAACAATAACTAAATAAACATGCCCTACATTGATGTGTGTAGAAAATTACATGAAACTAGTCAAAATTAAAAATACACTACAAAGGAAGATAACAATAGGAATTTCAAAAACTATGCAAATAGAAATGGGTATGTGCAGGATCATCATAGAAGAAACAAGCCCTTAAGTGTCGATTAAATTCAAAAAAATCAGAGTTAGACATCTTAATGTAAATATTTGAATAAGTTATCTATATTATTTCAAAAATATGTAAGAATATAATCTATACAAAATTGAATGTAGTTGCTAAATTACTAGGTTTATTTTTAAAAAAATCTATTTGGTGAAAATTTGAAATTTCAATGCAGTAGTACTTAAATTTCAGGGAAAAAATAAGTGGGTGTCTGTCCCGATAAAATGATAATTTTTTTTTAGAATATTTTAGATATAAGTAGAGGACTAATGTCCCGATGTGATGCATATTTTTTCTAATTTTTTTCCAACTAAATAATTAATTATAAATTTTTTTATAACAACTTTTAAAAAATATAAAAACTTGTATGTCTGACCACCTTAACTTAGTCAAAACTTCATGAAATTCATTTTTTTTTAATCCTATAATATGTGAAGCATAGAATGTGACAAATGTTTTGGATTCAAAAAATGTGATACCATTTGAAAGCCATAGATGTTTTTAAATCAGCCTATCAATCAAGACTTTAGTCATAATTCAAATAGAAAATAAATAATAATTATTTATTAAATTCAAAGTAAAGAAAAAATTATATTGGTGGAAATCTGAAAATCTCCTTTAAAAACCCTTTTTTAAATCAATTTAGGGTTAAAAAAGGTCACCAGCCACATACCCTACACATACCCATCATATCGCCACTTTTTTGCCCATCATGATCCTACACATACCCATATATTACCTAGTTGAACTAGATCTAATATGTGGTCAAAGTCAACTGATGATTCCATCTATGTCAGATCCAATGTCATTAGAGGATGATACGTGTGAACTGGGATAAGATAACTTAACCACCATTTGTCAACCCACTCCTTTGACTCGCACTCATCACAAGCTTGCATTGTACATGAAAAACAAAAGCATGCCATCTTCCATGTATGGATACTCTATGAACCTGCATTTGAGCTAAGGAAAGAGTGTATATTACTTGATCATATTAGTGTACAACAATCTTCATATGGTGCAATGTTAGTATCATCCATCAACCAAAAAAAACTATGAACTAAAGACTTTCCTTCATTACCTAGATCCAATGAAGCATGACACCACTCAAAAATTAATTTTGCATATGTCAACTTTGCATTTCCTTTATACGTTAACTCTTCTTGTAGTAATGATGTTTTGACACGTGATTCAACACCATCATGCTCCCCATTTCCATGCTCAGCCTCACAAAAGTTCCACGTATGTTGAAAACCTATAATGAAATACATTATACTCAACTAGTAGAACATCCATGAGTTCTTGAACTATGTTGCACAATTATTCAACCATATTATATGTTGATTGTATGTTATGCCCCTCTAAGACAAATCACTATATAATAATTAGAAGCAACCTTGCATGAACTATGGAGAATGTGTGTAATAATTACTAATATAAAAGTGGTACTCTCTCAATACCTTCCTTTGGTCCTTTGTACTATCAACTGCATGAATGAATGTTATGTCACTAGTAGAATTTATCAAATATATGACTAGGTGACTAAAAATTTTAGTCATAACAACTAAAAATGACTAAGTTCTACTCATTTTTTGCAACTTAGCTATAAATGACTAAATAAATGACTAATCTATTCGTTGATTACAAAATTATTTAGTCACATAAATAAGAATGACTAAATAGTTAGTCATTAAATCCAAATTAGATAAAAAAAAAAAAAACAAGCTGGCCAATTATTGGCATGATGTATTCATGCACACAATGTATTGGTGTGATTATTAAAATTCATTGAAAATGCATTTGTATCACTTGACCTCGCTACATTCACTAGCCTAGAATGAGTCATTTTGATTAGTTATAGCAGCTACTTGCATGGGCGATAAGGATTCAGAGAAGACCTAGAGACTTCTGAAAAGGTGAGCAAGGGCAAGGGATTTAGATTTTGTTGCAATAAATTTAAATTCGTCGAGGCCCTCTATAGTAAAATCAAATTTGGGGACACCCTTTGCAGTGAAATCAAAGGTAATTCAAAACCCTCATCACATTAAATACAAATGCAAAACACTCATTACAATCTATTGCTCTTAATAATGTTCTACTATTCTTAATAATGCTCTTTTACAATCTTGCCACTATTCTGCTTCATAATGTGTTTGAGCTAAATATAATAAAATTTTGGTGTTAGTGCTAAAATAGAATTTTTTCAAACAATTTTGATACATTTTCAATGCAAGCGCAAACTATCCTAGTGCAAAGTAAACATGTGCTAGATTTACCCACACATCAGGGATCTAAACAAAGATGTTTCCTACGGCAGCTTCTTGTACCTATGTAAAGATTTCCTTTGCAATATCAAATTGAACCCTTTTAGCTAGCACAATGGCTGCCCCATTTGCAACATAAACATTTTCACTGCAAGCACAAATTGTCCTTTTACAAAGTGTTGGTTGACATATTTATCCCCTAACTTTATAGTCTCATGCCCACTAAGGTGACAAATGTGACCACAACTGAATTGGTAATCATTTGATTCTCAGACCAATTCTCTAGTTATTTTGAAAGGTGGTAGCTACCTTCATTTGATATTCAAAGAATAATTTTTAACTATTGTTGCTTTTAACTAGAAAGGAAATAAAGAAGGAGCTTTTAACCAAAAATATTTAAAGGTATTTCTCAACTTCATACATCAAACTAAAAATACTTTACAACTAGAATGAAATCAAATATCACCACATAATCCTTATTGATAGATAAATGATACTATAGTGATGCAACAAGTCAAAATATCTATTATTCCAATCATGGATTAAATGCTGGTAGAACATTCAACATAAGTAGAACAGATTCATACACCATAATTCAAAGATTACGAATGCACAAATTCCACCATTATCTTCTATACCAAAATAATAGAAAGAAAATATTTAGATATGAGAGTTTTTCTCTAATAAGAAAATCAAAGTTTTCCCAAAAGATCCTAAGTACCTCAGTTGAATCCATATTTAAAGCATAATGGATTGTTTTGTAATAGTTTCTTGAAAGTAACCGCACCAAAAAATTAAAAGAGTTTCAAACTTTAAAGAGCCAACATAAAGAAAGTATCATGGAATACTAGAAATTAATTATGCATCATCTCCCGCTGCTTTAGTCTCTTCATCTTCTAGATCTTCGACCGCTTCCTTCTGCAACTATTTCTCTTCTGCCTTCATACTAGTTTTGCAATCCCTATATTTGGAAATAATTGCAAGCAACTTTGTGCTCCCTGGAGTTGTGGTAATATATAGCCACTTTCTTACTTTGGTTAGAGTTGCTTTAGACTCGTTCAATGTGTCAGACCTCCTACTTTCTTTAGTTTTAAGGGTATGTGCAGGATCATGATGGGCCAAAAAGTGGCGATATGATGGGTATGTGTAGGGTATGTGGCTAACGACTTTTTTTCTGCCCAAAATTGATGAAACAAAAAGGGTTTTGAAGGAGATTCTCAAATTTCCACCAATATAAATTATGATTTACATTGAAATTAATAAATAATTATTATTCATTTTCTATTTGAATTACAACTAAAGTCCTAATTGATAGGCTAATTGAAAAAAATATATAGCTTTCAAATAGTATCACATTTTTTGAATCTGAAACATGCATCACATTCTATACTTCTCATACTATAGGATTTAAAAAATAATAATTTCATGACGTTTTGACCAAGTTAAGGTTAGACATACGATTTTTTATATTTTTAAAAGTCGTAATAAAAAAATCATAATTATTTATTTACTTGGAAAAAAATTACAAAAAATAATGCATCACATTGTGACATAAGTCCTCTACTTATATTTAGAATCTTATAAAAAATAATTATCATTTTATTGCAGTTAGGGTGGTCAGACAGACACCTACTTATTTTTTCCTTGAAATTTAAGTACTACTGCATTGAAATTTTGAATTTTTACCAAATAGATTATTTAAAAAAAAAAAAAACCTAGTAGTTTAGAAACTACATTCAATTTTCTATAGATTCCATTCTTACATATTTTTGAAATAATATAGATAACTTATTCCTTTTTTTATGTCAAGTTTCCTAACTTCAATTTTTTTCAATTTTTCACCACTTAAGGACCTGATTTTTCTATGATGATCCTGCACATACCCTTAAAAGAAGTGAGATAAATTTATAGTCTACTGAGCTTCAAGTAAGATTCTTTAGTCATGGTGATAGGATCGGCCATCTCCTTGTTGAATATTTCTTTAAATTTTAGAAAAAATCCTTTTGAATTTAGAATCTTCTCATCAAACTCATTAGTTATCTCAACTTTGAGGTCATGACAATTTTCTTTGATCTCCATGCTGGCATGTCTAGGTACCTTTCAAGTACCATGAAAATATCCTTTACCAGGGTGTCATAAACACTTAATTTCCATTCCAATTAATTGAGCCATGAGCGGTCTAATTCCTTCAAATCACTCACATTTTTTCATTAATTAATTTCATTCGGTCCATGGAAATCAACTCTTTGATTTCCTGTAAAAGCACATGGAGACTAGTATGATCTTTTCTAATTTTTTGAAGCTCTACCATTAATTCCTTCATTTTTTCAAGAGCCTGGGTATAGAAAAGAAAAGACTTACTGATAAAGAGGACAATTTCTTCAAGCATTTCATCAATCCATTTGCTAACCATTTTGGAATAGCTCGAGTTCTTTCTGATCAATTAAATTATGGACTTATCAATTATTCATGCTTGATAACTTGAGGATCCACTAGATATAGAAGAAGGAACTATAGAAGAAATAAAGTTCTTCAAATCAAGAACCTAGGATTGCAATTCCACTTTTTATTTCCTTTCTTCTTTTACCCACTTGATCAAAGCATTGACCGAATAGTCAGCATGATATATATCACCTTCAAGTGTATGGGGCCCCATATCAATATGTGCAACTTTATAATCAGCTATTGTTATCTCATTCTCATTCAGATCTTTTATAGGGTCAACAATTTCCAACAATTGATTACCAAAAGTAGGATTAGTTAGTATTCTTGACATTTTCTGAGCTTTCTTTGGTCTTGAAGAAGTTTGGAGCAGCTTTGCAATTGTATCTACTCCAAATTTTTTTGTAGGAGTGTACTTCCTCTTTTTCTCTACTTCTTTCCTCAGCCATACTAGGGAAGCTTCAATCAAAGTATAAGTCTTATTCTCTAGAGTGATTTCTCTGTACTTACCAAGAGTAATGGGTATATTTTTCACTAGGGAAGAGAGTACTTCAGACAATGGAGGAAAAAGTATTATCTTCAAAAAAATTCTTTAAAATAGCATCAGAATCCTCAAGCATAGGTTTTGTTTGATTAACCTTCTTTCTAGGAGTAGGGGTATATGGATTGTCCTATTCACATATTGATTTTAGTTTAACCATCTCCTCTTTCTTTTCATCATTACCTCCAGACTTTGAATTTTCACTAGAAGACCTTGTAGCCATTCTCCCTAAGGATGTGCCCACTGTAATTGTCTAAGAATACTTCATTTTTCTAAGAAGATTTTTGTTCCTGAGTAGAACCTACAACTTATTGCCATTTTCCTTCCAGACAATCTTGAGTTCTTTTCATGACTGGGGCAGCCCATATTGTTTGAAATTGTAGTTGTGTTTTTTATATGTGGTTTTCATTGATGTCAACACTATTAGCATTGAGATGTTGAAGGCTCCATATGTCGAGGATATTGAGAAAATTGTAAAAGAAAAATTTACAGGCAGTCTATGGGTCAGTCAAGGTCATGAAGGTGTTTTGTTCTGTATGTGGAAGATCAGCTATTGTGGACTAAATGGTTTACTATTGAGAGTTTCTATATCATCCACCAGAAGTTTCAGAGCTTCGCATGACTTTTTGTGTAAGTTATGGAAATTTGTGTTCTGACAGTGTTTTTGTGGTCTCTATCAGTGTTCCTGATTGAATTCTATATGATTCCGGTAATTTTACCTACTATGGATGTTTCTCTGTTATTTCTTGGTGATCATGGATGCTTCTAATATGTTCTCTATCATTTTTTCATGTTTGTGTTGATCGATGTGCTCGTGGTCAAATACTTTCTTGAGCATATTCGATTTTTCTTATTCTTGGCCAACATGATGATGGCAACATGTTGTGGATTTTTTGAGATAAAAATTTAAATGTTTGGTATGCTTGAGGATTTTTTTTTATCCTATCTTAATTCTAGTTGATAGTGTTTGATCCACATTGATAATTTATTTGTAATATTGAGTCAACATTTCCGATATTGTAAAATATATTTTGTATTGTCTAGCCAACTAAGTTGTTGATGTAAATACGTATAGCGGATATATAAGCAAGGTTATGTGAAAATAAAGAATCATGTGTGTGTATTTCTATGATGTAATTGTGTGAATATTGTGTAGATCATTTGAAGGCAGAGCAGAGTACGAAGAGTAAGAGAAAAGTGTGAAGAAAGTTTTCTCTGTGCTTAATTGGAACTATACTCTAGCTTTTGCAGAAGTTATTCTATTAGTTCAAATCCCTATGGATCTAATCCATTATATATTGGGAAATGATCCCCTTTGTAATTGAATAGTCAGCTCTAGGAAGTGAGCCTGAATGCATGTGCATTCCCTTTTTACTTTTCATTATACTTCTAATAGGGTATAATCTTGTGGACTAACATCCACCATGGTTTTTCCCCTAGTTATAGGGATTCCATGAAAAAAAAAATTGGTATTCTTTTTGTTTCTGGTGTTCTAATTATTTGTGATTAATTATTTGTTCATCAAATCAGAGATTAAGTTAGGCTAAGTGCACGAAATTTTTATTGAAGTTTAATTTTCTATGACAACCGATTCACCCCCCCCTCAGTTGTTTGTCCTTGTTTTTCTAGCAATGTTCATATCCAATACTTTATTTTCATCCCAGTCAACCTTGGGATGATATTTATTAGAAAATTTCTCATATTCGGGGTCAATGACCACCAAATCATCAATTGTACCCTCAAGAATTTAGAAAGGAAGAAAAAAATCTTGTATCTGTCAAAGGGTCAATCTCATGTAATCTCTTTCAAGGATTCATTTTTATCAACGCAGTCTTTTTGGAAATTCTCAATAGAAGGCTACTACTGATATGAATTTCTTCCATACAACTTTTTTTCACAAAACCCTTGCTATCAAAATTGGCCCTCACAAATAAATGTTGGAGATTATATTCTTTGAGAATTCCTTCAACACATTTGGCCATTTTATTGTTTTTGCATGTGAAAGATGGGGTTGTCAATGGGAAATGATACCCCTTCTTTCCCATATTCATGTGTTTTACATTCACAATAGCCATTTGCCTACAAACTTCCAGGAACACCAACAAATCTTCAAGATATCTAGGCAATTTTAGTGGGGCTTTCTCAAAACCTCCTATCCTGAAGTAGGAAAATCTATCAAATTGTATATAAAAACTTCCAAATTATGATATAAGAGACATTGACTCAGAAGAAAAATGCACTTTAGGGTTTCCATCCAATTTTCCCACAACTTCCATTAAGAATGCATCATTAACAAGAGAAAAATCTCCCATTCCAACCTGCTTAGTAAACTATTGGTAGCACTTATACATAGGCATACTAGAATTTGGAGGTATCTGTGGTTTTAATCTCAGTAAAAATGACCTTTGGCTAGATATAACATATGTTAGGCAAGAACATAGATGGAAAGTGGTAGTTTTCTAAAAATTGACTAATTGTTCATTCAAATGGAAGCAAATTATTTTGGCCCAATTAATGAACACATTTTCATCACAGATATCCAAAATAAATTGACACATCCAATCCTCACACAAATCAATTTATGCATTTCCAACAATGTGATACAACAAAGCAATTGTGTTTGCAATTTCCTCTTTGAAATGCATTCTTCTAAGTTTAACAGGAAGCTATGACTTACCTCTTTTCTCTGATTTCAACCACCCTTTGGCCATAGAATTTTTCAGCAACTTTCATTGACTTTGAAAAACTTAGTTGCCATTGCAATAGACATGTCCTTTAAAGGTGTTCTCTCAAGGATCCTTAGTACATGAGAAATAGCTCCAAGAGAAATTTTAGCAACCATAGTTCCATCCACGACTTTAATTTCCTATCTTTTTAGAATATATCTTATCGTGCATGCACCTATTAGGTCTACACTCATAATAGCTTCTAGAAATTCCCCAATGTGAGCTAGTCCACTTTCTCAGAGTTTTTTGTTGATAGCAGTGCTTTTATCACTTTTCAAACACACCCACAATTCTTCCATCTTAAAGGATCCCAACTTTGTGTCCCTTATGTCGAGCCAACAATTTTCAATTCTAGATTGCATGAGCTCATAGTACATAGGGAAACACTCATACACTTGAAGAAATAATTGCAAATGATACAGGTGTTATTGCAAGTTCAAACAAATAAATCTTCACCACCTTAAGTCATGCAAGTGAAAAGACATGCATTTGGTGCTGAATTAATATGGCTCTCTATTTTAATCTTTAGTAAATAAAACCCTAATATTTGCATGCTTTATAGAAATCCTTAATAAGACATCTCCAAGTTGTACCATATGTTTCATTTAATGCATAGGTGATGCCTCAAAACACGTGGGTGAACAAAATATTGTCTTTTCATCAAAAACTAAAACTCTATAACTCAAAGTTAGGAGTTACAAAGTTATGAAAATATCTAACTCCTCAACTTCACAATGGATTGACTCACTTGACACCACTAAAGAAAAATTTGGGCTATTGGGAGGTTAGGAAAAACATGAACCTGATGAAAAATTTAAAGACACACAATGCCAATAAATTAGGTTTCAAAACTCATAGAATTTGCCACAAGAAGTTAGGAACTTAGAGGAACTTGCAACAAAGACTAAGGTGGAGGCATGGACTTTAGGCTTGGGCAGAAAATAAAAGATTGAAGACCAAGGTGTAAGCAAAGCAATAGTGCATAAATGCCTTCATAATGCAAAATTATCATGAGAGAAATGCAAGAAACCATTGATTTAACAAGTTACACACATTTGAGATACACATTCACAAAACAAAAGGATAGACAAATAATATCACACGTTGAGATAATACCAAATATACGTGGGAAAGCCCTTACAGGAGAAAAACCCACCACACTAAGTAAAATCACTTTGTATTATAGTAAATAAATTACATATAGAGTTATAAAATTCACTCTCAGATGTTAAATCACAGTAGCATCACCTTGGTTGACCTCTAGTCTCTCCCATATAGTTCGTCTCACTCACTATTTCAATGCTCATACGACATACAATGAATTCTAACTACCATCCAACAATCATTAAGGTTTCATTTATTTATTTTTCCTTTGCTAACAAGATTCCTTTGTCTAATTGGGTTACACACACCACCATGTAATATGCATTGAGCCGCCTTGTAATAAATTCATTTACAAAAAATATTGCCATATTTGCACTATGTCAACCCCCGAGTCAGTTCATGCAATAAATGCAAGCATATTGTTAACAGGAAATACAACTTTTGACCAATGATTTTTGATTTACAATAGCAATGTAAAATCAAAAAATGAAATTTTGCCACATGTCGACACATCACTCATCCATCACATTTGACTATCACACCCAACTATCAGCTTGTCGCTCAATCAGAGAAAGCACGAACTTCACAACCCCTATTCGGAGGTTAGGAAAATCTCGAATCCCACAACAACACACTATCACCCAGTTATCATCTTTCAAAACCCCATAACATGGGTTACAAGGTTTAAGAGTTGGGCTATAGGCCGACAATGAAGACCAATAAAGGGAAAAAATGCCAAGTCTTTAACAGAGGTTCAAGCTAGCAAGTTGAGGGATATTTTCCAACAAGCTCCCACTTGACGAAGATTTACTGAATTCCTCCAAACTTGAACTCAATGAAGATCATAGGCCCCAAGTCCCATCAAACTAGTATACCACCTATACTTTTCAATGCATCAACAACATTTTCTAGAATATCCACCTTTTCTAGATTAACCTTTCCATCCTTCACCATATCGTGAATGAAATAATACAATACATCAATGTGCTTCATCCTGGCATGGAAAGTAGGATTTTTTGCAAAATAAATAACACTCTGACTGTAACAACAAATCATAATCTACCCTACATTAAACCCAATATTTGAATATAAATTCCTAATCCAAATGACTTATTTGTAGGTGTGTGTTGCTGCCATATATTCTACCTTAGTAGTAGATAAACCAACTATAACCTACCGCTTGCTCATCCAACTCACTGCTCCACAAAATAACATGAAAATGTATCCATTGGTGGATCTTCTGTTGTCAATTTCCCCTGCCCAATTAGAATCCACATACCCCCAAATGCTAAGAGATATTTGTGATCTCACCAAGTTTCCATGATAACATAAAGCAAAATATGAGGTACCATTCAAATATTTGAACCTCTTCACAGCATCCCAATGCAGCCTTCCTGGGTTAGCAATAAACCAGCTAAGAAATCCCACTTCTTGGGAAATATCTGGCCTAATATAGACCGTTATGTACATTAAATTTCCAACAACACTTGCATACAGTACCCTATTCGTGTCCTCCATCTAAGTAGAAGACTTCAGACAATCTTCAATAGATAGCTTTGTTCCTTGCAACACTGGAACAACTAGCTGCTTTCAATCAATCATTCCAAATCTCTCTAGGATAGTATTGATATACTTACTCTTGCTAAGCCAAAGCTTTCCACTTCCTCTATCCCTTTTTATTTCCATCCCTATAATTTACCTTGTTGTACATAGATCTTTCATTTCAAACTTTGCAAACAATTGATACTTAAGATAAAAAATAATAGTCTTACTATTTCCTATGAACAACATATCATTCACGTATAGGGTAATAATAAGCACATGATCAATTTTAGTTTTTTAAAACACACAATGATCATATTTTGATCTCTTAAATCCCAATGACAACACAAAGAAATTTTGGTACCACATTCTAGGCGATTGCTTCAAACCATACAAAGATTTCTTTAACTTCCAAACCAAGCTTTCTTTACCTTTTTCAATGAAGTGCTCAAGCTGAGACATATAAATTTCTTCTTCCAAATATCCATGAAGAAATGTTGTCTTCACATCCATCTGCTTGATCTCTAATTCATATGCAGTTGCAAGTGACAAAAGAAATTTGATAGATGTCAACTTAGCTATTAGAGAAAATATTTCTCCATAATCAATTCCCTCCACTTGGGAATACCTTTTTGCAACCAACCGAGCTTTATAATTTGCAACACTTCCATCCAAACTAGTCTTGTTCTTAAATACCCATTTACAGCCAATAGGCTTCCACCCTTCAAGCAAAGGTACCAAATCCCAAGTTTTGTTCTTCTTTAATGATGCCATTTCTTCATTCATGCCTTGCAACCAAGAATTTGAGTCATACATATTAATTTCCTCTTTCACAGTCCTAGGCTCATTAGTGAAAGTAATCAAAGCATATTCATAGTTTGAATCCAACATAGAAAAAATCGTACCTATCAGGTTGATGCTTTTCACATGTAGACCTCCTCACAGGCTAAGGCCAAGGTCATCGTTCTTCTTCATAATTCCCAGAATTACTAGAACTATCCTCAATTTTAGGTACACTTTGTAGTTCTTCTTTATTAGGAGTTTGAGGAATTTTAACTAAATCATCCTTCTTTCCCTTTATGTTTGTCTCTGACTACTGACCAAACATTCAAAGCTTCAGCTCATGAAATATTACACTTTTGTTGTACAAAACCTTCTTAGTGACATGATTCCAAAGCTTGTATCCTTTCACACCAACACCATATCAAATGAAGATACATTTAACAACCTTGTTCTCTGAATTTTATCTTTTCTCATTTGGCACTTATGCATATGCTTCATAGCCAAAGACACGAATATGTCTCAGAAAGGAATTCTTACCATACGATGCTTCCAAAGGTGTTTTTTCAACAAGATCTAAACAAGGTGAATGATTTACCAAGTAACATGTTTTAGCCACTACCTTAGCCCAAAACATCTACTCCAGACCAGGATTGCTCAACATACTTCTCGCTCTTTCTATTAGTCTCCTATTAAACCTTTTAGCAACTCCATTCTATTGTGGAGTATAAGGTGTAGTTTTATGGCTTTTAATCCCCTGGCCTTTGCAATACCTTTCAAAATTTGCAAAATAGAACTCACCACCATTATCCATCCTAAAGAATTTAATTTTCCTTCTAGTATATTTTTCTACCAATTTTTTAAACTCTTTAAACCAATTGAACACTTTTGATTTACACTTAAGAAAGTACACAAATTCCCTTCTTGAATAATCATCAATAAAGGAAACTTAATATTTAGACTTCGATAATGAAGGAACATTGAATGGACCAAATACATCAAAATGAACATAATATAGTACACCAAAAGATTTATCAGGACTTGAATAAAATGAAACACGATTCTTCTTTCCATAAATACAATGTTCACAAAAATCAAACTCAAGGTTGCAATCAACAAGCCCTTCAACAAGATTTTTATTTTTCAAGGCTTTTAAACCTTTCTCTCCTATGTGACCAAGTATATGATGCCACAACATGGTCTTCTCTATTGGGAGTTTCACCTCCAAGGACTCTTCACTGAGAGGAGCTTTATTCTCCTTCTCTACATGAGCAACTTTGCTTGACTTTACATAAACATTACATTTAATAGGATGTGCATCCAAATTGTATAGATTGCCTATGCGTGCACCCTTAGCTAGCACCATTACACCTCTTGTCATCTTACAACCTCCGCTCATGAAAGAAACTCGAACGCCAACATCATTCAGCTTATTGACATAAAGTAGGTTATGAGCCAAACTTGGTATGTGTAGTACGCCATCAATCCCTTTGGTTCTTCCATTAGGGAATTGGATTTTGACTCTTCCACAACCAACAATCTCCAGAGATGAATAAATTGCTAGGTAAACCTTTCCACCATCATAATTTTCATACTTAGTGAACCAATCTTTGTGAGATTTCATGTGAAAAGATGCACCTAAGTCAATTAGCTAGACATTATCTGATGCTTGAGTCACCAAAGCTACATTGAAGGAATCTACATCACTCTGAGAAGATTCATTTTCAAAAGAGTTATTCTTCTTTTTCTCCTCCCTACAATCCTTTCGGATATGATGATTTTTCCCATAGTTCGAACATTTCACCTTGGAATTTTTACCAGGAGATTTTGATATCCCTATAGATTTTGATTTAGACTTTTTGTCTTTCTTATTTCCTCTCTCCTTTGATCTACCCCGAACAACAAGATCCTCCTTGGCCATCTCAGAAAACTTCCTCTGCATTTCTTCTGAAAACATTGAGGCAACCACATCTTCCATCTTGAAAGTAGTTGTTGTACTTCCAATAGCCACTACCAAATGGTCCCAAGTGTTAAGTAAGGAACATAAAAAAAGCATACATTGATCCTCCTCCTCTATTTTCACACCCACATATGCCAACTATGCAACAGTCATATTAAATGAATTCAGATGGCCTGCTACAGATGCACCTTCTTCCATCTTCAAGGAGTACAAATTCTTCCTCAGGAATAACTTATTCACCAAAGACTTTCCATGATAAATGTCACCAAGTTTCTTCCACAATGAAGATACAGTCTTCTCCTCATGGATGTTCAGGAGTACAAAATCGGCCAGATGAAGTCTTATCAACCCTCTAGCTTTCATGTCTACAAGGTCCCAATCTTCTTGTTTCATACTTTGTGTTATAGTTCTTGACACAACAATCCAAAGGTCTCTATCCACCAACAAGTCTTCCATTTTGAGTTTCCACAACTCAAAATTTCTGCCATTGAACTTTTCAAGTTCTACTCTTCTTGATGTACTTACCATATTAAACAGTAAACATGATAATTGGTACTTCTTTTGCAAGACTCCCACTGAACAAGATTAACACAAAAAAACTGGCCCTACTTACAAGGATAACACAACTAGCTAGGCTCTAATACCACTTGTAAGGAAAGCAACAATCCAAAAATTCCTTCCTAATGCAAAATCCTGAGGAGAGAATTTCAAGAAACCATTGATTTATCAAGTTACACAAATTTGAGGTGCACATTCACAAAACAACATCATAGATAAATAATATCACACACAAAGATAACACTAGATATATGTGGGAAAATCCTTATGGGAGAAAAACCCACCACACCAAGTAAAGTCACTTTGTATTACAGTAAATAAATTACATATAGAGTTATAGACTTCACTCTTAGATGTTAAATCACAACAACATCATCTTGGTCAACCTCTAGTCTCTCCCATACAGTTCATCTCACTCACTATTTCAATGCTCATACGACATACAACGAATTCTAACTACTAGCCAACAACCATTAGGGTTTCATTTAATATTTGTTCCTTCATTGAAAAGCTTCCTTCATCTTCAGTTACACACACCACCATGTAGCATGCATCGAGCCACCCTGTAATAAATTTGGTTACAGAGAATATTTCTATATTTGCACTATGTCAACTCTCAAGTCAGTTCATGCAATAAATGCAAGAATATTGCTAATAGGAAATACAAATTTTGGACAATGATTGTTGATTTACAACAACAATGTAAAATCAATAAATGAAATCATGCCACATGTCGAAACATCACTCATCCATTTGATTTGACTATCGCACCCAAGTATCAGCTTCTCACTCAATCAAAGAAAGCACAAACTTCACAACCCCTAGTCAAAGGTAAGGAAAATATCAAATCCCATGACAACACACTGTCACCTAGTTATCATCTTTCAGAACCCTATAACATAGGTTACAAGGCTTAAGATTTGGGTGATAGGCCAACAATGAAGACCAACAAAGGGGAAAATCACCAAGTCATTAACAAAGGTTCAAGCTAGCATGTTGAGGCACATTTTCCAACAAAAGGAAGACAAAAATGAAAGGGATATGATGCATAGTATACCTATGGGTAACATTGGCTCTGAATGGAGACCAGGACTAATAGGACACAGAGAATCCAGAAACATGGTCTAAGGCCTTATTCATGAGAAACAGAGTCAAAACCAAACAATCCAAAACCAAACAAAACAAACAAAAACAATTTCTAAGGACGAACTTGATGGAATTATTATTCAAGAAGTTTCAAATCTTTCCCATTGTAGGAAAGATGTAGAACAATACCATCAGGATAAGCCAATCAATAAGCATGATCACCAACACACTGCTTGATTAGGAAAGTTCCTCTCTAGAGAGAATCAAACTTTTTATTTGATCCTTTTGCCTCCCTTCTCCTATCCTAGACAAGAACTGGATCACCAACCACAAAGTCTCTTTTCCTATCCTTTTTATTAAAAACCTTTTTTACCATCTACTGATGTTTGGTAATCCTATCCACCACAACCTCCCTTTCTTCCTCCAGCTTATTCAAATACATAATTCACTTTTCCAAAGCAGTCTAAAATTTATCATCTTCTATAGCCTCCTAAAAATTAAGTGTTGAAATATCCAATGGTGTTGGCAAGGTTCTATCGATTCCATATAATCTTTGAAAGGGGGAAATTCCAATGGATCTTTTAGAAGTAACTTTGTCATCCCACATAGCATCATATAAATTTTTATGCCATCCTCTTTGATTTTCATCAACCAACTTCTTGATGATGGAGATTAAATTCTTATTACTTGACTTAGCCTACCCATTTCCTTGAGGATAATAATCAGATGAATGAGCAAGACTAATGACATAATCATAGAAGAAAAGAGTGATTTCAACACAAGAAAAAGAAGTACTATAGTGACAATTTTCTTGGGCACTCCAAACCTTACCAAAATATTTTCATTCAAAAAATTACACATGACCTCAATGGTGGTATGCTTCACTAGAATAGATTCCACCCATTTGGTGAAATAGTCTCTAGCAGTCAATATGTGTGTATGTCTTGTACTAGAACTTGGATTGATTGGCCCAATGAAATCCAAACCCCATTTCTAGAAGGGATCATAAATTACCATAGGTTTCAAGGGTAAAGTAGCAAGCTGTGGTTTTCCAGTAAATTTTAAACATTTCTCATATTTTGATACCTAATCATAAGCATCTTTGAACATACCTCGCCAATAAAATCTATGACGTATAATTTTGAAAGTTGTTGCAGAAGCAAAAAAATGTCCACCACATGCCTCACTGTGAAAGACTTCCAATAGTTTCTTCTGTTATCCCTTATCAACATGCCTTAAGCAATTCCCATCCACACCTTTTTTATACAAACTCCCTTCCCAGAGAACATGCCTTTTTTTCTTAAGTTTTAAATTTATCTTTTCTTTTGATGACAAATGTGATGGGAAATCAACACAGGTGAGAAAATAAGAGATATCAAAAAACCAATCATTCATTGTGCTTGTGAAAAAAAAAAATGGTAACTCTTTTTCAACTAGTTTACTTTCAACAATCATTTTGGCCAGAACCTTTCCCTTTACTAGATTAGTTGGTTTAATATCTAGATCGTATTCTTGGATCTAAGCTATCCAAGATCCTCTTTTATTGCATCCAATATATTTCTTAGTAAGAATACTTTTCACAGTAGTTTTAGGAAAAAAAATAGTAGTATAATAATGAAGAATGTAAAACCTAAAAATCTTGAGTGATTTCACAATAGTGTATGCATATTTCTCTAGCAGAGAATATTTAAGCTCATAATTTTTTAGACGAGTGCTCATAAAAAAGATAGGAGCTTCTATACCTTGCTCATTCTTTTGTAATAAGATGGCTAACAAGGTGTGCTCAAAGGCATAACTATATATGATGAAATCTTTAGTGAAATCAAGATGAACTAAAGTATGAGCATTTGCACTTGCAGTATTAATGTTTACAAAAGACTATTTTCCTTCATTGCTATATTTGAACACTAGGTGATCCTTCGTCATATTAGAAATAGGCTTCGTTAGCTCAGCAAAATCAAGAACAAACCTTCTTAGAAAGTTCACTTGACCAAACAAAGATTTGATACTATCCTTGTTGGCAGCTAGTCCCAATTGCATGATTTTTTACCCTCTCTAGATCTATTTTGATTCCATCCTTTGAGACAATGTGACCTAATATTTTTCCCTCAATTATAGTGAAGATAGAATTCTTAGGATTTAAAGAGATACCTTCTTCTCTACAGTGCTATTACAATACTTCTAGATCATGTAAGTGATTGGCTCTCTTTTAAGAAAAAATAGTAGGTCATCCAAATAAATTACTATAATTTTATTCCTAAGATCATCAAAAGATAAGTCCATGACCCTTTGAAAAGTGGCCCCTACATTGATAACGCCGAATGGAATTCTATTATAAGAAAAAACACCAATGGGCATGGTGAATTTCATTTTTTGCTAGTCTTCAAGAGCTACTTCAACTTGATTATAACCTAAGAAGCCATCAATCATAGACATCATTTCAGAGCCAAAAACTATTTGTAGAATATGATCCATAACTGGTAGAGGGTAATTATCTTTTAAGGATGTCTAATTTAAGTTTTTGAAGTCAACACATATCCTTATTTTCCCAATCTTGTTTCTCACTGGAACTATATTGGCTAGCCAAGTGGAATGATGGATGGGATAAATAATCCTAGCTTTGAGTATTTTATCAATGTCATTGAAAATAGCTTCTGCAATCTTAGCATTATAAGTTCGCTATTTCTGCCTGTAAGGTGTAGCACCTGGTTTCAATGAAATTTTATGCTATAATTCTCCATTTCTGAATTTCTTTAGATCTACATAGCACCAAGAAAAAACATCCCTATATCAAGTCAATAGAGAGATCGGTCTCTCCCTCTCTTCTTGGGAGCAACACTTTCCAATACAAACGATCTAAGGATTGTCTTCTGTACCAATATTTACCTTATCATACTCAATAGTTGTTTCAATAGAAACCTTTCCTTTCTATTTCAAATATTGATCATGTCTATTGAACAAATGATCAAGAGAAACTAAATTCTTTGGAATCTTATTGATTTTCAATTGAATAAATTATGTTTTCTTTCCATTAGGAGCAACAATGTCACCTTCTATAACAACATTGTTTTCATCATTTCTACCTTCAAATAAATGTGATAAAAGGCTTTCAATTTCTCTAAAAACTCAAAAATTTGTTGATCATTATTGAACACTTGCCAATGATTTACATTATCAGGAACACTAGTCCTATACAAAATTTCAATTCTATAGGACTCATCTTTGAAATTTGGATGCGGAAAAAATAGTGATGTTAAAACCGCCAAGGAATCAGCCCTAGCATTCTGTTCCCTGGGAATATACTCTATTGAAAAAGCATCAAAATATTCTATACAATCCAAAACTCTGTTCCTATAATGCTTAAGCCTTCATAGTGTACATCTTTCTCACTTGCTTCACTTCTAATTTTGTATATGCCACAACCCTCAATTGTTTAATAACTTTTCCTTTCACTACAATTATACCAAGAAATAGAGCTTCATACTCGACTATATTATTGGTATTAGAAAATTCCAATTTGAAAGAAAAGGGGAATTTATAGCCATCAGGTGAAATCAAAAATACTCCAACATCTAACCCAACACTGGCACAACTTCCATCAAATTTGAGTTTCCACAATTCATTTACTAAATCAAGGCTAATAGAGTTCAAGTTTCCATCTTGATCAGAAGTGCATGTATAGGTTCCTAGTCTAGTTTCAACAAATAAAATATTTTCTCTTAGATCGCCAAACTTTAAGATAGTAAAATTGGCCTCAGGTTTAGGATTCAGATGAATTTTCTTTCCATCCAAAGGTATTAAGGAATGATACCAATCCATTTGAATTTATTTTCCAAAATCTTTACAAAAACTCCTAATCAAGTATGTCATAACTTGCGGGAATATCAACAACCAATATAGTCAATTTCAACCTCTTTTTAGGAAAAAAACTAGGGCTACTTGAGCATCTTTGATTTGACCAATAATAGGAACTATGGACCCATCCATGGAATAACATTTTCCTTGGGAAGAGGTATAAGACAAACCTATGGATTTGGCTATTTGAGCAAACATCACATTTTCAGAAGCTCCATAATCAATAATACAATTACTTAGCCTAAAACCAGCAATGTATAATGATATATAAAAGGTTCTAGTTTCATGAATGGATTTTGTAAGCTTGAAGGTTTATCTATGGTATTAGAGAAAATTTGATTCCCAACATTGGCTTCACTATTATCAAAAATTTGAGCATTACATTGGGATGGTGAAGGCTCTTGTTTAACATATCTCACCAGCCTATCTAGTTCTGAGGGATTGAGTCTCAAGTATTTAGCTTGTGAAATTTGAATTTTGGTATTCTTGCAAGACTCAACTATTTCAAATGAACTAAAAGAAAGAGGGTTGGAAGATGAAGAAGATGGCACCTCAACTTGCACATTGTTGGTAGCATTTTTCTCTTGCTTCTTATAGCTAGTTAAAATGTACTTTGGAGTTGAAGATGAGCCAGTCTGATCAGATTTAGCATGTTATGCTCTAGTGAAAACAACACAATTAGGATCATCAACTCTGACATATACATCCTCTCTTGCTTTGGATTTTGATACAATTTCAAAGAAGTTATGCCACCATCATTGGAAAAACTAGGCTCTTCCACATATGGTTCAACAATATGTTCATTTATTGAAAGCATTTGCATGAATCTAATCATCTCATGACAAGTAGCTCCATCATGATTTGAAGTCAAATTAAAATTACAATGATTCCCCTTACTAGAGGAAGAGGTAACCTCAATTTCTAGCCTTTGGCTTAGAGCATGCAATGAAAGTGTTTTGTTGGGAGATCCTTAGTAATTCCTAGAAACATCTTGATAAGGCATATGTGTGGAACCTTTTGGCATTTTACTCTTAAGAGTAATTATGTTATTAGCCAATATTTGAATGATTGGATCAGTAGAATTCACCGGTGAAGGCTTACCAGTTTGTAATTCTTTCTTCCATTTTCTAGAGATAATTAAATCATCTTCTATTGATACAACCATATCTTGTGCAACAGCTAAATCAGCCACACCTTCCCTTTTTATAATGAAACTCACATCTAGTAGAAGAGTTTTAATGAACATTGTTTTCAACAATTCAGCAACAAACCCCATGTTTGTAGTAATTTTATTATGTACAACTTATTAAAATTCACCACAAATCCCTCATTGACTCATGAATCTCCTTCTTAATTGAACCCAATTGAGCAACCAAGACTTAGTCATCTTCTGCAGACTTAAATCTATTCTCAAATCTTGTTCTTAAGGTAGCCCAATAGTTAATAGAGCCATTGGGAAGAGAATAAAACTAGTCACCAGTAGCATCCACCAAAGATTCTACAAAGAGTCTCATATCAACATCCTCATGTTGTATTACAAGAATAGAAGAGGCAACAAAGAAAGCTTCCATATGCTCATCAGGAGAAAATTTTCCATCTCCACTGAATTTGGGTATGATCTTTCCTGAACCTTTGGGTAAGTCATGGAGTTGTGAACCGATTCCAAAGGTTAGAGGACCTATGAAGGCCCCCCATGGGACTAGTTGGGGTTGTTCCATTATTAGAGGAAAATTTACCTATTTAGGAAGGGTAGTACCACACAAACAAAGTGCTTGGAAAGATATTTTTGGAACCCCAGTTACCGCTAGGTTTAGGAGGAGGAGGAAAAGATGGTTTGCTGATACACTTGACTTTTTGGGTGGGTGGAAAATATGAAAAATCAACAGTTTCTAAGAACTCAAAATCTTTATCCACAAGCCCTTTTTTCTTATCAGTCCTAGTATACCTTTTAGAAGCCAGGTTTTGACAGGACAATGATAGGCCAACAGAGTCACCAAATTTTTTCTATTAATTGTTTAGTAGAGGATTTTTCCTATTGTTTATCTAATTTCTAGGAGCATGTGTAGGAGGAGCTCATACTCTTCTAGCCATAGGTGGTATGTTTTCTATGAACATAATATCTTGAGGATTCTCAAAGTGCATTGCATTTTCTCTGATAATATCTCCAAGTTCCTCCTCTTCTTCCAATACTTCATTAACTCTGTGATATTGGTAGTCAATTATTCTTTGTTGACAAACAAGTAGCCTGAGACTAGTAATTATATCTTCTTGATCACCAACTAACCAATCTACATTAGGTTTAAGGATAGAAGCATTACGCCTCTAAAGAAACATTACTACTATCCATAGATCAACTCATTATACAACAATTATTTTTCTAAGTTATCCCTAGTAGAGTCACCAAAAATCTGTTGGTTGATAGATTTATCACCTAACTCTATATTCTCACACCCACTAAGGTGACAAATGTAACCACAGTTGAATCAATAATCATGTGATTCTTAGACCAATTCTCTACTTATTTTAAAAGGTGGCAACTACCTTCATTTGATATTGAAAGAATAATTTTTAACTACTATTTCTTTTAACCAGAAAGATTTAAAGGCATTTCTCAACTTCATACATCAAAATGAAAATACTTCACAACTAGAATGAAATCAAATATCACCACAGAATCATTATTCATAGATAAATGATTCTATAGTGATGCAACAAGTCAAAATATCTATTATTCCAATCATAGATTAAATTTTGAAAGAACATTAAACATAGTAGAACAAATTCATACACCATAATTCAAATATTACGAATGCACAAATTCCACCATTGTCTTCTATATCAAAATAAAAGAAAGCAAATATTTAGATAACAGATTTTTTCTCTTATAAGAAAATCAATTTTTTCCCAAAAGATCGTAAGAACCTTAGCCAAATCCATATTTAAAGCATAAACAAATTGTCTTAGTAATGGTTTCTTGAAAGTAACCACACCAAAAAATTATAATATTTTTAAACTTAAAAGATCATATATATATATATATATATATATATATATATATATATATATATCATGGAATACTAGAAATCAATTATGCATCATCTCTTGCCATTTCAGACTTTTCATCTTCTAGATCTTCAACTGCTTCTTGCTGCAACCATTTATCTTCTTCCTTCATCCTAGTTTTGTAATCCTTGTATTTGGAAATAATTGCAAGCAACTCTTTACTCCCTAGAGTTGTGGTAATCTATAGCCCAATTCTTACTTTAGTTAGAGTTGCTTCAGACTCGTTCAATGTGTTAGACCTCCTACTTGCTTTAGTTTTAAAACAAGTGAGATAAATTTGTAGTCTACTAAGCTTCAACTAAGATTCTTTAGTCATGCTGATAGGATCAACCATCTCCTTGATGAATATTTCTTTAAATTTCAGAAAAAATTTCCTTTGAATCTAGAATCTTCTCATCAAACTCATCATTTATCTCAACTTTGAGGTCATGAAAATTTCCTTTGATCTCCACTAGCATGTGTAGGTACCTTTCGAGTACCATGGAAATATCCTTTACCAAGGTGCCATAAACACTTAATTTCCATTCCAATGAATTTGGAAATGAGGGGTCTAATTCCTTTGGATAACTCATGATTTTTTCATTAATTTAGTTCATTTGTTCCATGGTGTTCCATAGAAAAATGGCTCACTAACATTTTCATGGTCATTTGGGTCATGCTTCCTTAGTGTTTGATCTATTTTTCTTGATTTAATGATGTAATATGGCTTAAGTATTCACATTAGACTATAAATATTCAATTTATTGAGGGTGATAGTGTTGTAAGACATTTCTACACTTTTCTAGACTCTATTTATTATAATTCATCTAAAAATCACTTTTTTACTCATCATCAAGTTCTATTTTAAAGTGTTGTAAAGTCTCATAATAAAGATTCACACTTTTGTAGGCACATTTCCCTAATTTACACCTTTCTTATGTCTTTTATGACCCCTTTATACAATTATAGGACACATTTAAGTGTATTTTTGAATATAAAATCGGCAAACAATATTAAATGCAAATTAAATCCCAACACCCGTTCACAAGCCTAGGGTGGGACCCATTCACCATGGGTGGCGAATGAGTCTCCTTTGGTTCCAAATTCAAAATAATTCAAATTTTCTTTCAGGTTTTTATTCTAAAATACCTTATGTTGGCTTGTGATGTATTATTAGATTACTAAGGCACAAGAATGTATAAATAAGTTATTTTATATCATTATTTAACCCCCAACTTGGTGCAGGAGCACCTTGGTTTAACACCATTCATTTTTTTTGCAAAATTTTGGTTTGTGTTGACTCTAACCAAGTCAGAGATTGTTGTATTTAGTTTGGACCTTAGAGGTCTTGCATTTTGGTGTGGAGTAGCTAGTCACTAGGACTAAGGCTCTCATTAGTTATTTCTAGTGTTAAATTGTGCTTTTCTAAGCTTTGGACAGTCTAAGTTAGAATGCACTCCCTTAGGTGTGTTTTAAACATATCAAATTTATTAATAGATGCCAAGGACAGTTAAAGGAGATGTAGATTATTAGAGAACAAGGCGTTAGAGGTCCTATATTGGAGGATCATCGCACAATCATGGCATTATGGAAGTGGTAAAGCTGTTTTAAAACTGCATTGTAACGCCTAGTTAGTTTGCATGTAGCTGAACAAAAGTGGAATCCCTTGAAATCAAGGATATGGAACGAAAAATCTCCCTTGAAACGTGGAAATGGCATCTCTAATATGTTGTTGGCTCGATCAAAGAGGCAGTTGGAATGTATCCAAGTTTTTGATGTGAATAGGAATACGGATTTATGGTTTTTCTGTATTTTCTGTGTTTTCTGGAAAACACAGTGTGTTTCTGCGCAGTGACTTTTTAGGCGTTGTAAATTGATTTAGCCTTTTGGTTTGTAAATAAAGAGCAGTATTAACATTTTTCCTGGTAAATAACTTTTATTTTGAGTGTTAGTAGTGTTTGGTTTCCAAGGTATAGGCGGTGAAAGTAATATAACTTTGTTTATTTGGCAAAGAATCTAAAAATTCTGAATCTGTCAGTGTTCTTTGAAAATAGCAAACTACAAGGCGTGGAGCATGTTAATTTGCCACTGTATAAATGCTTAGTACTTAAGGCAGAGTGATTTTCATTTGGTCTTTAGGTTGTTTAGAATAGAATATTAGTTTAGGCTTCATAAATTATAGTTTGGTAAGTATTTATATTTCAGTTTTGGGACAGTCACTTTAGAATGTCTTCCCCATAACCATTTGTCCGTGGGGTCCTCTTGAGACAGGTGGAGTATGGGAGAAGAGGTAGTTAATTGTATATATTTGATAGTAGGCAACATGGAAAGTAGGGCAGAAAACATTACACCCAAACCCTAGACGAGCTAGGACTGCCCGGTTAGGGAATTAGGGTGGAAAATAAAGAAACTAAGGCAGGGGAAAGGTACAGTTGTACGACCAAGGACATTTTCAGGTGGAATGAGTTCAAATACAAAGACACCAGAGCAATGAAGGCCTGAAAAAATTGTTTGGGTGAGAAATAAACAAAAACCAGTGAAGCCCTAGTGAAAAGGGGCAATTAGGCCTCCAGTCCAAGAAGTTTGGAATCACCTGTACGGACCAGTTGGCAACCTGAAACTTTTCCAAGATTTAAAACCCTGAAAAGGGTATCCAAAAATGCTATTTTCTTGGTATGTTGTTTGGGAAAAGTGAAAGTAAAAAGCCAAATACAGACTGGTAAGGGCTAGAAGAGATTTGGGACTATCCAAGGCAAGTTCACAAAACGGGTGATTTGAAGGTTGAACTAAAAGAAAGATGTACCCATTTGGAGATGAAATGAAAGAAACCAACATCTCTCACTCCCCTGCAAGAGGTTCAAGTCAGTTGGAGAAAAGGGCACTTAGATTCTTCTAAGTCCTAGAAAGAGCATTCAAATTTCAAGAAGGTGATTGATTACCCAAGGTAAAGCACAAGGTAGAAACTCTTTGAAAAGAGTTGGAGCAGGGTTTAGTCAACCTAGAAGCTCAAGAGGAAACCATTGGAGACAGGTTTCAGGCAGTAGATAGTGGGAAGTCTTCCACAAGACCGTGCAAGAGCAACCTTGGGTATTGTAATACACCATATTGGTATCAGAGCAAGAGTTGGATTCTAGGCTTGTGAGTCATGAGCCAATCCACTGAGTCAGTAGGAGAAAATACACCAGAGGAAAGAACCATGGTGACAAATGCAGACCTAGCAAAGAAGGTAGAAGAGCAAGAGGAAGATAACTGGTTGCTCAGAGAAAGGATATCTCAGATGGAGAAACTCCTAGATGAAGTCCAAGAAACAACAGACACTGTGAAGGACAAGATTAAGAAAAAGGAAGAGCAGGAAGCCAAGGAAAAAGAGGTGGAATTGAAGGAGGAAGCTCCAAAGCCAGATCCTGTTCTTGCAGAGGAACCATTCTTGAAGGCATTGCAGGCCTTGAGTGGTAAAGCATTGGATGGTGTACCACTTTTCAGAGGACAAATGGACCCAGATTCAGTAGTAGATTGGATTGAGAGCATTGAGAATCACTTTGAATGTGATGGCATCACAGAGGCTCAAAAGGTGAAGGTGGCCAAGTCAAGGTTGAGAGGAGCAGCTCTCACATGGTGGAAGTTTGTACAATCAGAAAGAGAGAAAGAAGGCAAAGGTCCCATATTTTCATGGAAAGGAATGGTGACCAAGATAAGGCAGACTTATCTTCCAAATGATTATGAAGTCCAGTTGCATAGGAGGAGACACAATCTGAGGCAAAAGGACATGGATGTCCAAACATATACAGAGGAGTTTCAGAAATTGTGCCTTAGATCAAAAGTGGTTGAGGATGAAAGCATTAGGTTAGCAAGGTACCTAAATGGACTCAAATGGTCTATTCAAGAAGACATGAGTTTGGTAAACTTCAAATCAGTACGCCAATGTTACCAAATGGCCTTGAAGATAGAGGAGAAAGGAAAAAAGAAACAAGAACAGAACCCTAAAGGTAGAGGTAAAGGCAAAGACAGTAGAGGACAAAGAGGAAGCTATAGTGGAAGAGGCTCAGAATCAAGAGCTCAAGGAGAAGTTAGATTTTCTGATCAGCAAGAAGGAAGCTCCAGTAGAGGTGGTAGAGGAAGAGGTTTCAGCCCTAGAGGAAGAAGTGGTGGACAAGGAAGGAGTAGTTACTTCACCAACATGAAATGCTATCATTGTAATCAGTTGGGACACCCAGCCTATAGACGCCCTGAGAAAGGAAGCACATCTCATGGAGGAGATAAGAGAACCCATCTAATTCAAGATGAAGCAGCTGCAGCAAACAAGCAATCAGAAATACCTTTGAACTCAGAAGAAGGGGAGAATCTCATGATGAGAAGAACCTTAATCAAGGAACTGGTCAAGGAGGAACCAAGCCAAAGAAGATCTTTGTTTAGGATAAAGTGCAAGATGATGGGGAAAGTGTGCAAGGTGATTATAGACTCAGGTTCAACTGACAATATTGTGTCAGAAGAGGCAGTCAGCAAACTAAAATTGACAAGGATATCTCACAGTAATCCTTACAAGGTTACATGGCTCAACAAGGGTCAGCATGTCTTGGTGAATGAACAAGCATGGGTGGAGTTTTCAATTGGCAAGTACAAAGACAAGGTATTGTGTGATGTATTACCTATGGATGCATGCCACTTGCTCCTAGGTAGGCCATGGCAATTTGACCGCCAAGCTGTGCATGATGGAGCCAAGAACTCATACACCTTCAAGAAGGACAATGTCACATACAAGATTCAATCTTTGTTGGAAGATAATGAGGTTCAGACAGCAGGTTCTAAGTTGCTGATAACTGGTGAAAAAGAGTTCTTAAAGGCATTAGAAGAAGGAGAAGGCGTTGGCTATGCAATCATGATCAAGCCAAGAGAGGCAAGCAAAGAGAAGGCAGCTGAAAAGAAAGAACTACCAAAGGAGATTCAAGACTTGTTGCAGACCTATGAGAACATTGTAAGTAGTGGTCAACCAGCAACTTTACCTCCTAAAAGAGCCATAAGTCATAGGATAGACTTGATACCAGGAGCCACCCTTCCAAACAAAGCAGCCTACAAGATGACACCTCAACAGAATGAGGAGATAGCCAGGCAGATTCAAGAATTGCTTGATCAAGGTCTCATTAGGAAAAGCATTAGTCCTTGTGCAGTACCCACCGTCTTAGCACCCAAGAAAGGAGGAGAATGGAGGCTTTGTACTGATTCCAGAGCAATCAACAAGATAACCATCAGGTATAGGTTTCCCATTCCTAGAATTGAAGATCTCATGGATTGTCTAGGTGAAGCTAGGTACTATACCAAGATAGATTTAAAGAGTGGTTACCACCAAATTAGAATACATGAGGGTGATGAGTGGAAAACAGCCTTCAAAACCAATGAGGGTCTCTATGAGTGGCTAGTAATGCCATTTGGTTTGTCTAATGCCCCCTCCACATTCATGAGACTCATGAATGAAATCCTCAAGGACTACATTGGCAAGTTTGTAGTAGTGTATCTTGATGATATACTAATCTACAGCAGAACAAGAGAAGAGCACCTCCAGCACATTGAGCTGATTTTCAAGAAGTTACAGGAGGAGAAGCTGAAGATTAACCTGGAAAAGTGTGAGTTCATCAAAACGGAGCTGGTGTACCTTGGTTTTGTGTTATCACATGGCAATTTGAAGATGGACAGGAGCAAGGTAGAAGCCATTCTTAATTGGCCTACTCCCAAAACAGCAACAGAGGTAAGAAGCTTCCATGGACTTGCTCAATACTATAGGAAATTCATCAAACAATTTAGTGCAATTTGTGCTCCTATGTTGGATACCATTAAAGGAGGCATGAAAACTAAGTTTGTGTGGAATGAACAATCTAACAAGAGTTTTGAGTTGTTGAAGGAAAGGATAGCTACTCAACCTATTTTGGTGTTGCCAAGTTTTGAGAAGTTATTCACCATTGAATGTGATGGAAGCAATGTAGCAATTGGAGCTGTTCTCAGCCAAGAAGGCAGACCGGTGGCTTTTCATTCTGAGAAGCTAAGTGAAGCCAAGAAGAAGTACTCTTCTTATGACCTTGAAATGTATGCATTGGTCCAAGCACTAAGGAAGTGGACGCACTACTTGCTTCCCAAGGAGTTCATTGTGTACTTAGACAATCAAGCACTCAGTTTTCTGAATTCACAAGAGAAGTTGAGTCATAGGCACATGAAATGGGTGGAGTACTTGCAAGCCTACACCTTCAACATTAAGCACAAGAAGGGAGCTCTCAACAAAGTTGCTGATGCATTGAGCAGGAGAGTTCTTACCATCCAAGAAATCCAATTGAAGAGCATGGGAATAGATCACTTCAAAGATCTATATGCAGATGATGAAGAATTTGCAGAAATTTATAAGGTATGCCTTGAGTTTAAAAACCATTTCCATAGCAAGTATGCTGAATACACATTGCAAAGTGATTTTTTGTTTAAAGGGAATCAGCTTTGTGTTCCTAGAGGCTCCATTAGAGAGAATTTAATTCAAGAGAAACATAATGGTGCATTGAGTGGTCATTTTGGGATCACCAAAACTCAAGAGCTTGTCCAAAGGTTTTATTTTTGGCCTAAGATGAATCTAGATATCAGAAAATATGTAGAGAGTTGTGTAGTATGTCAAAAAGAAAAAGGCACTTCTTCAAATGCAGGCTTATACCAGCCACTGCCAATCCCTTCTAGGCCATGGGAATGCTTGAGCATGGACTTTGTAGTTGGTTTACCCAAGACAAGGCAAGGAATGGATAGTGTGTATTTTGTGGTTGATAGATTCAGCAAAATGGCACACTTTATACCCTGCAAAACAACAAATGATGCTAGTCAAATAGCCTCACTCTTCTTCAAGGAAATAGTCAGAATTCATGGCTTACCAATCAGCATTGTATCAGACAGGGATACTAAATTTATGAGCCACTTTTGGAAGACACTTTGGTAGAGAATGGGCACCAATCTGTCTTTTGGATCTGCATACCATCCCCAAACTGATGGTCAGACCGAAGTTGTGAATAGGACACTTGGAAACCTTCTCAGATGCTTGACCAAGGAGTATGGTCAACAATGGGATCAGATTATTGGGCAGGCTGAGTATGCATATAATGATACAGTAAACAAGTCAACAGGGAAGAGCCCCTTTGAAATTGTGTATGGTTTACATCCCAGGGGTGTCTATGAGCTAAGAGAGCTGAAGGATGGAGTCAAGGGAAGTGGTTATGCAGATGATTTTGCTTGTGCAATGCAGAAGATACATGAGACAGTCAGAAAGACCTTGGCAGAAAATACCATGAAGCATAAGGCTAAGATGGATGAGCATAGAAGAGAAGTCCAGTTTAATGTTGGTGACTTAGTCATGGTACATTTGAACAAGGCCAGGTTGCAGAAGGGAGTCCCTCATAAGCTGCAAATGAAGAGGATAGGTCCCTGTCCTATCTTGGAGAAGTATGGCAACAATGCTTTCAAGGTGCAATTGCCTGATGACAGTGGACTGTCCCCTATTTTTAATGTTGCAGATCTGATGCATTACAAAGGACCACCATTAAACTTGGATCATACACTACATGAAGTTAATCAAGATGTAGAAGAGCTCAAACTTCCCTCCACTGTAGTACAATCAGCTGATAAGATCTTGGATACCAGGGTCTACAAACGAACAAGAACCAAAGAATATAAGGAACACCTAATCCAAAGACCAGGACAAACTGAAGTGGATGCAATCTGGATTAAGGAGGCAAAATTCAAGAAGTTGGGAGTTGATCCTGACATCCTCAATCCAAGCATGGATTGAATCTTTCCATTTTGGGGAGGATGGTGCAGGAGCACCTTGGTTTAACACCATTCATTTTGTTTGCAAAATTTTGGTTTGTGTTGACTCTAACCAAGTCAGAGATTGTTGTATTTAGTTTGGACCTTAGAGGTCTTGCATTTTCGTGTGGAGTAGCTAGTCACTAGGACTAAGGCTCTCATTAGTTATTTCTAGTGTTAAATTGTGCTTTTCTAAGCTTTGGACAGTCTAAGTTAGAATGCACTCCCTTAGGTGTGTTTTAAACATATCAAATTTATTAATAGATGCCAAGGACAGTTAAAGGAGATGTAGATTATTAGAGAACAAGGTGTTAAAGGTCCTATATTGGAGGATCATCGCACAATCATGGCATTATGGAAGTGGTAAAGCTATTTTAAAACTGCATTGTAACGCCTAGTTAGTTTGCATGTAGCTGAACAAAAGTGGAATCCCTTGAAATCAGGGATATGGAACGAAAAATCTCCCTTGAAACATGGAAATGGCATCTCTAATATGTTGTTGGCTTGATCAAAGAGGCAGTTGGAATGTATCCAAGTTTTTGATGTGAATAGGAATACGGATTTATGGTTTTTCTGTATTTTCTGTGTTTTCTGGAAAACACAGTGTGTTTCTGCGCAGTGACTTTTTAGGCGTTGTAAATTGATTTAGCCTTTTGGTTTGTAAATAAAGAGAAGTATTAACATTTTTCCTGGTAAATAACTTTTATTTTGAGTGTTAGTAGTGTTTAGTTTCCAAGGTATAGGCGGTGAAAGTAATATAACTTTGTTTATTTGGCAAAGAATCTAAAAATTCTGAATCTGTCAGTGTTCTTTGAAAACAGAAAACTACAAGGCATGGAGCATGTTAATTTGCCACTGTATAAATGCTTAGTACTTAAGGCAGAGTGATTTTCATTTGGTCTTTAGGTTGTTTAGAATAGAATATTAGTTTAGGCTTCATAAATTATAGTTTGGTAAGTATTTATATTTCAGTTTTGGGACAGTCACTTTAGAATGTCTTCCCCATAACCATTTGTCCGTGGGGTCCTCTTGAGACAGGTGGAGTATGGGAGAAGAGGTAGTTAATTGTATATATTTGATAGTAGGCAACATGGAAAGTAGGGCAGAAAACATTACACCCAAACCCTAGACGAGCTAGGACTGCCCGGTTAGGGAATTAGGGTGGAAAATAAAGAAACTAAGGCAGGGGAAAGGTACAGTTGTACGACCAAGGACATTTTCAGGTGGAATGAGTTCAAATACAAAGACACCAGAGCAATGAAGGCCTGAAAAAATTGTTTGGGTGAGAAATAAACAAAAACCAGTGAAGCCCTAGTGAAAAGGGGCAATTAGGCCTCCAGTCCAAGAAGTTTGGAATCACCTGTACGGACCAGTTGGCAACCTGAAACTTTTCCAAGATTTAAAACCCTGAAAAGGGTATCCAAAAATGCTATTTTCTTGGTATGTTGTTTGGGAAAAGTGAAAGTAAAAAGCCAAATACCGACTGGTAAGGGCTAGAAGAGATTTGGGACTGTCCAATGCAAGTTCACAAAACGGGTGATTTGAAGGCTGAACTAAAAGCAAGATGTACCCATTTGGAGATGAAATGAAAGAAACCAACATCTCTCACTCCCCTGCAAGAGGTTCAAGTCAGTTGGAGAAAAGGGCACTTAGATTCTTCTAAGTCCTAGAAAGAGCATTCAAATTTCAAGAAGGTGATTGATTACCCAAGGTAAAGCACAAGGTAGAAACTCTTTGAAAAGAGTTGGAGCAGGGTTTAGTCAACCAAGAAGCTCAAGAGGAAACCATTGGAGACAGGTTTTAGGCAGTAGATAGTGGGAAGTCTTCCACAAGACCGTGCAAGAGCAACCTTGGGTATTGTAATACACCACAACTCATCTCAAATCATCCAAGCATTCATTCATCATTAAATTCAAGAATTTTACATCCTTTCATCAATCATTTATCAAGTACTTTGGAGCTGCCATTGCTTTATCTTCAAATTTCTCCAATAAGGGTTTGGTAAGTAATAGCATTTACATGTTATTTGTTTATCATTCTCTTTCATTTCATTATTTTATCAAGGGTTTGATTACCAAAGTAGGATTTGACCAAGGAAAATCCCTATAACCTAACCCTTAACCATTTTTTCCCTCTTGCATGTGTGTTTGTAGACTTGTGTATATAGATTTATCAAGAAAAAGGTCATAGAAAGGTGGTTAATAATTCAACAAAGAATTTCAAGTCAACATCAAACTATTTCAAGCTTGGAGAAGGCCTACAAGTTGTTTTCTATAGATTTAACCTTGACACCTCGACAGGAACAAAGTTACAGATCTAGGACCATAGTCTTTATTCTTGAATCTATAGAATTTTGGAAGAGGACTAATTCACCATCTGTGGAAAATGAGTCCCACCTTATTTCCAAAAAGTTGATTTTTCTAGATTCCAGTTCCCAACACTCAGAATTCAATTTCCAGTAGCTTTCACCAAGAGCAAGGTTGATTTTCCATCAGTGGAAAATGAGTCCCACTATTGATTTTTAATGATCTCTGTTAGCATTCAGAATATTCTATAATCTTCATCAGGCTTATAGGTGCACACATTTCTCATTTTATGCTTTATGTTTGATCTTAGTTGTATTTTCATTTATCTCCTTTTAAGTCTTTTGTATACATTATTGCGTTTTCAATCATTGCATATTTCATTCATAGTTAGTCTCTTGCATCATTTACATTATTTCATTTAGCTTTATTGATCTATATTTGAGTGAGGCCTTCAATTTTGGTGTTGGTGTAGTGTGGCCTAGAGGATTATATCTCTCTCCTTTTAGGTGAAAGATCCTAAAAGTGTAAGAGAAGGACATAGAACCTTCCTCTCCCATTACATCACCCCTAAAATTGATGGTTCATTTTGGTGAACCTGCATATTGAACATCTCCTTCTCATTTGAAATTTCATCCTAGGTTTACTTTGCATTAACATTGCATTAGGAAAAGTTTTTTTTTTTTGCATCCTATGGTTTCTTTAATTTGCATTAGTGAAAACTTCATTTAGATTTCATTTTGGTATCCTACATCACTAAAGAAACTAAAAATTTGCATTTGTATCCTACATTAGCATTTGAAAAGCATAAAATTCACTTTTTATTTTATTTAAAACACAAAAAATCTCCTAGTTGGACTTATTCGCCACCTATGGCAAATTAGTCCCTCTACACATTTCAGATTTTAGTTTCAAGCATTTATGTGTCTTTTCTACATTATAGGTTTCTATCATTTCTTTTTGTCAGACTTTTTAGTTTTTTTGTTTTTGCATACTTTCTTTATGGATTTTTTCTTTAGTAAGCTTTTGACCTCCTTGTATTCTCATGTTGATATGTCCAACTGTGCTTTTGGTTGTGATCTTAATGACCTTGAGCTCCCTCATGCTCTATTAACTCATGATTGTCCTCCTCGTGATGTTGATATCATAGGAGAAGATGATGTTAGTATGAATGAGTTCTTTACCCAATGCTTTGAAAACCTTGAAGCTAACAAACCATTTTATCCATCCATGTCATCTCAATACCTTCCTATAGTATCTCCCCCTACTAAATTTGGATTCTTACATCCTAAAGTTCATGAAGGACCTAAGGTTCCTCCTACTACTAGACCTAGTTCTTCCTCACAAGTTATTCTAAAAACATCATATACCACTCAAGTCACTAATACCCCTATCAACCTTGGAAAGGCCTATCATAAGGGTTATACTATTTTAAAGAAGCAAGGATGTGATACAAATAAAGAACATGAAATTCATCAACTGTTTGAACAAACTCATACTACAAAAAATACACAAGGAATAGTTTATCAGGCTCCTCCTGATTTCAACATCTTTCTCCCTCAAGAACAACCATTCACTACTACTACAGTTGAGGAACCAAGGATTCGCATGGGTCTTTCTCCTCCTCCTTCCATTCCTAAAAGAGGTGAATCTAGTAAAAGGAAATGACCTTACAAGCTAAAAAAATTAATTTTCCTCTTCGCCCACCACCTGAGTGTGAAAGGAAACTTCAAATGCACTTGAATAGAGGTCTTATATTATTACCACCTTCTAATAGGTTGGTTATCTATCCTAAAGACTCCAATGTTCCATATTGCAAATACCATCGTATTCTTGGTCATCATAGTGAAGAATGTCGAACATTAAAGGAGGTATTGAATAAGTACAAGTTTACTGATACTGAGTGTTTTCCTATCATTCCATAAATTCTCCTTTTTATATTTCATACCATGATTGAAGAATATTTCATTCTCATCATTGTATGATCTTTCCCATTACCTATCTAGGCTCACTCTTGTCTAGAACTTAGTGGAGTCAAGTAGTTATTAGCCTTGTCCTAGTAATGGATTTGATCTTGTCCCTTAGCTATGTTATTCCCTTCCACTTAACTTTACTGAGATTGGAAGGTACATGACTTGTTTGATGTGTGACTTGCATTTGCATTAATAGTTATTTCTTTATTTTCTTTATGTTTGTATCGTGTTCCCTTGTAATTTGCATTTTATTTTATCTCTCTTTGTGCACTTCTTCTATTTGTACCTCTATTCTTCTATATGTCGTACATCGCTTTTTTCCTTGTTCACTTTTTGCTTTGTTTTGTGTTTTCCTTTTGGGGATGATAGAAAGCATTGAGATGCCCTATGTCTCTTCCATGTTGACCCAAAGGATCCCTTTTCCCTATTCTTTTCTTTTCTTGTGTTTTCCTTTTAGGGATGATGCAAGGCATTGACAACGAAATGTTTCCTTCATGTTGCCCCAAAAAAAATACTTTTCATTGTTCTTTTTTCCTTTCCCTTTTGTTTTGTGTTTTTCTCTTAGGGATGATGCAAATCATTGAGACCACAATGTCTCTTCCATGTTTCCCCAAAATGGATCCTTTTCTTTTTCTTTTTTTTCACTCTCTATGTGTCATTCTTCCCATTCTATGTGCTTTGGGGAATGATCATGGTTTTGAGCCCTTTAATAAAAACATTGTAGCAATGAGCATACTGACCCCAAATCCATAGATCCCTCTTGTGTTTGGTATTTTGTCTTTGGTGGCAACCCCTCTTTATTTTCTATTTCTTTCTTTTACGTGGCATAGCCTATTTGACAACATATAACTTGGCATAGGGGATTTTCGACTTGGCTCTCATGTCTTCTTTTTGTTTGCATTTCTCCCTTTGATCCTTTAAAGTAATTTCTTATAGAATAGTGTATAGAAATTCCTTTAAAGTGGAGGCATACATTGGTACTATTCATTCTTCTTGCTTCTTAGTGTAGCCTTGTTATTTCATTTCATGTGTTTGTTACTTTTTGGATGACATTGGGTATAGTTTCCTTCATAAGTGTGATTTATCTTAGCATACTACATTCCTCTTAGCTACTTGATACGACACACTGTATCCCCTAAGATGTGAATCTATTATTCTTTTATTATTCCTTTCTTGGAGACATTAGAAACAATGTTCCATAAGAGATATACCTTGCATGATCTTAACAAGAATCCTTTGAACATTTTACTTTTTCCTTTTTGCACTGTTTACATGTTTTCCTTTTTACCACCTTGCATAATATAGCTTGCATGCCTATGGTACTAGCTATCCAATCCTTTTTCTTTGTGGCACCTTACTAAAGTTATCATGAGGCATAAGTTTTGTATGGTTGAGTAGGAATCCCACCTAGCGACATGAATTTTCCCCATAGCCACCTTTGTGTTTGTGAGTGCATACCAACTAGTGCATGTTTCTCTATTTTGGGCCTTCTCACCCAGCGGAAAACCATGAGTTATGTTGCCCCAGATTGACTATGCATTTTTCTCTTTCTCAGGAAAACAACCAAGATCTAATCTAGAACTAGCTAGACAAATGATCAAAGCTTGATCTGACCTCTTTCCTTCATTATTTTTCTCTTCTTCATGTGCATTCCTTTGTTCTTGTGTTTAGTTAGCCATGGGATCTTCATCCTAGGGGCTTGATCATCCCTCTTAATCATTTTTATTCCATCTTGCTAATCATAAGTGCATTTGGAATTCTTTCTCAACATTCATGGTTACTTTAGTGTGAGTTTGAAGCAATTTCTTCCTCTCACTAAAGTGGGGGCTATATGTTCCGTAGAAAAATGGCCCACTAAAATTTTCATGGTCATTTAGGTCCTACTTCCTTAGTATTTGATCTATTTTTCTTCATTTAATGATGTAATATGGCTTAAATATTCACAAAAAAATATAAATATTCAATTTATTGAGGTCTTGTGATAGTGTTGTAAAAAATTTCTACACTTTTCTAAACTTTGTTTATTATAATTCATCTAAATATCATCTTTTTACTCATCATCAATTCCTATTTTGAAGTTTTGTAAAGTCTTGTAACAAAGATTCACACTTTTCTAGGCACATTTCCCTTATTTCGACCTTTCTTATGTATTTTATGACCCCTTTGTACACTTATAGGACACATTTAAGTGTATTATTGAATGTAAACCCAAAAAAAAATTATTAAATGAAAATTAAATCCCGACACCTATTCACAAGCCTAGGGTGGGACCCATTCGCCATGGGTAGAAAATGAGTCCTCCTTGGCTCCAAACTCAAAATAATTTAAATATTATTTCAGGTTTTTATTCTAAAATACCCTATGTTAGCCTATGATGTTGTATTATTGGGTTACTAAGGCACAAGAATGTATAAATAAGTGATTTTCTCACATTATTCAACACCCAACTCATCTCAAATCATCCAAGTATTCATTCATCATTGCATTCGAGCATTTTACATCCTTTCATCAAGCATTTATCATGTACTTTGGAGCTTCCATTTCTTTGTCTTTAGATTTATCCAACAAGGGTTTGGTAAGTAATAGTATTTACATGTTATTTGTTTATCATTCTCTTTTATTCCATTATTTTATCAAGGGTTTGATTACCAAAGTGGGATTTGACCAAGGAAACTCCCTATAACCTAACCCTTAACCATTTTCCCCCTCTTGCATGTGTGTTTGCAGACTTGTGTATGTAGATTTATTAAGGAAAAAAGGTCATAAAAAGGTGGTCAATAAGTCAACAAATCATTTCAAGTCAACATCAAACCATTTCAAGCTTGGAGAAGGCCTACAGGTTATTTTCTACAGATTTGACCTCGACACCCCGACAGGAACAAAATTGTAGATCTAGGCCCACATTCTTGATTCCTAAATCTACAAATTTTTGGGAGAGGAATGATTTTCCATCTATGGCGAATGAGTCCCAGCTTAGGTCAAAAAAGTTGATTTTTCTAGATTCCAGTACTTGACACTCAAAATCTAGTTTCCACCAATTTTCACTAGGAGCAAGACTGATTTGCCATTAGTGGTGAATGAGTCCCACTGTTCATTTTCAGTGATCTCTATCAGCATTCAAAATGTTCTAGAATCTTCATTAGGTTTACAGGTGCACACATTTCTCAGTTTCTTCTTTTTGTTTGATCTTAGTTGTATTTTCATTCATCTCTTTTTTAAGTCTTTTGTATACATCATTGTGTTTTGAAACATTGCATATTTCATTCATAGTTAGTCCCTTGCATCATTTACAACATTTCATTTAGCTTTTTTTTATCTATATTTGAGTGAGGCCTTCAATTTTGGTGTTGGTGTAGTGTGGCCTAGAGGATTCTATCTCTCTCCTTTAAGGTGAAAGATCCTAAAAGTGTAAGAGAAGGACATAGAACCTTCGTCTCCTATTACATCACCCCTAAAATTTATGGTTCACATGGAAATAAAATCTTTGATTTCTTGTGAAAGCATATAGAGACTAGTCAAATATTTTCTATTTTTTTGCAGCCTTGTCGTCAATTCCTTCCTTTTGTCAAAAACCTAGGTATAGAAAAGCATAGACCTACTAATAAAGAGGATGGTTTCTTCAAGTATTTCATCAATCCATCTCCTGACACTTTTGGAATAGCTCGGGTTCTTTTTGATCAATTTCATTGTAGATTCATCAATTATTCCTACTTGAGAACTTCAGGCCCCACTAGATATAGAAGGAACTATAGAAGAAATTAAGTTCTTCAAATCAAGAACCTGGGATTACAAAGCCACTTTTTCTTTCCTTTCTTCTTTTACCCACTTGATCAAAGAATTGATTGAATAGTCAGCATGATACACCACCTTCAAGATTTTGGGGCCCCATATAAACATGTGTAACTTTATAATCAACTACTATTATCTAATTCCCATTCAGATAATTTATGGGGTTAGCAATTTCCAACACTTGACTACCAAAAGTAAGATCAATCAATATTCTTGAAATTTTTTGAGATTTCTTTGGTCTTTAAGAAGTTTGGAGCAGCCTTGCAATTGTATCTACTCCAAATGTTGTTGTAGGAGTGTACTTCCTCTTTCTCTCTATTGCTTTGCTCAACCATATTGGGAAAGCTTCAATCAAAGAAAAATTCTTATTCTCTAGAGCAATTTCTCTGAAATCACTAGGAGTAATGGGTATATTTTCCATTGGGGAAGAGAGTACTTCAAAAAATAGAGGAAAAGTATTATCTTCAATAGTTTTCTTAAAAATAGCATCAGATTCCTCAGGCACATGTTTTGTTTGATTAACCTTCTTTCTAGGAGTAGGGGTAGATTGAATTTCTTGTTCACATACTGATTTTAGTTTAAGCATCTCCTTTGGTTTCTCACCATCACCCCTAAACCGTGAATTTTCACTGGAAGACCTTGTTGCCATTCTCCCTGAGGGTGTGCTCAGTGTAATTGTCTGAGAAGACCCCTGTTCATTTTTCTGAGAATATTTTGGTTCCTAAGTAGAACCTGCAACTTGTCACCATCTTCCTTCCAGCCAATTCTGAGTTCTTTTCATGACTGGGGCAGCCCGTATGTTCATATCCAAGACCTCATTTTCATCCTAGTCAACCTTGGGATGAGATTTAGTAGACAATTTCTCATATTTAGGGTCAATGACCACTGAATCATCAATTGTACCCTCAAGAATCTAGAAAGGAAGACCAAAATATTGTATCCATCCAAGGGTTAATCTCATGTAATCTCTTTTTCGGACTTCATTTTCATCAACATAGTCTTCCCAACAATCCTCAATAGAAGGGTAAAGCTGATGTGAATTTCCTCCATATAAATTTTGCTTCACAAAACCCTTGCTATCAAAATTGGCCCTCATGAATAAATGTTGGAGATTATATTCTTTGAGAAGTCCTTCAACACATTTTTCCATTTGATTTTTTTTGCATGTGAAAGATGGGGTTGTCAATGGGAATGGATACCCTTTATTTCCCATATTCACATATTTTACATTCACAACAACCATTTTCCTACAAACTTCTAGGAACACCAAAAAATCTTCTAGATATCTAGGCAATTTTAGTGGGGCTTTCTCAAAACCTCTTATCCTCAAGTAGGAAAATCTATCAAATTGTATATTAAAACTTCCAAATTCTAATACAAGAGACATTGACTTAGAAGAAAAATGCACTTTAGGGTTTCCATCTGATTTCCTCACAACTTCCATTAAGAATGCATCACTAACAAGAGAAAAATATCCCATTCCAACCTACTTAGTAAATTGAAGGTAGCACTTATACAAGGCATGCTAAAAGTTTGAGGTATATGTGGTTTTAATCCTGACCAAAATGACCTTTGGTTGGCTATAATATATGTTAGGCAAGAACACAGATCGAAAGTGGCATTTTTTTGAAAATTGACTAATTATTCATTCAAATGGAAGAAAATTATTTTGGCCCAATTAATGAACACATTTTCATCACAAATATCCAAAATAAACTGACACATCCAATCTTCAAAGGACTCAATTTTTGCAATCCCAACAATGTGATGCAACAAAGCAATGGCATATGCAATTTCCTCTTTGAAATGCATTCTTTTAAGTTTAATAGGAAGTTGTGACTTACCTCTTTTCTCCAATTTCAACCACCCATTGGCCATAGAATTTTTGCACCAAATTTCATTTACTTTGAAAAAATCACTTGCCATTGCAACAAAAATGTCCTTCAAAGGTGTTTTCTTAGGGATCCTCAGTGCATGAGAAATAGCTTTAGGAGAAATTTTAGCAACCATAGTTCTGTCCATGGCTTTAATTTCCTATCTTTCTAGAGTGTATCTTATCATGCATGCACCTATTAGGTCTACATTTAGAACAACTTCTAGAAAACCCTTGACATGAGCTAGTCCACTTTCTAATAGTTTTGCATCAATAGGAGTTATTTTGTCACTTTCCAAATGTGCGTAGAATTCTTCTAGCTTAAAGGATCCCAACTCTATGTCCCTTACATAGAGCCATCGATTTTCAATTTAAGACTGCATGAGTTCATAGTACATAGGGCAACACTCGTACGCTTGAAGAAATAATTATAGATGATAGAGGTGTTATTGCAAGTTCAAACAAATAAATATTCACCACCTTAATTCATGCAAGTGACATGATGTTTATTTGGTGTTCAATTAATACGATGCTTTATTTTAATCCTCGATAAAGAAAACCCTAAGATTTATGTGCTTTACAAAAATCCTTGATAGGGCATGTCCAGGTTGTACCATATGTTTCATTTAATTCATAGGCGGTGCCTCGAAACATGTGGATGAACAATATGTTGTCTTGTGACAAAAAACTAAAACTCTATAACTCAAAGTCAAGAGTTACAAAGTTATGAAAACCTTTGACTCCCTGACTTCACAATGGATCGACTCACTTGGCGTCACTAAAGAACAAGTCGGGCTATCAGGATGTTAGGAAAAATATGAACTCGGTGAAAAATTTAAAGACACACAATGCAAACAACTTAGGTTTCAAAACTCATAGAATGTGCGACAAGAAGTTAGGAACTTAGAGGAACCCACAACAAAGACTAAGGTGGAGGCACAAATTTTAGGCTTGGGCAGAAAATAAAAGATTAAAGACCAAGGAAGACAAAAATTAAAGGGATATGATGCATAGTATACCTATAGGTAACACAAATTAAACTTGTTCTAGATTTACCCACACATCAAGCATTTTAACAAAGATGTTTCCTACAATAGCTTCTTGTACCTATGTCTTGTGCACTTTTTGCACACACACACCCCACTGGAGGTGGGGACCCTTGTTTTCCTTTTGCACCTCTGCATCTTGGCTTGGTCAAATTTTCAAGTTTTCTCTTCTTGGGAGATTATTTTGGGAATTAAGTCCAGACTTGATTTGATGAAGACAATATTTTGAGGCATCTTTAGGGTCTAGATGAAATCCATCTATCATGGATTTTGGAAATCAAGACTTTGAAGTGAATTTTCAATGTTATATGTAAATCTTTTTTGCCCCCATGGATATAGGATGAAAAATTAGGCTTGGTTCCTTTTTGAAATTTTTGAAATTTTCTTCTAGAAAAAATTTATGGGGTTTAGGAGATTTTGAATTGTCATGGGTTTTGGAAAATCCTTGCCCTTGCAGATTTTCCCTGAAATTATCACATTTTGAAAAATCCTTGTCCTCGGGCATTCCCCTAAAATGAATTTTAAGGTAAATTTTGGTTATCATTTGTAATTTTTTTTTGCACCCATGGATAAAAGATGAAAAATTAGGCTAGGTTGTTTTTTGAATTTTTTGAAAATTCCTTCTAGAAACAAAGTTATGGAGTTTGGGGAATTTTGACCTGCCATGGATTTCAAAAAATTCTAGCTACCTCGGATTTTTCTAGGGAGAATTCTAGCTACCTTGGATTTTCCCTGGGAGAATTCTAGGTACCTCAAATTTCCCCTGAGGATTAAACCTAGGAAAATTCTAGGTACCTCTGATCTTCCCTAAGGATTAAACCTAGGAGAATTCTAGGTACCTTGGATTTTCCTTGAGGATTAAACATGGGAAACTCCAGGCTACCTTGGATTAAACATGGGAAAATCCAAGCTACCTTAGATTTTCTAAAGAACTAAACTTGATAAAATCCTAGCCCTAGTGGATTTTCCCAAAATCGACAACAAATCAAAATGGAAATTTTTTCCCAAAATGGAAAATTTCCAATAATGGAATTTTTTCTTGAAATTTTAAATGTTCCCAAAATGAAAATTTCTTGAAATGAAAAAAAAATTGAAAACAAAAATTCCCAAAAATGGAAAGTTTTCTTAAAAGGCCAAAATTTTCAAAATTTTATTTGAATATTTTATGGATGGGATTTTTAACATGTGAGCTACTAATGATGATATCTATTTTCCAAGATTAAATAAATCAAAAGGGGGACTTGCATATGGAGTCATGCCAAGAGGAAAATCTTGAAGAGTTCAACTCAAATATTAAATGTGGGGCCTTCATAAGAATCCATGCCACAACCTGTCTATAGCTGAAGGATATATTTTAAACATGAGAAGACATGTGATGATGATTTTGTTCTCTAATGGGAATTTTTATCAATGTCTAGGTGGTAGGTTTATTTTTTCTTATTCCTCTTGGCTGTAACAAAATTATTTAATTGGATGATGACGTATCACATGTACCAAACTTGATGTAACTATTGGATGCTTCTAGAAGTGTAATATATGCCATTGGACTGATTTAATCCTAGCCATTGAAATTATAATGTAAAATATATAAAATTTTAGTGCCTTCTCATTTGTAAAAGGTTGGATTCTAGGGGTTAGAATGCCAGAATTGGTAAGTAGATTTTAGAAACTAGTTGTAGGAGAGGAGAGGGAAAGAAGACTGTTATGTAAATTATGGAGAATTTAATGCAATTCGTTCATTGTTTGGTGAACTTTGTGTTGATCTTCAATAGTTTATGGTTTCTCATTCTTGATTCTCAATGTTAGATGTTAGTTAGATGTTTTTTTTAGCTCTTTCATGATAATGGTGAAATGCCAATGATGTTTGATTGATCCCTGGTCCATACTTTTGGAAATTTTTTGATTGTAACTTGTTGTGTAAAGTTAGTTTGGGCCCTATATTTTGCTAAGTTTAATTGTGAATGCTTGTTTATATTAATGGGTGTTCATGGTCTAAATTTTGGAATCAAGGAACAATGAGAGGTAGGGATTGAATCAGTGTTCTATAAAATTTAACTTTGTTAACTTGATCTTTAAACCACTTACAACATTGAACCAAAAGAAAGATGAAAGCACATAAAGCAATTAACTAAAACACCATAACACAAGGATTTTTATGTGGAAACCCTATTAGGGGAAAAACCATGGTGGAGGTCAATCCATAATTTGAGTACTCAAATATAGATGTTTACAAAATGGGGAATGCACATGCATTCAGGTACACTTCCTAGAGCTCACTACTCAGAAACAAAAGAATGCATATTGTCTTACAGAGATTTGCATTACATACAAAAGATTTGAACTGAGAGAATAGTATCTACAAATGCTAGATTACAGTTCCAATTAGGCTCATCAGTCACATTCTTGACCTTTTGTTTGATTCTACAATTCTACTTTTTTTGCTACAATTCACATCACAAATCCCTTTATGCACAAGTGAAACTATGCATAATCACACTGCAATATTTCTTAATTTCACAACACACTTCACAAATACTCTATCACACACCAAATATATACAAATGGTCACTTATATATATCTGCAACAAAGGATTTAATCCATCACATGTTGGCTTCAACAAAACATAATTTTTTTACCAACGGTCAGCTCAATCCATAAATAATTTTCAATATGCACCATCCAAGGTTAGCCACAAGATAGTGAGTACCCAAAACAAAATCCTCAAACACAAAAATACTTCAAACAATTTTTCCTTAAACATCCGCAATGCACTACATTCACCAAGTTAGCCTTCTTGCACCTTTAAACAAAATTAATCAACCATATCTTCTAACTTGCAAACCAATCGATATGAGGCACCAAGATTCAAGGAAAACATAGATCATACATTGAAAAGCGTTCCCTGAGATCCACAACTGAAAATGATAACAAAAAATTGCATATGAATCGATGAACACAATTTTGTAGGATGCTATGTTTTGACTTAACAATTAATCATTTAGCCTCAATCTGACTTCTAGTACAAACACATACTGGCGTGCAGACCTAATCACTGACTAGGGTTTCCATCAATGACAACAACAAATGAAATTTGTAGTGTCTCTTGCCAACAATCTCCCCTTTTGGCATTAATGGCAACACTTAGTGAAAAATGACCAAGTGTTGGATTAGTACCAACATGAATACATTGCCAACCTCCAAAACTTAAAAACACATCTCCCCCTAAGATGAATATGGAATTTTTCATTGTCCCACTCTCCCCCTTGTACATAAATGGAAAATATAGGAATTTGCATGCCAAAAATCAAATAACGTTGCTATGAACAAACTGCAAATGTACAAACATGCTTATAAAACTTACATACACTTGAATATATCTACAAAATTAATTTTTAATAGGATCAAACTTGTGAACCAACTCTTTTTTATATTCTCTAAGATAGTCATGTGACCATATAATAAGTAAGATTTCATTTCTCCATACTCAAGGTTTGTTGGATCACTAACCTCCATAGCATCTTGTGTGTCCTTTAATGCACTAAGCATTGTTTCCATCTTGGGACCAATCAATCCTCTGAGTTCACATACTATCTCAACAATTTTTCCTTCTTCATGCTTCAAAATTTTGACTTTGTCAAGAAAGAATATAACTTGACCTTCTTGCTTTCCAACATAAATGGTTAGAGGATCAAATGCTTGAGAGATATCTACTAATTGTTTCTCATAATCCTTTATTTTATTTTCAATGTCCTCAATGAACTTAGACAATAAAAAATATGACTTGCAAATATTTCCACCTTTAGAAAAATAACCTTGAATATTCTTTATGCAAGTAGATAACAAATATTTATCATTAGCAATCATGTCTTTCAATCTACCAAACCTATTAGCATCAAATTCCTTTTGAAACTTATTCATAATTGACTTCTCAAGTGACTCAAACTGAGTACTTAAAAAATTTACAATTTTCTTCAACTGCCCAGAAGGAGAATCAGATGAATCCTTGACATATGTAGGCATGATATTGACAAGGATACTAGATGCAAGACTCAACAACTCACTGTATTCAATATGAGACTTCAGTATTTCCTCTCTTGCCTTGTTTTGAGAAAATGATGCTACCTTCATCTTTTGAATAGGAGATAGAGTGGATAGGTTGATAGGACCTTCAATCAGTTTAGGATCAAAGTCCTATTGCTCTTCCAAAAAATCCTTTATTGCCTTAGCAGTGTCTCTTGCTTCCACATGAATTTCTTTTATTTCAGCCTTCTACTCTGCAATCACTAATTCTTCCTTTGCTTTAGGAATCTCCTCTTCTTCAACTGACACAAATATAGGAGCTTCAGTCTCCATAGGAATTTCAATGTCATGCACATCCAGAGGATTCTGAGTATCCTCAATTGTATCTTCTTTTCCTTCTTCAACATTAACTAGAATAGGTGGAACATTTTCAACGTTAACTTCTTTAGAAACAACATTATACCTATTCTTTAACAAAAATTCCTTCAGGATTTTCTCAATTTCTTTAGCCACCTCTTCAATTTTCCCAATCATCAGCTTGTTTACCCTTGTCTTGCTTTTAAAATCCCTTTTTGCATCATTTAGAATCTTCTTCATCTCTTCAATTGACATTACTGGACACAGATCAACAAGTTTCCATTCTCATTTGCTCTTCTTCAATTCTGGAATTCACTCTCCTCATTTCCAAAACTTCATACAAGCCTTTAGGTAACTCAAACATTATCTTAATGAGGGTCTAATTGAAATTATTCAAATGATTTATTCTAGCTTCCTCAAGAATTCTTTGACCAACACTGTCAAAGGTGTCATACCACTTACAAAGTGGCCTAAGATTTCCATCCTTCATCAAATATTTTTCTACTTCTTCTACTGACATACCTGATTTATCAGTTTTCATCTTCTTCTTTGTTTTCTCTTCATTGGAGGGCTTGTCCTTTGAGACTTTTGATTATTTTGTGCCCTTTTCCTTAATTTCTCTTACCTCCTCATCAAATTCAGTTTCTTCATCTTTAGAAATAGCATATACTCTTGTTATTTTATCCTTCTTCCTCTTTCCTTCTCTCCTAGATGTTTTTACTTGAGATTTCACAGGACTTGACTTCATTGCAGAACCATATGAGAGTGTTGAGCTCCTAGTAGATCTAGATTGGGCAGAGGATGTTGTCAGACTAGAAAATTTAGTTCTAACTGACTCTCCTACTTCAGCTTGTTCTTTTTTCCTCCTGGCTTCCCTTAAAGCTTTACGTGATATACCCATACTTTCTACAAAAGCTTCTAATTCTTCAACATTCGCATGAATGTATTCCCTAATATCTTTGATATGCAAAATGCCATATGGAATGGAAGAAAATGCACTTAAAGGTTTTTTTCTATGGAATTAAATGAGTTCCATTTGAATTTTGAATGGGGCCTTTCCTTAATATCAACCATCAATGGAGTAGCCATTTTCAGAAATTTTCAAATCCACAAGTTTCTAGATAAATACCTTTTTCATCATATTAGGGTTTTATTGTTGAATCACCTCCAAAATTGAATCATGCCAAATTTCACTTGAAGAGATCTCCAACCTTCTTTTTCTCAAAGTGAAATGTGAAAAGTGAGAGATAGAAATGACCTTTTACCATTCACACACCTAACCCTTTTATCACAATAAATGTTTTTTCCCCTAAGTCATCTGGATAACCTATTTTCATAGACTGTGAAGGAAAATTCTTCTGCAAACCTCTATTTTTTCACAAATCTCCTCCATAAAAGATCCCAAAAGATCTATACATAGCTAATGTAATAATTTCTATCTTCCACATTCCAGTACCAACTACTGACAAAGGAGGTAAAAACATTTTCTTGAGAACTCCCCCTAGGCTAGAGGCTAAAACATAATTTTCTACATCTACATTGAGTAGCCATATGACCAAACTTATTGAAAACAAAACAATAACCATTGAAGCTTTGAGAATTAGGTTGCATTACCAGATTCCTTCTAGATTTTTTCATCTGATTTCCTTGCCTAAATTTTTTTTGTCCAGATTCAGAGCTTTCTCCTTTCTCATATCGAAGACCATGCTTGTCACTTCCAGTCCTCTGACTGTTAATCAATTCATCAAGCTTTGTAGAGCTAACCTTGAACTTCTCATTATATTCATTTGCAGTAGAAATTTCATCTCTTAGAGTAGCAATTTTTCTTTTAAGCTCTTCTTCATTATCTCTAGATTGTTGCAAATCAAGCATTGCCTGAATGAAATTATCATTAATTTTGTTGCATTCTTCATATTTCTCTTTGAGGGACTGATAAATATTCTCTTCATTCTTCTTCCTATCTTCAATTTCCTTGGTCATCCTCATCATACTAGACTCCATCTCATGCTTTAGGACAACATTTTATCTGGTGAAATTTTAAAATTATTATATCTTCTCCTTCAAGGCTTCAACTCAGGTGCTCATCATCCATTCTTTTACTTTCTCTCTGTTTGTGCTGATCACATAGTTCCTTTCTCTTTTCTCTTGACTCATTGATTTTGTCTTTCAATGACTAATTGAATTTCTCAACATTCATGAGACTTTCCTTCAATTCTTGGTTTTCATATTTTAATTGATCAAGATCATCTAGGGCCACCAAAAGTTGTTCTTGAAGAATGCTTCAATCCATTGAATCACTTTCCTAGATATTCCTCAAGCTGTTAAACTTCTTATGAGGAACTAGGATCTGATACCAATTTTTGGAATCAAGGAACACTGGGAGGGGGGGTTGAATCAGTGTTCTACAAAATTTAACTTTGTTAACCTGATCTTTAAACTACTTATAACATTGAACCAAAATAAAGATGTAAGAACATAAAGGAATTAAACACAACACCATAACACAAGGATTTTTACATGGAAACCTTGTTAGGGGAAAAAACACAGTGGAAGTCAATCCATAATTTGAGTACTCAAATATATGTGTTTACAAAATGGGAAATGCACATGCATTCAGGTACACTTCCTAGAGCTCACTACTCCAAAAAAAAAGAATGCATACTGTCTTACAGAGATTTGGATTACATCCAAAAGATTAGAACTAAGAGAATAGCATTTACAAATTCCATATTATAGTTCCAGTTAGGCTCATTAGTTGCATTCTTGACCTTCTATCTAATTCTACACTTTTGCTTTGTCTACTAAAATTTTCATCACAAATCCCTTTATGCACAAGTGAAACTATGCATAATCACAGTACAATCTTTCTAACTTTCACAAAAAACTTCACAGATACTCTATCACACCAAAAAGATACAAATGATCGCTTATATATATCCGTGACAAAGTATTTAATCCATCACATGTCAGCTTCAACAAAACATAAAATATTTACCAATGGTCAGCTCAATCCACAAATAATTTTCAATGCGCGCCATCCAAGGTCAGCCAAGAGATAATGAGGAACCAAAAAAAATCCTTGAACACAAAACTACTTCAAACAATTTCACCTCCATCATCTGCAACATGCTACATTCACCAAGTCATCCTTCTTGCACCGTTAAACAAAAAATTAATCAACCTGATCTTCTAACTTTCACACCAATCAATACAAGGCACCAAGATTCAAGGAAAACATAGATCATACATCAAAAAATCTTCCATGAAATCCACAACTGAAAATGATAAAATAAATTGCATATGAATTGATGAACACAATTTTTTCAAATGCTTTATTTTGACTTAACAATTAATTACTTAGCCTCAATCTGATTTCTGATACGAACACATACTAATGTGTAGACCTAATCACTAACTAGGGTTTCCATCAATGACAACACTAGATGACATTTGTAGTGTCGCTTTGGGACAAGAATTGTAGGTTTGTCCTTGATCAAGCAAAGATTGGTTTTATTGGGAAACTGTCCATTTGCAACATTCATCACTGTTTTCATTGATCTTATGAGTTAGTTTAGAATCTTTCTGAACCCTTTATCTCTTTTGATATTTATTTGAATCTAGGTTAGTTTTAGGATTGAAATTATTACCATATTGCTACATATGATGAGATTATACTTCTAGCATTGTTCATTTGTAAGGCCCCTTGTGGAAAACCAACAATTTCACATTTATATCTGAGTTTTTTTATGCATTTTCCAGACCTAACATTAGAGAACTTGGGGTTGTCTCTTGAAGCTTTCTGATAGAGATTTACCTTTCAAGAGAGATAGGATATTATATTCTATCTAAGTTGTTGTTGTGCAGAAAACACCGTCAACACTATGTAAAAATTTCCTTTGCAATATCAAACTAACCCCTTTTAGTTAGCACAATAGCTTCCCCATTTACAACATAAAAAATTTTAAAACATTTTTTGGTCTCTGTTCCAACACTTAAGTGGCCCCTTTTATGGCATTAAATCCTCTTGATTTATTATTATACTCCTATTTTCCAAGATAAAAACCCCCAAGGCCCATGGGAAACGAACGATGAGCATTTGAGTTTTAACTTGGTTTAATTTCTAAAAAGGGGACATTACATTGTACAAGATTTGTTTAACAAGAGATTAATTTAATCCACCTATTTGGGACTATCAAATAAAAATGCATGAATTAATCCATTTTCAATTATAGGTTCTTTTAATCTACAATTTGATAGAAATATAAAGCATAATACATTGAAGGACACCAAAAAAATTCTAAAATAAAGACTAAAATAGGTTTCCCATGAAAAACAAGAAAGAGGAAAAATGAAAAATAAGATACAAATGATTCCTTTGAGGTTTTTGATAAGATCTCATTTAACTATGTCAAATAGATTTGGAAGGTCCAAAGCATATTTGATTGAATAAAATTTTGAGGTAGCTTATCCATCATCATTGTATGCATCATCTTCTCTTGGAATATGTTTCTACAATGCACAAAACCTAGAATTGATTGGGGATTCACTTAAGGTGGATAAAAACTCATCAAATGCTTTATATATTCTTGGTAATGTGGAACTTAAAATAAATGACTGGCTTAAAACAAAAGAAATAATTAAAGTACCACACCAACTTGTCTTGGTTGCTGAAGTAAAATGAAAAGTTGATGAAGAACAAATGATTCAGATGGAAAGGAGAAAGAAAGAGGAATAATTTTGATAGGTGATGAAACAAGAGGAGCTATTTGAACGTGTGAAGGAATTATGGAAGAGTAAGTGTAAGGATAGGGATGATGATGATGAGGCTTGTCAGTTTAAGAAGAAACAAAAGAAGGAAAAAAAGAAAAAGAAGAAGGATAAGGACCACAAGACTTATGATTCTTATATGGAGGAACCTTATGTTGCAATGGAAGATGAGGAAAATTATATGAGTGATAAGGCACAATATGATGCAAAAAATTCCCAAGATCTTCTTGCATCTATAGGTCTAGAAGAACCTAATGATGGTGAGACAAATTTTCTACTTTCAACAAAATCACAAAGGAGACATGCATACTCCAATTTTGAAGATGATGAACAATTGCAGAAATAAAGTCTAAGAGAAGATGATCCATATGATGTTGATGTTTAGGATTCCTAAGCTTTAACCAAACCTAGCTCCTATTTTCCAAGAGAAAAATCCCCAACTCCCATGGGAAATGAATGACGAATATTTTAGTTTCAACATATTCCAAGAGAAGATGATGCATACAATGATGATGGATAGGCTACCTCAAAATTTTAGTCAATAAAATATGTTTTGTCCCTTCCAAATCCATTTGACATAGTTAAATGAGATCCTATCAAAAAACCTCAAATGAATCATCTGTCTGTTATCTTTTCATTTTTCCTCTTTCTTGTTTTTTATGGGCAACCTATTTTAGATTGTTGAAACTCAAATACTCATCATTCATTTCCCATGGGCCTTGGGGATTTTTGTTTTAGAAAATAGGATACAAATTCGGTTAAATCTCAAGAAGCCTATACATCATCATCATATGGATAATCTTCTCTCAGACTCTATTTCTGCAATGGTTCATCATCTTCAAAATTAGAGTATGCATGTCTCCCTCATGATTTTGTTGAAACAAGAGAATTTTTCTTGCCATGATCAGAGTCTTCTAGACCTGTAGCTGCAAGAATATCCTAGGAATTTTTTACATCATCTTGTGCCTTATCACTCATATAATTTTCCTCATCTTCCATGGCAACATTAGGTTCCTCCATATAATAATCATAATCTTTGTGGTCCTTAACCTTCTTTTTCTTCTTTTCCTTCTTTTGTTTCTTCTTAGACTAACCAGCCTCATCATTGTCATCATCCTTATCCTTATGCTTACTCTTCCATAATTCCTTCACATGGTCAAATTGCTCCTCTTGTTGCATCACCTATTGAAGTTCTTCCTCTTTCTTTCACCTTTCAATATGAATCCTTTTTTCATCATCTTTTCATTTTGCTTCATCAACCAAGACAAGTTGGCATGCTACTTTAATTGTTTCTTTTGCTTTAAGCTAGTCATCTATTTTCAATTCCATGTTGCCATGCACACATAAAGAATTTGATGAGTTTTTTATGTATGCTTTTAGTACATCCCCAATTAATTCTAGGCTTAGTTGAATCTCATTCCAAGCCTGAGCCATGCCTACAAGATGTAGATATAAATCCATATAATTAGGGAACTTGAACAATTTTGGCCTATGTAAAAGATTTACTTTTTCACTATCATGTAGCTATTCAAACAACCTAGCAATATTAAATAGTTTTGTGAATTTATCCCATGGTAATCAATTGAAACACCACCTTCTTCTAGTTGATAAAATAATTCCATATCCTTAAAGGGCAAAAAAAAAAATGCATAATTGGCACTAGAGCTTTTATTTATGAATTCAACCCAAATGCCATTTCCTAATGCCTGGATAAAAGTTTGTTGAGCCAACTCTAGTTCATCACACTCACAATGAAGAACCCCAATGTTGTTTAACAATTCAATGGGTACTTCTTCTCTGCTCTTCTTTAGAAGAGACTTTGTTGTCTTAAGAGAATCTAAGGCTACACTAGGGTCTATCAATATTAATAATTCAACCATCTTGATAAATGCATGAGCATCACATGGATCTATGTGAGTTTTCTTTCTTAAAATTTCCAAAGCCTTCTCTGATTTCCCTTTCTGAGCATATATATGACCTACAAATTTTAAGCTCTCACACTTCTCAGGGTTTACCTCTAGAAACTTTTCAAAATTTGATAGAGAACTCTTAAGATCTCCTAGCTTCAATTGAAATTTTCCACAAAAGGTACAAAAATATCCACTAACTGGGAAAATCCTACAATTAAAAAATGCACAAAAATAACCACAAATATTTTTCCCCAATTCAAACACCAAAATTGTCAAAAAAATGTGGTTAAAACCTATAAATAAATGCAAATAAAATCACGTTGATTTTTGCTCCAAAACAAATCATGAGACCATAACTTGTTGCTTACTATTATGCTTTGATATATTTTTTCCAAGCATCCATAGCTTTTTTGAAATCACCTATTTTAGGATTTTAGCCATAGCAGCAAGGTAGTGATCTATTTGATGAAATGCTTTGGTAGACATGTATGAAAAATTTGGTAGCATATACAAGGCCATGAACTTTTGAAAAAATTCCTCAAAGAAATGTGGTCTCATGGTGATGGAATGCCATGTTGAATGCCATGACAAGTTAATTGTTATGGATTTTCATGGAATTCCATCACCACGAGACCATATTTCTTTGAGGCATTTTTTCAACCAATTCACTACCTTTCCTATGATATTGCTTACTATAACGCTTTGATAGATATTTTCCAAGCTTCCAGAGCTTGTTTGAAAGCACTTGTTTTAGGATTTTATCCATAGCACCAAGGTAGTGAACTATTTGATAAAATGCTTTGGTAGACAATATGTATGAAAAATGTGGTAGCATAGACAAGGTAGTGAACTATTTGAAAAAATGCAATATCATGGAATGCCATGACAAGTAAATGAAATTGGTATCTTCTCCTAGTTATTAGTTATGAAATTTGAAGTAATTGCATAACTACTTAGATTGAATTTGTAAAAACAATATATTGCAATTGAAATTTTGTCATCTATCAACATCTAGTTATTAGTTATGCAATGTGAAGTAATGCTTTGAATTTGAAAGATTTGAAATGCAATGTAGTCAGCAATGCGGGTGATTATGAACAAATAATTGATACCAATTCATAATATACCCCTATATTCCAACCTAAAATACATAAAAATTCCAATCATACACAATATTATCAAGAAAATAATTGAGACCAGAATTCGAGCACCAAATTAAATCTTCTTATCTATGGATTGCTTCAAATAGATATTACAATATAACATAAGTCTCATCATATATATTTCTATAAATGCCTATGATGATGATATCAAAATTCGGTCTTGGTTTCTCTTTTATAAGAGAAGCAACAAGTTTTAGACCATTACAAAATATGGCATATTTTTAAAATTCATGCTTCGTATAAACTAAACTAAACATTAGTGTTTATTAAAACATAAAAATAGAGAAAGTAGATGGCTAATGAAGTACGCAAAAAACATGACACCATAGTCCATTAATCTTCATAAGGAGCTCGTGATCACTGAAGATCTGTTCAAGGTCCTCTCTCCATATTAGTGTATTTGAATGTACGATTCTTCCACTATGACAACCCTGGAGACCTGCTATTTGGGGGGAGGACCCATATACCTTTGCTCCCCCTCATACACTGTATAATCATGTGGTCATTTTTATTCTTGAATTTTCAATATATTTGCAAAGTGAATCTTTCATGTGATGTCTAGTAATGCCATGCCATCCATGATAAACTTAGAATATCCAGCATCCAACACTATTGCTCCATCCATGATTAATTTGAATATGTCAAGACTAAACTCACCATCCTCTTGTATGTGAGTGATGCACTATGTAACAATCTAGAAAAATTCACTCTTCCATTCATTGTGGTCCTTCAAGTGGTCATCATATTTGAATAGTTTTGGAACAAACCACTGCTTCAAATTTTGAAATCAATCTATTCTTGCTATGATCTTTTGGTTCTCTCCTTGCATATATTGGAATTCATCTATAGCTATTTCGGCCATTTGCTTGGTAGGTTTTAATGTTGCAGGAGCCTCAATAATCCTCTATAAGATTATGCACAAGGTTACCAATGTGTGGTGTATGGGTTTCTAGTTCTTAAAAAGGGGATCTAGTATGGGTAGATGTGTTTTCATATAATCAATTGGTTGTGTCAATGAGTTGTATCAATCATACACACTTTCCAACTTATCCACAATTAGCTTTATCCCATGATCAAGGACCTTCTCTAAAACATTACATATTTTATTATTCACTCCTTCCTTACCTTGATTGTTTTCATTTTTAAACTCTTCAATATTATGTCTAAGAATGCTCACTTGTTCAGTAGAAGCACTTTCTATGTCAACTGGTGGAGTAGGAAGATGCTGGTATAAAATTATTTCCTTGTTCTATGAGGGGCCTACTCCTTTCAATTTTTCCTTCAACTTTGAATTTTCCATGAACAATTTATTGGCTTCATCATTTAAAAATATTTTCTCCTTTTCATACTCTCCCAATCTAGCTTCCATCTCCTTAACTGCAGCTTGGGTGAACATAACTAAATTCATTTTCTTGGTTGTTGCTTCTAAAGGAGATGTATCCTTTAATGTTTTCACCATAGACGTCCCTTTCATTTCCTACACTACATCTAGTAACCTTGGTTATTGTGTACTCTTTTGTTTGGCCCAAAATTCCAATGTTTCAATCTTAGGGTTATACCCTATGCCACTTACCCCTTCATCTGAGTCAAACTTAGAAATCAGTATTGGATCTTCCTGTGTTCTCACTTGATCAAGTAATAACATTTTCTTTAATTCCATACTAAGGACAATAAGCATATTACTTTTTAAAATCATCTATCTAGCCTCTTGTGGGCTGACATCAATATTATCAATCCTTAATTCATTAAAATTTTGGGCTACTATTTGGTCATGATGTGATTCCTTAGCTCCCATCTTATTTATTTCAACCCTTTCTTCAAATTCTCTCATTTTAATCTTAATCCAAAAGTCTTTAAATTCAAGGATGTTTTGATAAATTCATCATCTTCCAATAACTTGTGGACTGCAACTACCCTGTCATCCTCATGCATTTCTCTTTCTCCTTGTATCTCAACATCAGCTCTAGCTTCAGGCCTGTGGGATTTAGTTTCAAGTATAGGTTTGTCCACTTCAACATCATCCTTGAAATGCCTTAACACATTAGCTGCTTCTTCTATATCTCCAACCTCCTCACTTATTTCATAGGAAACAAGTGGCTCTATCTCTTGTGTCTTTTCATTTTTTAGAAGGTGGTTGTTTAGGAGGTGATCCTAGAGAAGCATGACATACTGAAACAATGTCCAGAGTTGGTTATGTAATTAGAATACCACTTGGACTTTTGGGACACTATTTGGAAAGTCTCCCCATATCTGTTGTAGTCTTATTTAATTCATGAAACTTACTAATTATCATATCAATCCTCTTCATAGGATTTGCTTCCTCTATGAAATAACCCAAGAAATCACTATGCTTCATTTTTCTTTCTTCCTCAAACCTTTTCATAAGTTCCCATTTTCTCCTCCTATCAAATACCTATTGAGGAGTGAAACAATTTCTGATTACATCTTCTTCATAATCAATCTAGTGAGTAACCATAGCCTTGGTAAGAATGGTGCATCTTACAAAATTCATGTGACCCTCATGGTCAAAAGCTCTTTCCTTTCTAGACTGTAAATAGTACTTTGATTTTAGATAATTTTTCAATTCTTCAAGTGTATCGGATCCCATTGATAGTTTCCAATATCTTTTCAAATTGGGTAGAAATTTACCCTTCCTTTATTTACTCATGAAATCCTTTTCCATCCATAGAATCTACCACATGAACTCTAAAAAGGATAATCTAAGGGGGACAAACTTTGGAAGTATATGTGGGGCCTATGGGCATCTATAAATCCTAATTAATGTGCTATTTGGTAGAAAAAACAAATCATCAAAGTTATGATTATTGCCTTGCTCAAGTTTCAAATCCAAAGGTGTTAAAAATTGTGGCATAAGTGTGTGTAGTCTTTGTGGTTGGTGGCCAAGAACTCCCATAATTTTGTACACAAACTCATAATAGAATATCACATAAATTGAATTATTACATCTATTGTCCCATATATAACACTATAGTTGCACTAGTAGAAAATTCCCTTGCTTGTCAATCTCACCCAAACACATCATTTTGGTCCATCTATCTTTATTCTGGTATAATATCAAGTGTCACAACAAAGAATATTGTCAGAATGTTATGGGAGATCTATTTTCCCTGACATGCAAATGCTTTATGCAATGCTATCTCAAGATATGAGGCAAAATCATATTCAATGTTCATCTCATGGTTTTGGATCCTAATAGCCATCATCATTAAACTAATTGGCATTCACTCTTCTACATCTATCCCAAGTACTTGAAAAAGAGAAAAGTAGGTTTTCTTGAAATAGAATTGGAAATTTGAGACTTGAAATGGTTTAGAAGCAAATGGGGATATAGGAATCACTACATTGTTCACACCCCTTTTCATGTAAATGGGGACTTTATCACTTCTATGGGCTTTCCTCAATATAGTATAATATTCTTTACTTCTTTGCAAATCAATTTTAGTCAGGGCTTGTTTTTTTAGGTCAAAAAATTCAATGATGGCCACTTTCATCAACACAACTAATGGTGAACCATCTAGCAATCTCACAGACCTAGTAGTAGGATGATAACTCTGAGCCAATATTTTGATGAACTCTACATCTATAAAAACATTTGGGACAATTAACCTAGCCAAATCTAATTCCCATGGATTTGACATTGGAATATTTCCCTCCCTTTTTTCATAAAAGTACCATAACAGTTCCCACTCAAAGATAGGTATAAGGGCATCTCTACAACCCTAAACCATATCAGAAAAAATCTTCAACCCCCTCTCAATTTATTCAAGGATTATGTCCATGATAGACCAGTGTAAGGACCTGTTTTAACCTTAGATTCTTCATTTTTAGCTCGAGGTTCTTTTTTCTTGGGTGGCATGATTTTTAACTATCTTACTTCTCCTATACATTTGAAATGAAAAATTCCAAATAATCTTGTACTCGTAAAACTTAATTCACAATATTTTTGTGCACTTACCCAGATTATGATGGTTGCAAAGCTTAACCTCCTTGAAATCCTAGCTCCTCGTATGATATTTTTTGCAAATGAGTGCAAAGAGAATGTTGAATTCTTGGTTTACTGGATTTTGAGCTCAGTCATGTCAACATTAATATCAACCTTTCGCAAAATATTTTTCTTGTAGTTCGAGTTTGAACTTGCACCGTTGATTTTACAAGATCAAATGGTTGATGTGATTCATGCATTTAATACCACTCTATTTCCACCACTTTTTATAACTACCATAGGATAGAGGGGTATAAACCACTAAACCACATGCTTATTTGTATTTCACCACTAGGTAGTGGGATCCTTACCTCTATACCACAAGCTTAACTTGTTTAACCCATGGTACTGTAGTTTACACTAATGGTTCCTTACCTCTATACCACAAGATTGACTTGTTTAACCCATGGTACTGCAGTTTACATTAATGGTTACTACCATACAACATTGTTCATCACATCCTTCCACAATATAGTGGTTCATACCGCCCTACTGCATGCCTTTATGATCTTCCTCATGGGATGGTGAGTTATCCCCTGCTATACCACACCCTTCATTGTTCCTTCTTGCAGTATGGTGGTTTATGATGTATTTAAATTCTATAATACCACCCAACCATGTCCTCATCATAATACTTCTACAATATGGTGGTAAGCATATTCATGTTTTCGATTACACACTGCCAGCCCACCAAGGGTTCATATTACTGTTGTAGGATCGCAGTAAGAGACTATTAAGGGATTTGGAATATTTTTAGCTAGACATGTTTTTACTTAAGTATATATATGATGAATTTTTGGTATGTTAAGTAAAAGATAAAAAATAATATAAGGGTCAAGGCTTGGGTCATGGATCTCAACATTAATTAGAATGATGGAACTAGGAAAATTTTTAATGTTACAACACACGTCATAATGAACTAGACTATTTTTTTCCTTCATCCTGCTTGTGTTATTTTCTTATGAGTTCTTCTCTTGTGAATATATCCTTAAGGAAAATTCATATGATACTTGTAATTGTAAAAATATTCTTGGTTTTTTACTACAAATTATTTTTAATCTATAACCTAAATTCTATTTTAAGTTTCCATTTAATGTTATCAGCTGGTGTAGGAGCACCCTCAGGACTTGATGCCTATAGGAGGAAACATTTGATTTTTTGTCTTGTTTTGTATTGTTTCATGTTAATAAGGTCATTTATGACCATTTTGGATCATTTTTACCTATTTTGGAATGTTATAGTTCCATTGGTTAAAAGTTGTAAACATTTGCAAAAAGATGTAAAAGTTGTCATTATGAAAGTTGGCAAAAGTGCATTAAAGTTACAACTTTGTTTAGGAAGTTAGTTGTGGGTGATTGGTAGTTGTATAATGCTTGGAAAATAATAAATATGTGTTTTAAACATTAATACCAAGGTTGGGAAGGTTGGGAGGAGATTGGAATGAAGAAATTTCAATTTTGCACTCTAAAAAATTATATTTTTCTTAAAAATATGGCTATTATTTTCATTTATGTAGATGGTACTTTTCATTTAATGACCTAAAAATAATTTTATATTACGTGGGATTGAATCACCTTCCAAATTAAATTGTTTTGGTAGATTTTCATCCATTTTTTAATAAGTTATAAGCATTTTTGTAAAAATTGCCTGAAACCCTGCCTAGGGTTTGTAATCACATATAAAACATCATAATTTTTGTTTTATCCATTAGAAAAGGCTAAAAATTGGTAGAAAATTCTATCTTGGTTCCTTATACCACCATAAAATGTGAGAAAAAGATCTTTTCACAGTCCAAGCAAAACCCTCTTAAAAGTGACTATTTGACAATGTTTACATTGCAACTCCTAAAAAATTATTTGGATTTTTATTTTTACATGTCTCCAAGGTTTTTAATGTAGGTTTATATTGGGGGGAAAATTTCATTCATGGTGTGTTACTTTCATTGTAGGGGTGTGTCATATTGTTATGCTTGTTTAAGTAAGGGTTCAACCACAGTTGCATTCATTCATGGAAAAGTGGGCCTAGGTTGTGAGATGTGTTGAGAGATTTTTTTTTGAGACCATATGAGATGTGTTTGAAGTATTGGAACATAAGTAGAGACCATTTGAAGCCAAAAAATCAGTTGTGTCATCTGTAATTGCCCAAGTAGGCCTAGTAAGAAGGAGGACAGTCAATTTTTGAAACCTTATGTACAAAGAAGCCCTATCTCACTTCTAGATATGTGTAAGAATGGCCAAAAGGGTATCCAAAATGAGTCTTCATTTCTATAGATCAGGTTTGTTAGATAAGAAATGATCAAAAAATCCTTTTTGAAAGGCTACAAGGAAGAATGGTGCTTTGTGAAGGAAATCCCATTGATTGATGACTAAAGGTTCTTGTAAGTGGTAGTCTGATTTTGTTGGATCATTGTACACCCTTTCTTCCATCATCAGTGGATTGGAAAGTCAAAGTTTATCAGCATACGATCTTAATAATTTTTTACTGATTCAAGTTCTTAACTTATACACTATTATTTATTTAGACTTTAGGAAATGAAGACAAGGACTATAAGGCACAAAATAGATGATAGTGATCATAATGTTCAAATCCTGGAGACAGAATATGAGCACATGTGTATTGAAAAAGTGGCCAAGAATAATGAATATTTTTTAAGTCTTGGTTTGAAAAAGCAAGTTGTTAATCCACTAAGTAGTATATTATTTGTTTAATAATGTTTAATAAAAATTTATAGGAAATAGATTTATGTATATAAGAAATAATATGATATTTTTTTGTTTTTATAGGAAACAAAAAGAGTGCAAAGAAATTGTGGAGAAAAAAAAGGAAAAAAAAAAGATACAATGCTTCCATCTCATAGAAGCCAACACTTTTCTGATTCAACAAATGCAGTTGGTGAAAATGATCATTGTGATGTGTAGCCTAATGAGTAGATTAGCAGTAGTCTTAATTATTCACATATACTCTATAAAAACTTTTTAGTTTTGTTAATTAGCATGAATGGTGGTAGACTATAAATAGATATATTTACTTATTTTGTGTTATGAAGAGTAATTTGGTGAATATATTAGAAATGATACTTTATGTATAATGCATTAATTTTCTTGCAATAATGATGCATTAATTATGCAGTTGTTATCTTTTACTATTATTATTAATCTTCTATTTCTAAGGATCTCATCTAGGGATGTAGGTTGATGGTTGATGACTCAGTATGAAGATAAAGTTGAACTTCCTATTCTAATGCATATAGGTAGCCATCACATTCAATCAAACAGTTGGATGATGAATCATTGGAAAGTTTCAAAATAACTTCTTTAAGTTAGTTTGGGAACTCATTGTTCTAGCGCTGATTTAGCATTTCCCTATGTTTATCTTTAGTCCTATTTTAGTTCTATTTCTAATTTCTAGATTAGTGCCTTGAATTTTGGTAGTTAATGCCATGTTGTAAATTCAATAAGGATATGGTTATAAATATCCATTCTAGCTTATAAATATCCTTCCTAGCACTAGACATAGTTAGTTCTTTTTCAGTACAGTACAAAAACTCTGTTTTATGTCCTACTTTGGTTCAATTTGAATGAAGAAAGAAAGTTAACTTGAATTACTGTATTTAAGATCATACTAGAGGAAGAGAAGGGCCCACTCAACCGAAGGAAACGGTCTTGTGTTTGGTATTCTATTATGTTTATGTCAACCTCATCATTATTGAATTGAAAGCTTTGATGAAAAATCCAAAATGTTAATTTATTTAGATTATTTCTAGTTGGATGTTTAAATTAGTTAGCCAATTATGTTTCAATTATCTCTTATACATGTTAATATATTCTTGTAAATTACACTCGCATTTGTTAAAATAGATGTCAAATTCTTCATTAGGATTATTAAGATAATTGGACTCACACATTGTCTAAGAAATTTAATTCAATAGATTAAACATTAGATTAAATGTTGAATTCGATTAGCAGTATTATGGAAACTTATGAAATGATGGAATTAGCGTTGGTTTGGACTCTGCTCGTGGGAATTAGAATTTATGCTCCCTATATTACATGTTATTTACCTTCAGTTCATTTTCATTCATTACAATAGTATTTATTTTCCAGCAAATGTAAAATAGATTCTTTTTTTAGCATATTAGAATTAAATTTGGATTTTAGCTCTAGAATTAGAAATTAGAGTAAACGTTAGATTCTCCCATGAATCAGTCTCAATCAAGTCAAGTGAAGTTAGAAATAAGTACAAATAATTTTACATTGGGAAATAAGATAGAAACAATTCTTAAAAATCAGTCATTATAGTTTGGCTCCCGAGGGCTCTTGAAGTACCTCTGAGAACTCCTGAAGTACCCCTGAAGGATCTTGAAAGATCCAAACTAAAGCTAAAAGCCACTTTTTACAATGAAAAACCTCCCCAAAGTTGGTAGTAAATATCCTTATAGCATATAGCTCTAAGATACACCCGGTTTGATAATAAATTAACTAAATGATGCAAGTTGTGACAACAACGACCTTGCCCATTGTTTTTGGTTCCATTGTCGGGATACTTAAATGATCTGGATATTTAGTGTGAAGCCTTAGTGTTGATAGGGAAGAGAGATCTGAAATTGTGGATGAGACAAAATAGAGATAATAGAGGTAGGTTTCTTCCACACCACGATCCAAAAGAATACCTTTTTTTTTATCAAGAAGAGGAAACTAATTATGAAAACCTAGAAGAAGAAGATTGGGAGGAAAAAAAAGATCCATTATAGGAATAAAGAATGGGTGACCAGCTAGTACACCCACAAGAAAATAGGACCTTTTCTTATCCTATAGCTCTTGAAAGACAACTTGATGAACCTCCTATGAAAAATATTCCACCCTCAATTTTTCCTACCTTTAGAGGGAAATTTTTTGAGAATCCTAATCAATTTCTTTTTGAATTCAAAGTTCTTGGCTAGACCTATTATTATATAAATGATAACCAAAAGCTGAATTTATTTCTATCTACCTTGAAAGAGTCAGCCTTAGGATGGTTCATGGGTTTGGGTGTAGAATCAATTGTGACTTGGCAGCAAATGGAAACTGAGTTCTTGGATAAATACCAAGATTACTATTGAGTGAGAGATAGGAAGGAGGAATTGTTCTGAATGAAACAATTGGAGGATGAGAGTTTAGAGGATTATGCTGATAGATTATAATTTGTTCACCAAAGGCGTAATAATGGGTTGGATGGTGAGATTAGTAAGAAAAAAATTCTGAGAGGTATTGATGATGAATCAAGAGAGTCCTTAAATATAATGGGGAAGGGAGACATTAATAAACTTTCATTGGATGAAATTGTCGAAATATGTCGAAACAATTCCTAGACTAGGATAGGAACTAGGAACTCCAGAAGGAACAAGACTCACACTACTGATGTTTTGGGTGTAATGGAAGAATTATAAAACATGAAAACTTATTTACTTCTTCATCTCAAGATGCAAGGAGAAAAGAAGAACACCGAGCCTATGTCTATGTATTATTCCAAGTGTAGGGGGAAGCATATTTTGACGGAATTTCCATTAAATCAGGTTGATATTTGTGAGATTTGTGAAAAGCCACATGCAATGATTAATTTTAAACTATTCATTGTGATTAGGAATAATCTGAAGAAGCAACCTATAGTAGAGGAAGAGCTTAATTATGTTGGCTAGAGACCACAAAACGTAGGAGATAATGCTAATCAAAGACATTATGGATCTCCATCTAACTAGAACAAAAAGCCTTGGCCAAACCAGAATCAATGGATTCCCCCATATCCACAACAACCACCTCCTACATATTGGGTTCAACCTAAATGGATGAATTCTCAGTGGAATCAGTCACAATGGAAAGCTAACTAGCCATGGCAACAAAACTAGGCTCAATTTCAGCCATGAAAAAATCAAGACCAAAAACATCCCTAGATGCAAACACCTCCAGCTATCAATGCCCCTAATCCTACTAATGAGAAAATAAACCAACCTCCATTCCCTACACAACCTATTCCAAATCCACAAAAAACCTGGAATGATGCAAATCCATCTAATTTGAATGTTATCGATGCTAATGACATTCAATTAAGAAATTGAACCGTTCAATCTGCACCAATAGGAGAAGTTCAAAAAGGAAAAAAGAAAGATGAAAATATGGAACCAAAAATAAACTCAAAGGATGGAAAACAAGAGAATCAAGCACCCTATCTTGAAATATTGAAGGAAGGGGAAGTCACTCACGAAGCCGCACAACCTAATTATATGAATTTTGTTGACTTCCAAGTTCTTCACGAATTGAAGAGGGTATGTGCAGGATCATGATGGGCCAAAAAGTGGCAATATTATGGGTATTTGTAGGGTATGTGGCTGACGAATTTTTTTTTACCCAAAATTGATGAAATGAAAAGGGTTTTTAGAGGAGATTCTCAACATTCCACCAATATAAATTATGCTTTAGTTTGAATTTAATAAATAATTACTATTCATTTTCTATTAGAATTACGACTAAAATCTTGATCGATAGGCTAATCGAAAAACATCTATAACTTTCAAACGGTATCACATTTTTTGAATCTAAAATAGGCATCACACTCTATGCTTCACATACTATAGGATTAAAAAAATAAAAAATAAATTTCATGAAGTTTTGACCAAGTTAAGGTGGTAAGACATACGAGTTTTTATATTTTTTAAAAGTTGTAATAAAAAAATTATAATTAATTATTTAATTGGAAAAAAAATTACAAAAAAATATGCATCACATCCAGACATGAGTCCTCTACTTATATAAAAATTCTTATAAAAAAAATATTATCATTTTATTATGGTTAGGCTGGTCAGACAAACACCTACTTATTTTTTCCTTGAAATTTAAGTACTACTTCATTGAAATTTCAAATTTTCACCAAATAGATTTTATTTATTTTTAAATAAACCTAGTACTTTAGAAACTACATTCAATTTTCTAAAGATTCTATTCTTACATATTTTTGAAATAATATAGATAACTTATTCAAATTTTTACATCAAGCTGCCTAACACTGATTTTTCTAAATTTTTTGCCACTTAAGGGCCTATTTTTTCCATGATGATCCTGCACATACCCAAGATTAGAATTGAAATACCATTGCTACAAGTTATTAAATACATACTAGAGATAAATCAGTTGGCCAAATCCTTGTGTATTAAAACTTTAGGGAGAAAGAAGAAACTACATCCCATAATTCAGCTAAGAACAAAACTCACTGATGTGCTGTTAGGAAGACTCCTTCCTCAGAAGTATAATGATCCTGGTAGCCCTATCATAACTTGAAGTATTAATGGGATATAAATTAATAATTTTCTAATTGATCTAGGAGTGGCCATAAATGTAGTTTCATCTGATATAGTTGAAATGTTAGGGAAAAAAACTATTCAACCAACAACAACTATCCTTGCTTGAGGTATCAAGAAATGGTGAGCCCATTGGTCCAAATGCTACAAAGTGAGCCACTGAGTTGGGTGTAAGATGTAAGGCCCATTTGGATATTTGTAAATAAAATTTTGTAGAGAGATCCATGAGTTGTGATAAATATTATACAAAAATGGAAAATGATTTTGAGACTACTGAAGGGAAAATCTCTATAAAATATTACAAGCAAAGTATGAGAGTTTCAATTAACAATTATAGATACATGCGTAGAAAAAAAATCATGTTGGGAAAAGAGAGCTTCGACTCAAATCTATCTCCCAAAGAGTGGTAGGCATTGAGACAAAGTATGCATTCTAAAGAATATTTGGTCAAGAGTAACAAAGGCAAGAGAGCAAGAGATAATGTGAGGGCTGGATATCAGGGAAAATTTTAGTGGCGAATCTTTGCCAATTGGTGAATTCTACAAATTGGTCAACTCGAAATTGGTGAATTTCTCGCACCCACAGGGTATCCAAATCACCTTAAATTTAAGAAAACATAGGTCCAATGCATGTCGATTCGCCAATAATTTTTTTATGAGGCATGTTTAAACAAGAAATTCACCATTTTCAAACTACACATTTCAAATGGACCGACTAATATTTTTTCCTAAATCCCAGAAGCATTTAATAAAAAAAACCTACATATTCACCAATACTATTAAAACAACATTGTATTGGGACCCATTTCGCCAATTAAAATTTACAAATAGTTGCTTGTGAAGACTCATTTCGCCAATTAAAATTTATAATAGTTGCCTATGAGGACCTATTTCACCAATAACATTAAAAAATAATTAAATTTGAGGACACAATTCAGCTTGAAAATTACAACGTATTCGCCAAATTTTTAATATACCATTTAAAAATCTCGCGGAATTTTCCAAAGATGGAATCATGGATTGATATAAATACACTCGAAAGTGTCATTTATTCTTACACATTTTGTTCAGTTCTGAGGTTCTACTTCTCGATTTGGAATTCAACGAAAGACGAAAACGTAGACTTAAAGGTGAGTGATCACAGACCATTTCTTCATGGTGTTATTAGTTATAATAATAAGTTTTCTTTCTCTTTTTCATTCTTGCTTTAGTCTTAAAGATGATATTGAGTAGGGAATGGGATCTATATTATTATTCTCTATCCTTCTTAAACAAGAAGACATTTTTTCCATTTTTTTATTCGAAGTGAGATGAATATTTCGATTGAATCAGAGATTAATATGTCAAGCAACTCGAGTAGCAATGGTAACCCTCCTGCCGCTCCTCAGGGTGTTGAAAATACTCCTGTCGATCCTTAGGGTCAGGGTGGTGAAAATACTCCTACCACTCCTCAGGATGTTGAAAATACTCCTGCCACTCCTCAGGGTGGTGAAACTACTCCTGCCGCTCCTTAGAGTCAGGGTGGTGAAAATACTCCTGCCGCTCCTGAGGGTGTTGAATATACTCCTTCTGCCCCTCAGTGTGGTGAATATCAAGAGACTCAAAGGCCATCAAAATGCCCAAAACTTAGACATACCATATAGTCTTACTTTGGAATTGCCAAAGCTTTTGATTGATCAGGTCAAGATGGAGCTACATCATCAAATCTTCCACCAAATATTGGTGGCATTCAAAATACCTCAGTGTCAGTGGAAGGTCAAGTTGAGATTGTCATTGATTTATATCAAAATGTATCAAATTCAAATGGGGATGGAAATAATGTAGAAGATGCTCCTAGGGATACCCTGGTTATCTAGAATGAGATAATTGAATTGGATAAGGATGATGTTGGTGATCCGGGGGACAATTTTTTAGTGAAAATTGAAGTGTTCCCAATGCTCCAGAATTCAGCTCCATCAGAAAGAAAATGACATCTTGATTACAATGCAACTTGAACGGGGCGAAAAGGACTCCGTTTGTGCAAGTTACGGCTAGTCAAACTTTTAGTCAAACTGCCATAAGGGGCATCCAAAAGGTTGAAAAAATAATCATCTCAGAAATGGATGAAACTGGCATCATTGCGAAGAGCTCGTTGAGACAATTCTAACGGTGTTCGTTTCGTCAAAATCTGACATCGTATACTCGAGTTACAAGCAGTCAAAGTTTGGTTGACTAGAGGGTACTGATGATGACATCATCATGCTGACGTGGCAGTCCGTACTGTACGGAATACACTTGGATGAATTCTGACCTGACATGTGGCAACTAAGTCATATTGTACAGACCAATGGGAGTGCGACACGTGGCATCCGTACGACACGTCATCGGACAGGTGGCAGTCCAGTCAGCACACATCATCGGCTTTGTCAGCGTACGGTTTGTCCTCGTCAGCATACACCGTGGCAGGTTCGGGCGAATGATTGTTTGACATGTGTTCTGCTGATATCGGCAAGGTCGGTGAGTTCGTTTCAACAAAAAGTTGTTGGGCTCGAACCCGTGATCTGCGCCCAACAAACCAGCTCGTCAAGCGTTGCACCGGTCGAGCTCCTCAATACAGTTATGGCAAAGTTTGATTTTGTTTACAGTGTTGAAGATTTGTTTTTTTAAAACCAAATGGCCCGGCGGTTTGAACTTGCGCCGGCTGAGCTAACAAAATCTTTATTTACCATTGCACTGCGGAAACAGTCTAAGAATATATATGACCGCGGTTAGTTTTGTTGTAAACCCACTGGCCGAGCCATAACAAATGGCTAAATAAGCCAAAACAAACAAAAACTACCTCTAACAATCAAAACCAACAAACTAAATGGAGATATCAGAAGGTTGTACGAGATATAGAAGGGGGTTATGCAATTAATTTGGTGGTTAGGCCAAATTAGGCAAATTTTATGTATAAAAAGAAGGGTGTAGGCCTTGTTTTTCCAAGTCCAGGTGGTGAGAACGAGAGAATGCTCGGGAGATTTTGCAGACATTTCCGCACATCAGAGGAACGTTATGCTGTTGTGCTTGAAGGAGATAGTCATTGAAGCAATTGTAACTAATTTTGGAGTATAATCGGATCGGTCACTCCGTTGGAGAGGGGCCCGGAGACGTAGTCCTTAGGGACGAACTCCGTTATCAATTGCGTTTGTCTCCTCTTTATTTTCTCTCTTTCTTTTCAGTTCATTATCTTGGCAATTATATTATGTTCATTTATTCATTTGAGCATTGTATTAAGTGATCTTTACGTTATGCATTCTAAAAGCAATTGTCCTAGATCCTAAATAGATCAAGTTGGTATCAGAGCTTTGTGTGTGGCTAGTATTGCATAAATTGAATGCTAACGAGATTCAGGTTGCAACGAGGTGAAGGAGAACTTGAAGAATATAATCCAGAGATCGGAAGACGAAGAGCTAATCAACCGTCACAGATGGAAGCGAAAGAAGGTGGGCAAAGTTTAGAGCTCAGTGACAAGGATTTCCAGAAGCTATTTCTTGACATGAAGGCGATGGTGGACGAACTTTATGCTGAAAAGAAGAAGTGCGAAAAGGTAGGTTCTTCAAAGCACAAGAAGCAGGAAGATCAGAAAGACACAGAGGAGAAAGCTCCAGAAACTCCTCCTCCATCTTCTCCCTCTTCTTCTCCTCCCCCTTCTTCTCCTCCTTCTCCTTCTCCTTCTTCTAATGTAAATCCATTTAAGAGCAAATTTAAGCCTGTAATTAAGCTTGATGTAAAATTTGAGTTACCTAAATACTATGGGGAGTTAAATGCTGAGAAGTTAGACGATTGGGTCCAACAAGTAGAAGTATACTGTAGGATTCAAGGCCTAGTAGAAGATGCTTCTAGGATCCAATTAGCAACTCTCTGGTTTGGAGGTACAGCTCTCACCTGGTGGGAGAGTAAAACTTGGGAAGAAATTGCTCGCCATGGTCAAGTTAATATGTCTTGGATGGAGTTTGTTGCTGCCCTTAGGAAACAATTCTATCCTTTAGGTTACATGCAACAGTTAACCATGAATTGGCAAACCTTTAGGCAAGGTAAGGGGCAGTCTGTCCAGGAATATACTCATGAGTTTAGGAAACGGGCCATTGCTCTAAATGTTCCCTTGTATACCCAAGACACATTACTTAAGTATATTGGTGGTTTACATTCTTACCTTAGGCACACTATTTTGATGTTGAGTCCCAACAATCTAGACGAGGTGTCTGTTCAAGCTACTCATATAGAGTCAAGGGGTAAGAACACTTTTAGTGATAACTTTTCCAAGAAGCCATCTAAGTTCGAGGGTAAGTCTAAAGGGAAAGAAAAAGACAAAGATAAAGGCAAAGGGAAGAAGACAGCTACAGCTAAGAAAGAGGGTGAGAAACCCACATGCTCCCATTGCAAGAAAGAGGGGCATGATGATTCAAGATGTTGGAAGCTTCATCTTGAGTTGAGGCCGAAAAGATATGGAGGTAATAAAGGCAAGCAAAGACTACTGCAGTGGTTCAATAGGATCTTGGTTCTGACTCGGAGATGAGACAAAGATTGTTGCTACCAGAATCCAAGGTAAAGGGAAAGGTATATCTCTCTCATCTGATGCAAGTTTTTCTAATGCCAGTGCAAGTACAAGTAAAGAATCTTCTCCTAAGGTTGATAAGCAAAGAAATGAATTGTTTCACATTCGTGTTGTAACAAAACACACTAAGGTTGATACATTGTTTGATACGGGTTCCCAAGTCAATTTAATATCTGAAGAAGTTGTAAAGAAACTTAATTTGACTACAACACCTCATCCAAAGCCATATCCACTTGGATGGGTTTGCAATGATGCTCAACTACAAGTAACTAAACAATGTAAATTGAGATTTGCTATCACTGCAAACTTTGTAGATGAGGTAGAAGTAGATGTGGTCCCTTTGGATATTTGTGGGCTTGTGTTGGGAAGTCCTTATCTTTATGACAGAAAAGCAATCTTTTATAGGGGGGAGAATAAGTATCATCTTTTTAAAGATGGGGTAGAATACATTGTACGGGCACATAAGGTGAAGACTAATCTTACACTAGTTAATGCTGGTCAAATGAAGAGGTTGGTCAACTCAAGTAAAAACTTTGTATTGATGCTTGTAAAAGCCAAAGAAGATGATAAATCTGAGGTATTCAGTCGAACTTGGGAAGATCATGTAAGTCATGTAAAGAAAGTCTTTGATGTATTGAGAAAAGAAAAATTGTATGTAAAGATGTCTAAATGTGAATTTGCTAAGACATCCTTAGTGTACTTAGGCTATGTCGTAGGGAGTGGTCAATTGAAAGTAGACCCTACGAAGGTCGAAGCTATTGTAAAATGGCCTAAGCCAAGTACAGTCACAGAGGTCAGAAGTTTCCTAGGTGCAGTTCAGTACTGGAGAAAGTTTATTGCAAATTTCTCTTATATAGCATCGCCATTACATGCATTAACCAGTACAAGAGAAACTTTTCAGTGGGGAGGTCCACAATAGAAGGCTTTCGACACTTTGAAGGGAAAGTTGAGCACCGCACCAGTCTTGGCCTTACCGGATCTACATCAACCATTTGAGATCGAGACAGATGTGAGTGGATTTGCCATGGGAGCAGTACTCATGCAAGGAGGTAAACCAGTTTGCTACCACTCTGAAAATTTTTCAGGAGCAGTAAGTAACTATCCCACTTATGATAAAGAACTTTATGCTTTAGTTCAGATTGTTAAAAAATGGAAACATTACATAATGGGGAAAGAAACTGTAATCCACACTGATCACCAGCCACTTCAGTATTTGCACTCACAAACTAAACTGCAACAAAGTAGGCATTTTCGGTGGATGGGTTTTTTGCAACAGTTTCATTTGGTTATTAAGTATAAGAAAGGTACCCATAACAAAGTAGTAGACATGCTTTCTAGGCCTCCTCTGATGAATGCTTTGATAATCCTTCATAATAGTTCTATGGTGCATGAAAGTTTTCAAGAACAATATGCTAATGATGAGAACTTTAAGGATATCTATGCTACTTTAATGAATGGTAAACATGTAGAAGAGAAAGATTATTATGTGTAGGATAAACTGTTATATCACTTGGGTAAATTATGTGTTCCAAAGGATGAACAAGCACAGGTTATTAGAGAAGCACATACCTCATTGATTGCAGGACACTTTGGGGTAAACAAAACATTGACTCAGCTGCAGAAATATTGTTATTGGCCTCGTATGCAATAAACTGTAACTAAATATATTAGAGGTTGTGTTATGTGTGCAACTAGTAAGCCTAGTAACAGGAAGTTGGGTTTGTACACACCTCTACCTGTACCTTCTCGTCCATGGGAAAGTGTGTCAGTGGACTTTGTTGGGGGGTTACCTATGTCTAAGAAGGGACATGATTATTTGTATGTAGTAGTTGATCGGTTCAGCAAAATGTGTATTTTGATGCCATGTAAAAAGAAAGTCACTACTGAACTGACAGCTCATTTGTACTTTCAATTTGTATGGGTTCATTTTGGGTTACCTACTTCTATTGTATCGGATCAAGATTCTCGATTCTTGGGGGAATTTTGGTCAGTTTTGTGGGGACTCATGGACACCAAACTGAAGAAGAGTATAGCCTTCCATCCGCAGACAGAGGTTGTAAACAGGACAGTTGTGCATCTACTCAGAGGTTACTGCAGTAAACATCCTAAGTTGTGGGATGAGAGTCTTCATTATGTGCAGCATGCCTACAACCATGCAACACACTCTTCTACTAAGAGGTCTCCTTTTGAGACATGCTTTGGTTATGTGCCCAAGACACCGATGGATTTTGCTTTTGGGAAAGATGATGTTGAAGATGGACGCCATGATGTAGAGAAGGCTTTGAAGTTCATCCAGAAAGTCCAAGCAATTCATCAGGCAGTGGAAGCACAATTGAAACAGAGCCAAGCAAAATACAAGGTTCGCCATGACAAGCATCGCACTGATCATCATTTTTAGGTTGGAGACAGATTTTGGTTACATATCAGCAAGGAAAGGATGCAAGGTGAAGGTAAAAATCTTAAGCCAATTAGGTATGGTCCTTTTGAGATCCTTGAGAAGATTGGTACCAGTGCCTTCCGCCTCAATCTTCCTCCATACATGCATATTTACTCAGTTGTCAATGTTGATAATTTGAAACTGTATGAGCCTCCAATGATCCTAGATGAAGTCACAGACATTCAAGCTCCATCAGTTGATGACCTTTCTCTAGAGTATATGTCAGAGTTGCCAGAAGATGTTATTCTCGACAGGAATGTCAGAACTTCACGAAGAGGAGATGTTGAGTACCTCAGAGTGGGCCTGAAGGGGATACATCCAAGCAAAGCAAGATGGATGGAGATTGGTAAAGTGAGGGAACTTTACCCTCACTTACTTTCCAAGTAATCAAGCTTTCGGAGGTTCTAAAGCTCTCCACTGGGGAGGCCTGATCCGGGGGACAATTTTTTAGTAAAAATTGAAGTGTTCCCAATGCTCTAGAATTCAGCTCCATCAGAAAGAAAACAACATCCTGATTCCAACACAACTTGAATGGGGCGAAAAGGACTCCGTTTGTGCAAGTTACGGCCAGTCAAACTTTCAGTCAAACTACCATCAGGGGCGTCCAGAAGGAAAAAAATAATCATCTCAAAAATTGATGAAACTAGCATCATTGCAAAGAGCTCGTTGAGACGATTCCGACGGCATTCATTTCGTTGAAATTCGACATCGCATACTCGAGTTACAAGCAGTCAAAGTTCGGTTGACTAGAGGGTACTGATGATGACGTCATCATGCTGATGTGGTAGTCCGTACTGTACGGAATACACTTGGATGAATTCTGACCTGACACATGACAACTAAGTTATATTGTACAGACCAATGGGAGTGCGACACGTGGCATCCGTACGACACATCATCGGACAGGTGGCAGTCCAGTCAGCACACGTCATCGGCTTTGTCAGCATACGGTTTGTCCTCGTCAGCATACACCATGGCAAGTTCAAGCGAATGATTGTTTGACACGTGTTCCACTGATATCGGCAAGGTCAGTGAGTTCGTTTCAACAAAAAGTTGTTGGGCTCGAACCCGTGATCTGCGCCCAACAAACCAGCTTGTCAAGCGCTGCATCGGCCGAGCTCCTCAATACAGTTATGGTAAAGTTTGATTTTGTTTACAGTGTTGAAGATTTGTTTTTTTAAAACCAAACGGCCCGGTGGTTTGAACCTGTGCCGGTCGGGCTAACAAAATCTTTATTTACCATTGCACCGTGGAAACAGTCTAAGAATATATATGACTGCGGTTAGTTTTGTTGTAAACCCACTGGCCGAGCCATAACAAATGGCTAAATAAGCCAAAATAAACAAAAACTACCTCTAACAATCAAAATCAACAAACTAAATGGAGATATCAGAAGGTTTTACGAGATATAGAAGGGGGTTATGCAATTAATTTGGTGGTTAGGCCTAATTAGGCAAATTTTATGTATAAAAAGAAGGGTGTAGGCCTTGTTTTTCCAAGTCCAGGTGGTGAGAACGAGAGAATGCTCGGGAGATTTTGCAGACATTTCCGCACATCAGAGGAACGTTATGCTGTTGTGCTTGAAGGAGATAGTCATTGAAGCAATTGTAACTGATTTTGGAGTATAATCGGATCGGTCACTCCGTTGGAGAGGGGCCCGGAGACGTAGTCCTTAGGGACGAACTCCGTTATCAATTGCATTTGTCTCCTCTTTATTTTATCTCTTTCTTTTCAGTTCATTATCTTGGCAATTATATTATGTTCATTTATTCATTTGAGCATTGTATTAAGTGATCTTTACGTTATGCATTCTAAAAGCAATTGTCCTAGATTCTAAATAGATCAGTTGGTAGCAAGAAAAGAAAACAAACCAAAAAGGGGGTGTGAGTCAGAAATGACAAGGAATTTTCAACTTGGTTGGTTGTCAAAGTACCCATTCATTGTAATAGTGAGGGAATCAGACAATATTGAAAAAGCAACACATGCCAAATGTACGATTTGTACTTGGAAATTGGGAAAACCTAAGACGTTGCAGCTAAAGATTGACACTATAGAAAAGCATATCGGTAAAGTTTATGAAAAAAAATCATAGACAAAAAGGAACAATCAATATTATGATGGAAATCAAAGGAAGAATGTCTTCATGTCAGGTATGTTGCAGATTATGAAGAGCATCAATAAAGAATGTTGAAGCTTGTTGCATGTAAAGGTACACTTGAGGCTCAATTTGGAAAAGCAATGGAAGGAGAAAATATGTCAAAAATTGTTCAAATGAGTGTTTTTTTCATATTTTGTCTAGAGGGCGCCCTATGAAAAACTACCCAGAATATTCTGGTTTATTATCTTTTTTGAATGTTCCTCACTATCCCTACACACATTGGTCAATAAACGCTAGATGGGAATGGGAAAAGTGTCTTACTGCAGTGGAAAATGAAGATTTAAAGGAGAAATTAAAAGAGTCAAACTTTGTTGCATTATCTTTAGATGAAGTTACTGTGGTAGACAATATTTCTTGGGTCTGTATGCATTTGTATACTATACAACAACATGTTCACCAAGCTCATCTTCTCTGTGTTCATAAAATGAAGGAAAATTCAACATCACATAATATATTTGAACTAGTCAAGAAATATTTGAATGAAATTGCATGTATGGATGAGTTGAAAATTGCAAAAAAGTTGGTGTGTGTAGGAGCTGATGGAGCTGCAGTGATGCAAGGTCAAAGGACCAATTTTTTAACAAAGTTACAAACTACTTGTGCACCATACATGCTTGGCATTCACTGCATGGCCCACAGAATAAATTTGGAATTCAAAATTGTAAGCAAGTTTCCTACAGTATCAAAAGTTGAAAATATAGTTCACGAGATCTATGCATACTTTTGTCGAAGTCCGAAACATTTTCACAAAATTTCAGAATTTTGCTAAGGGAATAACACCAGGAAACAAGCTTCTCAAGGATGTCGATACCATATGGATCTCCCTGCATGGACCAATGCAATGAGTTCTTTTAGAATATCAATTCTTAATTGGAGTGATGTACGAAAATAGTAGCACGGTAGACAAAGCTCCTGACCTCTTACATAGGTTAAGCAATATAGATACACTCTTGAATTTAGCTAGTCTTCTCCCCATGTTGGATGAAATGAACAGTCTTGTGAAGAAATCCCAAGATAGAGCTATGTATATTAATGAATATTCCAATCTACATAAACATACATGCTTGGCCCTCGATCATCTATATCTAGATTTAACGCAAGATGGCGTAGATTATAACATGTGGCAGAAAATTATTGATTTGAATGATACTAATAATTATTTACAATTTAATGGAAGTGGGCACTTATGTATCTTTGTATGTGGATATGAGATACAAATGTACTGACGTAAGACTACCAGGTGCTCTAGCAGAAAAGTTTCTATTAATGAGGAAGATTTTAAAGACATTGTTAAATCTCTTGGTGATAATTTGAAGGAAATTGCAAAATCTCTTTCCTCAGAGATTCATGAAAGATTCCCTCGAGATGTAATACTTGAAGCCATGAGTATTGTGTATCCTCAATTTTGGGAAAACCTAGATAACCCAAGATTTTTTCATGCTCAAGTAAAAATCTTGATCGAACGATTTTCAAAAACTATAACAATCAATGAGCAAAAAATAGAAGGAATTTTAAATGAAGATAAGCTAAGAAAGCAATGTAAGGATTTTGCAGTAGCTGTTAAGGACTAGTATAAATCCATGGGAAAGGACAAGGCCTTTGAACCAGGATCAATAAAAAGGGTTTGGACAAACTTAGGTCAGAGTGAAATATTGCATGATAAGATATCAAAATATTTCAAACTTGCTGATTTATGTCAAACAATGATATTGGGGTTAGTGGAGGATGAGAGAGTTTTCAATACATTAGGGTTTTTGAAATCAAAGTTAAGAAACAAACTAGACAAGAATTTGGAAAATTGCTTGAGGATGAAAGGAATTACATATAATATCAAAAAAATTCCTTTTGATAGGGAACTCACAATCTGGAGGTCCACATGTGAAAGAAGAGGGACCGATTTGTGCAACAATCCAATTCCAAAGGCTAGTACCAGTGCCACTGCCATGGGCAGTGAGACTGGGACAAATGACATTGACAAAAATGACATAGTGAATGTTGAAATTGAGACATAGGTCGAAGAAGGTGAAGAGCAGACTCAAAATCAAGAGCATCAAGATGAATCTTTTACTCTATCTAATGTTGAACTTCAATTTCGATACCCTGACTCCATTTGGGAAATGGAAGAGAATTAGCAGCTTTTAGGTATGTATACTGCACTACAAGATTCATGAATCAGTTTCCATTGTTCCAAACTATAGTTGATGATATTTTATATTCTATTGAATGAAAATTGAAATTGTTAATCATTGCACTTCATGATATTTTATTTTATATTGCACTTCATGAATCATATTCCAAACTTTAGTTGATGATATTTTATATTTTATATTGTATTCCATGAAATTTTGATATTTTATATTTTATATTGTATTCCATGGTATTGAATTTGATATGTGTTTTTGCATAATTTTTAAAGAACAACACTTATCACTCAACTCATAAATTCCTATTGCATTGCCATTCAAAAAATATTTGATAAATAACTCAAAGAATATTAATCCATTTCTTGAACAGAAGTTAACAGTTCAAAATCCACAACTTATAAGCTAACAAAAGCTAGCAGTTCAATATAAATAACTTATAAAGACATCCACACAACTTAAACAATAAAATCTTAAATGACCAAATCACCTAAATTATTCAGAGAACTCCTTACACATCCATCACCATAAAATATTTATTCACAAATAAATATTCCACAACAATGAAATTAACCAAAAATTTATCATTCCAATAATAGACAATCTACTAGCAAACTACTGAACAAAAGCACAATAAATCCACATAGTACACACCATAACTCAAAGATTGTGCATGCATGAAATTCACCATTGTCTTTCTATATTGAAATAATAGAAAAGCAATAAAAATAACAGTATTTTTTGGTCTTGATAACGGTTCCTTGAAGACAACCATTTTAGAAACTAAAATAAAAAATCTTTGAAGTATCAAGAAAGCCAAATTAATGAAAATAACATAAAAACTAAAAACTAAATAGCACCGACTCCTTCACTTTCAATATTTTTTTCCTCCTTCTCCTTCAGTAACACCTTTTGTGCCTTTAATATTTTCTTGTATTCCTGGTACTTGGTGACAATTGTGGTGATGCTTTTTCTCCCTAGCATTGTAGTAATTTGTAACCTGGTTCTCCATTTTCCCAAAGCCTTTTTAGAATCAAACAACATCTGATATCTTCTCTCCTCTCCATAATTATAATCCTTCAGGTGGAGCTCCATTGCACTGAGTTTCGAGAAGGATTCCCATGTCATTGTAGTAGGATCAGATATTTCTTTATTGAATTTCTTTCTAAACTTGAGAGAGATTCGCCTCTAAAATTAATATTTTTTTGGGAAGTATGAAATATTCGCCAGGATTTTATAGCTTCTCTGAGGGGGGGTTTCTTAAATTTCTCCCTAAATTCAACCATGGATAGCTCCCTTACTTACAATGATGACATTTTGGAGAAACCAATCCTTGACTATCATGAACATTTGGATTGTAGTTCTCCTAATAACTCTCCTATTAGGGAGACTATCCTGGTGTAAGAAAATGATATGTCTTCCTTAGGGGTACATCAAACTAAGACCACCAAAATTATGAATGCACAAGTGTCCATTAGATCCCCTTCGATCAATGAACCACCTACATACCCCATGGAACATCCAAAGAATCCCCTAATTATTTACCTACCATCACATAAGAAACAAGCTCAAAACCAACCCGAACTCCTCCTTTACCCACCTAAGAATAAATTTCATACCAAACAAGTTATAATGACATTGCTCACATATATAACAAAATATATACAATCAAATCCAATCAAGCTGAAACTTTGCTTACTTATTAAAATAAATAACATTAGTTGTTGCTCCTTGCCATGTAATAGTTGTAGAATTATAACATACTCACTATTGCATGTTTTTCATCCATCGCAAGGGGAATCATACCATCATCCATTCCAAGCTCACCCTTGTCCTAAACTAAGTGGAGGAAAAGGGTTAGAAAGCCTTATCCCCGTATGTCACTTGTTGTTGTCTCTTTTGGGCTAATCATTAACCTTTCATGAACGTATAAGATCAAGCTTGGGATGTGGACGAAATGTCTTAAGATTGACTCGAAAGTGGCATACTCCCTTTCTTCTCCCCTCTTCTAATTTAAATAAATTCCTCACAGTAATGGTGTTAGAAATCACCTTAAAGTGGGGGGCATACATAGGTAACTTCTTTGTGCAAATTTCATGGTGTGATTTTTCTTTTTGTGATGTGTTCTCTTCTTGGTTGTTTCATTGGGTTTGATGTCTTCCAAGAGTGTACGATCAAATAAAGTGGCCTGATGTGAATGAGGCATCCTATGGATAATGATCTGACACCTTGACTTGTCCTCTCTTGGATACATTAGGCACAATGCTTCCTAAGAAGAAGACTTTACATGAACAAAGAAAAATATCCTTTAGCAAAATTCTTTACATATTCAAAAACATTTACAAAAGAATTTACATTGTGGTGCCTTATCAATGTTATCAAGAGCATAAATTTGGTATGGTTTATATAGCGGGAAGCCAACACACTGGCATGAACTTCTTGTTGAAACACTGCTTTGGGATATCTCACCCCGCAGACGAGTTGATTTTTTGAGGCCCCAAAGTGAGCACACATTTTTTGCACCATTTTTCTTTCCTTTAGTTCTTGCCATTGCATGATTATGTATCTTGATGGTTTGACTTAGGATCTTGGATCCTCAGGGATTGATTTCCTTCTTGATCTTTGTCATTCTGTTTCATCTACACATGTACACTTGGATCTCTCTCGAACGCCTAATTTTGTGTGAGATTGAAGCAAGTTCATCCTCTCACTAAAGTGGGGGCTAAATGTACCATAGAAAAAAGGAAACTTTCTTTATTTTGGAATAATTGATGACAAATTAGACTTAATGAGGCCTTGATTCAATTTTTTGAGGTTTTTTTCTCATCCACACTAGGTCTTGGACCTTTTCAAAAGCATTTGATGACTTCTTGTAAAGTGTTGTAAAGTACTTTCACGCTTTTCTAGACTTAATGAACCCATGTTAACATATTTCAACATTATAAAATATATTTAATTACATCCTCACATCATTCTATAAGGCTTGTAAAATAAACTTAATGTTAATCTAGTATTGTAATGTGTCCTACACATTCACATCAGATGTTGTGCCTTCCTAGGCTATGTGGACCTCATTTTAATGTTGTAAATTTTATTTAATCACACTTTTCACATTGAATTATGTGTCCCAAGCCCTAATTAACCTTTACATCATCACTAATAGGCCCCTAAACCCCATATTGTGCATCTCGAGACAATATTTCATGAAATAACTGAGATAGACATCATATAAACCTTATTTTCTTATCTCCTAAGAACCAGGCTACCAAATAAGCCCCACTAGGACTAATTCATCACCTGTGGTGAATGAGTCCCTTCCAAGTGGGATTGATTCATCCAAGGTGGTGAATGAGTCCCATTTGACCCAATTTTGACCTTTAAGTGGGAAAGACTAAAATGTAAGTTTATTATTTTTACATGTTAACCTTAGGGATCCAATTTATGGGCTAAAAAGGTGAATTTCCTATAAAATATACTCTCTAAACCATAAATTATAACCATTATTCATTATTCATCCATCATTCTTCCATCTCAAATCAAGCAAGTTAGGGTTTCATCATTTCAAGTCATTAAGATGTCAAGTTTTTAGACATTTAAGGGCATATTCTTCATGTTTTGTTGCAGAAATTCAAGATCAAAAAGAGAAGGCAGTTGAAAAACCTCCCATGGTTCCTTCCATTCCTCCCTTAATGGAATAAAAGAAACCTATGGTTGATAAAATTTCTCCTACACAATCACAACTTGAAAATCAAATGAAAAGAAAAATAAATGCTAGAGAGCATAGGCGTGGACATCATGCTATTACTTGTTTGTTACAAGCTAAAGAAGAAAAGAACAAGATTGAAAATCACAATCCAAACTTACCTAAAGCAATGCATGATGCTTCTACACCTTCAACAAAATAGAAAATACTAAACCTTGAACACAACAATAACAAGCACCTTTCATGGATATTATCATTAGACCTTCTGTAGTGATCAACATGGATGATGATAATAAAATTGCAAATATTGATGAGGAAGTGCATAAAGAGTTAATTTATTGTTCTCCTCTTCCATGAGATTAAATGATAACAACTATGACGATCCTCCTAAAAATAGTGCTTCACCATGTGTTGAACTTGGTGATTGTCCTATTTTGGCACTTTCCATTGTCTGTTTAGCTAGTTATTCACCTTTCACATATGATGAACAAGATTGGGATACATATTACCTACTATAGGTTAACTTGCATTTTCTTACTAGTTTTATCTTTATATTGATTTTTATTTTCTTAGTGTGATTGCATGTGCATAATGTGATCCTTTGTATTGTTTTGTTTGATGTATCTTCATGTTCATTCCTCTATTTGTAGCCACATTCTTCTATATATCATAAACCATTTATATTTTCATTTTTTTGTGTTTTCCTATTGGGGATGACACAATGCATCAAGAAATTTAGGTCTCTTCCATGTTGACTAAAAATATTTTCCTTTTTTTTCACTCTCTATGTGTCATTCTTCCTATTCCATGCATTATTTGGGGAATGATGATGTTTTTGAGCTCTATAATATCATTGTAGCAAAGATATACGCTGACCCCAAATCCATGGATCTCTTATATGTTTAGGATTTCATTTTGGGGGAAACCCCTTCCTTTATCATGATGTAGCTTCATTTGGAAACATATGTAAGATCATGCCTCAAGTTAAAGGACATCGCTGAGGAAGAGGCTGAGGTGGTGGCCATGGAGCCGACCACCAAAGTCCATCACCACCGAGTTCCCACGGTTTAGAGCAGGAGGAATGACAGATTCCTTAAAACAATTCATCAAGTGGTGGTCAAAACCTAGAATAGCCTAGTTTCGATGGACAGTTGCAACACCTTCTGGGGGAGATTCTTGATCGGTTGGGACCCAGGCCAGAGGAGGAGTAGTGGATCGAGAGAGAAAGGGAAAGGTCACCAAGGCAGAGGGAAATAATGACAAATCAGGATGTAGTGCTAGATGGTCATATGAGAGACTTGATGAGAGCACACCCATCTACGTTTGATGGTTCTGGAGGAGGCCTGGAAGTGGAAACATGGTTAATCGATTTGGATCGATGCTTTACGATGCACCCCTATGGTAGCAATACCAAAGCTCGATGTGCAATCATACATCTGCGAGGCTTCGCATCCACTTGGTGGTGGTTGGAAGAGAAAAAGTTACATCTAGATATCAGCATGGTCACATGGGAGTTATTTCTGGATAGGTTCAGGGCTCGCTTCCTTTCAGATCATTAGACGCAATGTAGGGCAGATGAGTTTTATGACCTTAAGCAAATACTGATGTCCATTAAACAATATGAGCAGTGATTCTATGAATTGAAGTAGTATGTTAGGATCAACCATGATGAAGGGATGTTAGTGCAACATTTTTTTAGGGATTTAACGCTTGAATTAGTGGTGGTGTGCGAGTCTTCGAACCGAAGATGATGGAAATTGCGGTTGAAAAGGCTTGATTGGTAGAGGAAAATTAGGCCATGGCCTTGGGTGGTCACATTAAATTGCAGATTGGAAGTATGCCTACACTTGGCTTTAGCACTCATGGAGGTCAGACATACGCTGCAAGATCTTCTAGGAACTAGTATGCACCCTCTAAAGGGGGTCAGTAGCAGCAGTCACAGCTGAAGCATAAAAACTCTCTATCTCATCAGGGTGGTAATTCTAAGTTTTGAAGGGATCAGAATCAGAACTGAGCTCGTCAGGAGTGTTTTGAGCAGCCTACACCTAGTTTTCATTCAGCATCAAGTCGAGGAAGCTTTTAGCAATCAAATTCTCCATCCGGGGGCAGAGGATTGGGCCGAGGTATTGGGTGCTACTCATATGGGCAGCAAGGGCGTATTGCTAGATTGTGTCCACAAAAGAGCACCTCTGGATTTAATTAGAGACCACCTAGGTCAGAGTCGACAGTGGGTGACATAGGGAGAGCTCATTGTGTCTTCACGATATTGGATAATCAGCAGGAAGACCACCAGAGCACTTTCGTTGAGACAACAGGTGTGTTACATAACACTAGTATTTCTGCACTCTTTGATTCTGGTGCATTTGATACTTTTATATCTCCTTCAATAGTTGAGTGATGTGGACTGGTGGCATCTAGTCAAGGTGTAAAATGGTAGGTTGAATTGGCCTTTGGTTCAAAGGTTGTTATAGAGAAGCTTGTGCATGGTGGTGGTCTAGATATAGGGGCATTGACAACTAAGGTGGACCTTTTAATCCTACCACTTGGTTCATATGATGTCATCTTGGGAATGGATTGGTTGAGTGCACACTGTGCCATGATAGAATTTCACTATAAAACAGTGCGGTGCATTGATGATTCTAGAAAGGAGGTGGAGATTGTGGGTATTCAAATGCCCATTTCATTGCGAATGATGTTTTCCATGCAATTAAAAAGGTATTTCCAATAGGTTTGTCAACTTTTGCAGTATCAATGAGTAATCTAGAGTCAAAGGATAGTCAAGGGGTGTCATTGGATGATTACTCTCTCTTTAAGGATTTTTCATATGTTTTTCTAGGTGAGATACCTGGTATGCTGCCAAAATAGGATATATATTTTAGGATTGATCTGGTACCTGGATTTGAGCCAATATCTTGAGCTTCGTATCAGATGGCAATGCAGGAACTTCAAGAACTCCGTGTGGAATTGGAGGAGCTATTGGCTAAGGGGTTTATCCACCCAAGTGTTTCCCCTTGGGGAGCAACTATAATTTTTTTAAAGAATAAGGATGGTTCTCTCTGCTTGTGTATTGTCTACAAGAAGTTGAACAAAGTAACGGTGAAGAACCGATATCCCCTGCCCAGAATTGATGATCTTTTCGATCAAATAAAAGGGGCAAAGGTATTTTCTAAAATTGACCTCAAATCAGGGTATCATCAGTTGTGGATTGCGGATGTAGATATTCATAAAATAGCATTTTGTACTCGATACGGACATTACGAGTTCACTATGATGTCGTTCGGGTTAACAAATGCACCTTTAGTCTTCATGATCTTAATGAATGGAGTGTTCCGAATGTACTTGGATAGATTCATACTTGTGTTTCTTGACAATATTATGATTTATTCCAGGTTTATGGAGGAACAAGAGGAACATCTAAAACATGTGTTGCAATGCTTAAGGGACAATCAGTTGTATGCCAACCTAGAAAAGCGTGACTTCTATAAGGTTGAAGTTCAATATTTGGGCCATGTGATTTCAGGCGAGGGAATTTTAGTTGATCTTGCAAAGATTATGGCCATTGTGGATTGCCTGTACCCACAAATGTCTCAGAAATTCATAGTTTCATGGGGCTAGCAAGCTATTATCGGCGGTTCGTCCAAGGTTCTTCTAGGATGGCACATCCTATCACCTCTCTCCAGAGGAAGGGAAAGAAATTTATTTGGTTCGATCAATGTTAGTTAGCATTCCAAAATCTTAATGAAAAGCTTACTAGTGCATCAATTTTGGCAGTACCAGGTCCTATGGGAGATTTTGTTGTATGTACGGATGCTTCTTTGGAAGGCTTAGGGGTCATTTTTATGCAAGAAAGGTGAGTAATTGCGTATGAATCACGAAAACTTAAGGATCATGAACTAAACTACCCCACACATGACCTTGAGTTGGCGAAATTGTACATGATTTGGTAAGATGGAGGTACTTCCTTTTAGGGCATCAGTTTGAGTTGCATATAAATCATCGTAGTCTACAATACATCTTCAAGCAGTCGAACCTAAATGCAAGACATAGGAGGTGGATGGAATTCTTATGCAAATATGATTTTGAAGTAAAGTATATCTAGGGAAAAGAGAATGTGGTGGCAGATGTGTTGAGTCGATGTAGGCATGAGATTTCTCTATGGCTCTCGAGGTTGATTTGAGGGGTCAGATCCTCACAGCTCTTCCTTCAGACAATTGGTATCAAGAGGTGAAGTTTGAGGTTGAGTCGGGCAGAGCTTTGGAAGGAAATTTTGTTGGATACTTGTTGGATTCTAATGGTGTTTTACGCTATGCAGGCCAAATGTATGTACCTCCTACAGAGGGTATTCACACCCTAATCTTGACTGAAGCCCATCAGGCACCTTATTCGGTGCACCCTAGAGTTAAGAAAATGTATGTGGATCTTCGATCGCTATACTTTTGGGCAGGAATGAAGCATGATATTTTTGATTTTGTGGCTCGATGTCTAGAATGTCAAAGGGTTAAGGTTGAGCATCATCATCTGGTAGGTTTTTTGCATCCTTATGTTGTTCTAGAATGGAAGTGGGACATTAACTCTATGGATTTCATTGTCAACTTGCCTATGTCTTCCAGGAAACACAACATTATCATGGTCACTGTTGACAGATTGACCAAGGTAGCCCATTTCTCTCCTATCTGATATTCTTATACTTCTTCTTTGGTAGCTAAGGTGTTCATGGAGGACATTGTTCGACTACATGGGATACCACAAAGAAGCATTTCTGACAAAGATTTGGTATTCACATCTGCACTATGGACATCTTTGTCGTGGTCCTTAGGGACTCAATTGAACTTTAGTTCTACCTACCATCCTCAGATAGATGGTCAGACTGAGAGAGTCAATTAGGTGCTTGAGGATATGCTTCGAATGTATGTCATGGACCAACAATCATGTTGGGAAGATTATCTACATTTGGTCAAGTTTTCCTACAACAATGGTTACCATAGTTTGACTGGAATGGCTCATTTTCAAGATTTATACGGTCATCCTTGTCATACCCCTTTGAGCTAGGATCAATTAGAGGACAGGGTTCTCCTTGGACCTGAAATGCTTCGAGATATGGAGTAGCAGGTAGCTCACATCCGAGAGCATCTTGTAGCAGCTCAAGATAGGCAAAAAAAGTATGCTAATGCACACAGAGTTGATCGGCAGTTTGTAGTTGGAGATTGAGTGTTTATTCGAGTGTTTCCACGGAAGATCCCTATTCATTATGGAAAGGGTTCTAAGCTTCTGCCCCAGTTCATAGGGCCATTTGAGGTGTTAGAAATAATTGGTCCTATTTCCTACTGCTTGGCTTGCCACCCAGTTTGTTGTGGATTCACAATGTTTTTCATGTTTCAGTCCTTAGACCATATTTTCCTGATGTTACTCACATACTTTATTGGAATACTCTATAGGTCATGGATGGGAAGCTAGCTCTCAAGCCTGTGGCTATGCTACAACACAAAAGACTCACCCTCAGAGGTAGGGATATTGAGCAGGTACGGGTCCAGTGGGACCCCAATGATGAGACTTCGGCAACATGGGAGGATGCATCTCATATAAGAGAATCTTATCCTTACCTGTTTACTGGCTTCTAGCAGTAAGCCGAATTCATGGGGTGGAGGATGTAATACCCCTCATATTGTTGTTTGGACTTGATATTTTCTGTGGTTTTGCTTGATACCTTGTGACTTTGATAGTTACTATTTGTTGGTTGGATTGGTTGATTGAATAGTTTAGACTACTTAATGACTATGCTACTTTATTTGATGACATGGATATTATGATATGACATTATGATTACATGTGATTTGGTGATGTTTAATTTGATTCCAGTAGTATATTGTGATGCAGTAGAATAGTAATTATTTTATGATAATATGACGCGATCGGTGTAGTTTAGCAATGTTACTTTATACTTGATGTTGTAGTTATTATTATAGCTTTGGTGAGGAGACAGTGTAGCACCACTCGTTTGCGAGTGCCTTGCTATGTTGCAACTCATTCTCATGATGTGATGTATTTGATTATATATACATGTTGTACACAACCTTGTTTGTATGCAGGAATTGCATGAAGATAGTCTCGATTCCACCTACTTTGGTAGGACAGGGCAAACATCAAATTAATCCAATGGGCATGAAGTTGAAACTGAGACGACAACGAAGTTACCCCATCCCAAGTTTGTCAACCCATTATATGTTTAGTAGTATTGTGCATCTTTGACCTTAGTCATTTTTGCATTTTATGATAGTTGTTTTGTGTGAATGTATTTATGTTATTTATTTTACATTGGTGTTGTAGGATGATGTAATTTAAATAATTAAATTATTAAAATAAATGTTAATAATAGTTATTGGAATAGTTTTATTATAATATAAAAGTATTAAATTAAAAGTCATGTAATTTATTAAAGATAAATAAATTGAAAAGTGTGAATTAAATTATTTAAATTAGTATCTAGATAATTTAATGAAAATTGTATGTTGAGGATAATTAATGGAATAATATAATTAAATAAGTTAAATTGTGTGAACTACAAGTATAAATTAACAAAATTGGAATTAAAACTAAAAAATTATAGTTCGAATAGAAAAAAAAGAAAGAAATAATAAAAGGACCAATGAATGTTGAGTTTTTTGGGCTGAAAAGCTAGTGAAGAAATAGAAAACCTCTTTTAATTCTGATTTTTGAGTTTTTTGAAAATAGAAGAGGATATATTTTTATTTAATAGAAAAATTGAGAGGTTTTCATTCACGGGGAAAATTGACAGAAGCTTCAAAAAAAAAATGAAGTTCTAGAAAAATTTGCATCCTCTCTTGTTTTCTTTATAAAAATTGTTTCCCTTTCATTGTTCTGGGAAAAAGGCCCTTCTGAATAGAAAAATAGATTGAAACTTGGATCAAAGAATCTCATGGAGACATTCTGTAGAAGGAAGGGAAGCTCTTCAAAAATGTTTGTTTGAATAAAGGAAAGCTTCATCAACTTCTCAGTAAGCACAAGACTCCAGGTACCATTATTGATCTTTATTACTTGTTAAATTTGAAACAGAAAATATGTTGTTTTGTAAAAGAAAAATCTTTTGAGGTTTTTAAAATTTGTTGGGTAATAGATAGATGAAAGAAATTTATTTGAGACTCTAAAAATGTTCTATATGTTTATAATTTTGCTATGGGAAAATTGATACCCCTCTGTAATAAAGGGATATATATATATATACAAATATATTATATATATAAGTGCATTTTTTTTAGTTTCTACAGCAAAGAAAATATTTTGTGTTCATTATGTTGTTACATATATATATATATATATGGGTAAGTGCACCAAGATGGTTCCCAAAAAGGGGGCTTAAGTGGCCACTTTTTTTCTGAAATCAGGAAATGTTGACCTTGGATGTGAAATTGAGGATAGTTACACTCAAAATTTTGAGATGGAACAAAAACAAGGATCAAAGTGCTCTGAGTCTACTTTCTAAACTACTAATTTATTTTGAAAATGGTTGAGATTAAGGGGTTCAAAAGAGGGATGTACACAAATTTGTTGTTTTTGTCAAAAAACATAACATAGCAACTCTTGTACGACCTGAGCATAGTGAACTTTTTTTAGTATTTTTAAAATCGCTATGGTCAGAAGTTAGCTAACAATATCTAGTTGATGCACAATTTTTTGATTATTTTTTAATGAATATTTGATTTCTTACTAATTTTCTAAGTGGGCAATTCCTGAAAAGCAGAATTTTGGCTGTGCTCCCCCTAAAATTTTTGAAAATAATTGATTTTTTTTTTTTAAATTTGTAGAATGGAGTCTAGTTTCTAAAATGTAATTTATTTGAAATTTTGATGAATGGTTAATTTATAACAAAAAAACACCAAAACTATTTTTGGAAAAATAGACAGAAAGAAAAGAAATTATGGTGAAAAGCATAATTTTTGGTTCTTTTAAATTTTTGAAAATAATTAATTTTTTAATTTTTTTTAAATTTGTAGAATGGAGTCTAGTTTCTAAAAATGTAATTTATTTGAAATTTTGATGAACGGTTAATTTATAACAAAAAAACACTAAAAATTGCTTTTTGAAAAAAAAATAGACATACAAACAAAAGAAATTATGGATGAAATGCTTAACATTGTCAAAAAGTGAAAAAAATTACATCATTAGATAGCTAAGAGAGAACTTAACATTACCCATGTTTTTGATTTTTTCGATATTGAACTAGATGCAATCTTGATGGTGAGCACAAACCCGATTATGTGAAAAAGTGTAGAATTTGCAAAAACACGTCTCTAGCCTTGTTGGGAATGCCCTCCAAGCCTTTGGGTTGGTATTCCAAGGCAAATAATTTCACTTTTTCTTTGTTTTTAATGCAAAATAACGTGAGCACATTTTGTAAAAAAAATTTCAAAAGTGGCAAGAAAATTGGTACCCAACTTCATGCACCTGCCCATATATATATATTTGTAGTTTTTTTTAAAAGAAGGGACAAATTGAAGTCGTCGGCCGAATGCAGTAAGGCATCAGCGTACACATTTATCTATGGGTTGAGGGTGGGATGGTTACTGTACCCCTCCCCCCATCCCTATTGGGCCGCCATGGGCTGCACATAGCAGTCCTATGGATTGTTGTGCGCAACAATCGTATGGACTGTTGTGTGCAATCCGCATATAATGGTGGGAATAATTTTATTTTTATTTTTATTTTGTTATAATATATATATTTAATATTAATATTAATATATATAAAATTATATATATTTATATTTATATTAATACATGTTTTTTTTTGGGAACATTTATATTCCAGAAAATTAAAAAAAATAAACAGAATATATATATATAATGATTTCTCTTCTGATTATGAATTATATATATATGAATGTAAGTTATTCATGGAAGTAGGAAAAATTATATTTATATCAGAATTATTATCAAGTTTTTATTTCAAACTTATTTATCAAAATTGGGGATTCAATTTTATTATTTAATTATGAATGGAATTGAATAAATTGTTGAATCTGGGAGTTTGATTTCATTATAGCAATGGGTGAAAATTATGGTGTTTTTTTATATTTTGGAATCTTATAAATTAGCTTTGACTTCTTGATTATCATTTTTGGCTTTTTCGATATGGGAACCTAGTTTTCTTTAGGAACCTGCTAGGGATATTGTAGACCTTAGACTTCTAGAGGCTTGAGCTTATTGTTAATTGATGTATATCTCTTTATGTACTTTTGATGTGGCAAGTTATTAGGTATAATTATTTTGGAAGGGTTGTACATGGATTGTTGAGACTATGATTATGTGCTTTTAGTGAGATGGGTCATGCCTCGCATGTGTTTCTGTCGAGATTTAAAGTTCATGTTATGTGGTACAACCCTTGATTTTGTATATGTTTTTGGGGTCTCCAAGGAGAGTGACTCTTCGTGGGGGTCAGTGCCTCAAAAGGAGGAAGGGCCAGGATAACCCACGTAGGATTTAGATTAAAAAGTGGAAACCTAATAATAGAATTTAGGGGGATGGGTAGTAATAACATAATTAGATAATATTGGATACTGCATCTATCCATTAGGGCTTTCATAGACTAATGGTAGACTGAGAAGGTCATAGTTGGCAAGGTTTTTGCTTCATCCTCATGAGAGGTAAATGGCTCTACATGAGTCACCCTATGGGGCCAACACCTCAAGTGGGAGGAAGGGACAGGATAACCATAGATGGGGGTCAATGCCTCATGTAGGAGGAAGGGCCAAGATAACCCATGTGGGACTATGCGATGACACTCTCCACTAGTTTCCCATATGCTTTTCTTTCTTACTTGCCTCTGGAAGTGGTTAATGGTTGTTGCCTTTGATTTATTTATGATGTGTTTTATGGTCTTGTGTTTATTATGATTAGATCTTGGTTGTTTTCATTTATGATCTATGTAATCTCTTACTTTTTCTATTGGAGTTATTGTTGCTATGTTATTTTTTATTGGAGTTAGTCTTGTTGGCATACTTGGTCGCGGTCAGTTCCTTGTCACCTTTGAGCACGAGGGTTGGGTTTTTCAAAAACCTACATGGGCGAGTGGAACATGCTCTGCACCTGTTGGGTTCCCCATCAACGTTTGTTGTACACAATATCTTCCAAATGGAGTTGTACCTGATGTTCATAATGTATCTATCCCACATGTATGGGATATTTTGATGTAACTCATATATATGATCATGTAATGTATTAAATTATGATGTAATGTAAATGCACTCTTGTAGTCATTCATGATTTATGACATTTATGATGGTTTGGTATCATGTGATGTATTTATATTTATACTTATGAATGTATGGATGTTATCTGTTGCAAATGATTATTTTCATTTCTATGATGGATGTAAAGTTAGTTTTAAGTTATTTAGTTTTATATGAATCTTTCGTATTGGGTTAGTTTTGTGCAATGTGACCTCGTGTGCCTCAAAGGACTTAGATGTTTAATATGTTACCATGTAATGTAATAATGTTTAATGGTTCTTTATATGTTTACTTTGTGTTATTAATTTTTTCTTTTTAAAAAAATGTTTGTATATTTGTTGTCCTTTGGGGTTTGCATGACAGGTGTTACAATAGGTGCATCTTCTAACACCAATCTATCAACTTTGCGTTGAGGAGAGATATTAGGAGAAGTAAAAAATTTATTGTCATGGCTATCTAGGATATCATTCTCTTTTGCTAAAACATTCTCACAAGCAAGGGATGAATGGAGACTAGGTAAGGTGATGTTTAGAAATTTTTCTATGATCTCATCCTCTTGTTTTCTAATATCTTCCAAAGGGGGATGAGGAGATGGGAAATCAAGACTGTCAATGATTGTATCTTCTTTCACCAAGAGACCTTCAACACTAATACGAGAGGTATCGAGAGAAGAACAATTATGATTGCTATGATTTTCTATGCTTGCATCCTCTTGTATCATACCATCCTCACCACTAGGCAATGTCATATTAAGGATTGTGTGAATGGTTTGATCCGCTTTCTCTAATATTTTCTCATAACAATGAAAGATAGTAGAAGGATGACTAACATGTTTCTTAATGGCATCATCATTTCACTCTAAATTGAACTCATAAGAGGGGACATGTACTTATGCAATCCATTTTTAACCATATGAAAGCCACATCTCTTGAAAGAAAACATGCTATTATGGAAAAGTAAATAAAGTGCAATTATTCTCTGACCTAAAGTGAAATGTTTAAATGAAATTTTTTAGATTTGAAACAAGGTAATTTGCTAATTACACTATGTAATAATATAAAAACTTGAAATATTGTAAATGCAAATTTTGAATTGAGCAATGCATGAAATGGGCCAATTTAAGCTAGATTTAGCGAAATGCATGTAATAGAAAGTAAACCCAATGAAATAGATAACCAATGGTAGAAAATAGAAGTGCAAACACAAGATTTTCAATGCTATAAAATGTAATTTCAAATGTGCACTAGGACTAATTAACCCAGAGGGGTGTATGAGTCCTAGTGAGGGTTTTTCTACTTAATTTTCAATAAATTTTAAGTGATTTTTATGCTTTTTTGGTTTGGGTGATCTATTTTCAAAAAAAATTCAATGATTTGAGATGAAAAAATGCAACCTATATGCACTTTTACTAATGTAAGAATTAGACACCCTAATATGTCAATTAACTAATGAAAACCCTAATGCAAAGTTCATGCAAGCTAGATCTAGGATGATGATGGACACCAAATCAAAAAATGAAATATTTTGAATGCAAGTTCACCAAAATGTAAGATAAAATTTTGTCTCCACTAAGGGTTTTTAGGACCTAGGGCAACAAACTTTCTATATTCAACATTCAAGAAAAAACCCTAGAGATCTCAACCTCAAGTATGCAAAGGAGAAATAGTTGTTGCAATAGGGTTGTCCTAGGGTCTAATAATGAAGTAATGAGGGGTTCACCACCAAGATAAGACTTGGAAAGATAAATGTAATGCAAGATTTAATAACAAAACCTAGTGATGCATGAAAAATATTAAATGGCCTATAAATGTAAATAAATCATAACAAATTGGAAAAGTATAGAGGAGTACCTAGAAACCTAAGAGATCTTGAATGGAGACCTGAAATGTTGAATAATCTAAAATTTAGGCCTACTATGACTCATTCACCAAGCTAGGTGAATCAGTACCAGATCTGGGTTTCTATACAAGAACAGGTTTCTGGAAAAAGGGTATCTGAAACTGCAAAAATCTCAAAATTGACCTAAACTAGGACTCATTTGCTAGAATTGGTGAATGAGTCCAATTAGGGTTTTTTGGAGCTTTAAAATTTGAATTGGGTTTTCAAGATCTTCTCTTTCTGTTCCTCTTTCTTTCTAGATCTAAAACCATCATTTCAGACCTATAGATGACTTTTGGGTGAAGATTATGACCATGCAAATGAGGAGACAACTCCAACAACTTTCTCCAAGCTTGTAACCTAATCTTCAAAGGTCCTTCATGTTTGAAGACACCTATATCAGCAATCACATGAAGAGAGAGAAAAAGTGTTGATTGTTAGGGAATAGGGGTTTTCCTTGGTTAAACCCCTTGTATGTAATTAAACTAGAAATGATGAAACAATGAAACAAGGACATGAAAAATGAAAAATGATACCTTGTAAATGATGTCTTCTAAATCTATAACTCAACATGAAATGTCCATAAAGGTTGTAGATATTGATTTGGGAAATAGGTGTAGAACAATGCTTGATCTTGGATCTTCAATGCTACATCACGACACTAGCTCAATAACATGCTTGATGCTTGATATCCTTGAAATGATGATGGATCTTGAATTGTTGAAATAATTGATGAAGAATTCTTCCCTTGAATGCCTTAAAAATGATATTGAATGCTCTCTAGATGATCTTATGAATTCGTAACTCTTGAATGCTTGACTTGATAACATGTAGATCTTATGAAATAATGGTTTGAAATCTCATTTATATAGGCAATCCATCTAAGATCCTGTGTATTAGATCCCAAAGGCCGAAATATATGAAATTTGAACTTAAAACCTAGTTTTTCCTGCTTATAACCTTGAAAATAGACCAAATGGGACTCATTTGCCCGAAGTGGTGAATGGGTCCCATAGTGCCCACTTTGATTGCCTAAGTGTCGAGGAGTGTGTAAATTAAGTTTATATTTCTATATTGTTAGGTTTTTTATTGAAATATGCCTTAGGATGCATAATATAGGATCTTAAGGGCCTATTAATGATGATATTAAGGTAATAAATGCAAGAGGGCCCAAAATCCAATGTGAAAGTGTAAATAAATATACTTTACAACACTAAATTAAGGGAAAATTGTGTCTATTTAGTTTAGAAGGGCCCTAAATTCCATTTGAATGTGTAAAACACATTACAACACTAGATTAGGTCCATTTAGTTTACAAGACTCCTAAATTTAATGTGAAGTTGTGAATAAATACATTTTACAACATTAAATTAGGGTAGAGTTAAGCTTATTTAGCTTAAGTGGGCCCTAGACTTAATGTGGATGTGTAAAACACATCACAACACTGGATCAAGGTGACATTAAGTCCAATTTATCATTAATCATTCCTAAATTAAGTGTTAAAATGTACACGATGACATTTTTCAACACTACAATAATAATAAGAATTATGCTTCACATTGTAATGAGGAAAATATAGAGGGTGTTCATGCAAAACTATCTCCATATTTATCACTTGATGATCCAACAAATGCTCTCCCATTTCCTCATTTGTTATATCAATATCCTTATTTTCACCTACAACTACTACTATTTTCTTCTTGATATTTTGTCTCACGTAAAAGTAAAAAATGAAAAGACAAGAAAAGCCAAATGATTGGCATATATAAACCACCAAAAAGAATAACCCCACTGAACCATAGCAATTGGGTTTTTTCAAGCCAATGGGGTAAAACATTCTCCAAATGCACCTAGTTTCACATTCTCGTCTTGAGAAATAACAAGGTTATGTTGGGATTTCTTGAACACTCTAATCTTGTTCTTATCAATATAAATTCTTGGAATTGAAAATATAGGAATAGAGGAAGTGTAGAGCCAGAAATGAAGGATAAAAATGGAGGCACAAAGGAGTAGAATTAATAAGGATAAAGGAGCAAAAATTATAAATTGAGGAATAATTGAGTAGTAAGAATAATTTTTTCATAGTCCATGAAGAATATAATGTGTGTTTCTAGATTAAACAATATATGCTTTTTTGAATCAACATTTCAAATCACACTTAGTGACCCATCATTAGGAAGAGGACATTAAATAATAGGATTTGCATAATTGACCTTAAGAAGAGTTAGGAGTGGGGGGAAAGAAAAACCCAAAAATGGAACAAGAGGTCAAGAGAGTTGAACTCAGAATAAAGAATAGACAAAAGAAAGAAACAACAATAAATTTAGTAAATAGTCTTAATTACATTTATATATAATTCTATTAATTAATAAATTAAAAAAATTAAATAATTTATAAGTTAAAAAAGCAAAAATAAATATAAAATGAATAAATGTATATTATATTATATAAATGAACTCAATGATCAATAATTAAATAATTATATTATATACAAAATTATAATTAAATTTATATTTAACAATTAATAAAAGTAAGGAATGACATATTTTTAGATATAAGCTTAACTATATGTAATTTTCTTGCAAATATATTAAATATACGATAGTACATGTTGTAGTCATATCTTGAAAAGTATATATAAAAATGACAAGAAGTATATTAATTACAATTATAATTTTAAGAAAAGAATAGCTTTATATGTATGTATGTATGTATGTATGTATGTATGTATGTATGCAAATAAAATATTTATTTGAACAATAAAAAATATAATGAAAGTATTTTAAATAATGATCATTATAAAATTGTACTTATAAAATGAGTAAAATCATCTATGTACTTATAAAATTAGCAATGTTTCTATTTTATATCCATATTAAACAATGGATAAATATAATAGATCCATTATATATTATAATATATGCAAATTAATTAAAATTGATCATAAACAATTTTACATATTGAACAAAATTGTATTCACTATAATAAATTATTAAAAACAAATCAAAGAAACTACCTTATATTGTAATGAATATAAAATAAATATTATAAAAAATATAAATAAAAGAGATAATGAAATAAACAGGAATAGAGAGTAGAGAGTTGATTAAACAAAAGACCTAAGAAATGTATCCATTTTATATCAAAAATAGAAAAATGAAGTACCTATTGTCTAATTGATATAATTTAGTCAAAGATCTAAATAAGGTATAAAGGAGTAAAAATGCAAAGAGGAATAAGGAGGAGATAGTCTTACAAATGACAATGCACCTAAATGTGGATGCATATAATTAGTATTAGATAACTTAGGAATAAGAGAGATATAGATTAGTCCATTGCAAGAAGAGATATCATCTAAATCTAAATTATTATTATATTTATATTCACACATATTTCTATATATTTATCTTTTATTTTTAATTTTTAATTTTTTTATCAAATATTTATTTTTTAGGTAATCTAGATTGATCTTTAAATTTTAAATCTTAAATTTATATTCCAAAACACATCCTTTTATGTTAGTTCTTGTAAATTAAATTAGTATATTTTTTTTATGAATTTTGTAGTTCAAAACATTTCTTTGTGTAGTTAATTCATATAAGCAAAGTAACATAAAATAATTAGAAAAAATTTTAATTTTCCAAAGGCAAAGAGTCACATCCACTTATTGGCTATCTAAATGGTGGGGAATATTTTCTTTGATTCTTCTCATCATAATTAATCTAGGAAACTATTGGGGTTGACCTAAGAGAGAAAGATTACATATTGAATCAAAAATCTCCTCAAAGGTTTTTTAAGCACTACCTTAACACATTTAGCTAATGAAAGGAAAGGATTTTTTTTACCAATAAAACTTTCTATTAGATCATTTATTCAAGGAACAATTCAAATTCACATCTCGAATTAGATCCATATGTCTTAGGGCCAAGCCTAAGTGGCTTACGATTGAACCATATAGAATTTCAAGATTGTTTTGACTCTATCTTTTTCATCAACTTTTGAATAATAAATTTTGTATACTATAGTCACTAAATTCAACATGACATCAACATTTCTTCTTCAACATTATTCTTATAGATATAAGACACTCTATCATCTTTTAATTTTGAAATAATTATTGCATATTTATTGACCTACAATTTAAATCTAGGTTAATTGTATCCTTATTTTTTGATTTATTTTATTGATTGTTGTTTTTGTAAAATGGGTTGTATTTTCCTACATTTTTAGTGACTCTAACATTGTTATTCCCAAGGCTATAGTTTTACCTTGGTTTTTAGTATGGTTTTTAGGCTTTATTTTATTACTTCATTTAATACTTTCTAGAGTTTTGATCCACTTTTGATTGTATTTATTAATTAGGGTTATTTCCTACGTAGTGATATACCTCTTTCATCACATCCACCCACCCAAGTTGGATAGTTTTATATTGTGAATTTTCTTGGATAATTTTCTATTCTTCCATCCTTGATGCCCTAAAAAAAATTATGTTATTGATGAGGATGTTTTTTCTATAATCCACTAGCTCTTTCTTCATTGATTTGGTCATATTTCATCCTTTTCACTTAGATATCATTATTTCATGTATCCTTGAGATTTATGAGGATCCCTAGATTGTGGTAGTAGAAAGCATACACCTAGTAAGGTCTTATCTTTTTATGCACCTTTTGTGATGAAAAAAATGATTGTTTAGTTACACTTTATTTATGTATTCATGATTTTTTTAACACCTTATAATGATATTTCTCTTTCATAGAATTATAGTATTAAATCTCTAGATCCATATTCTTTAGATAAAAATCTTCATTATACATAATGTATAAGTTACATAATGATTAATCTTTCACATATTATGTTTTCTCTAGAGATAATCATATGTTACATGATGATGACAATGATGATACTTCTTAATATCTTTATGTGGATTCTTTTGATACATTTTTACCTCATTAATTATACATGATGATATCATTAATCTTGGTGAGGAGTTATTACATGATTATAATGGCTACCTAAATAATTTTTTACATGAGAAACTATTTTTACAGTTTCTTAATTATGATTACTTGCATGATGATATCCTATTGATTAGTGAGTCAATACTTACTTTCAATGGTATCATTACAATGGTTTTATTTCTTTTTCTTATGTTATCATTTATTTAGGGATTTGGAACATGCTTTTAATTCTTTTTGTATCCATAGTTCACATGATGATATTATGGACCTAAGGTACCTTATGATGGTTTATATTTGAATGATCATTCACCTACTACCCATTTGGATTGTGTATGTAATAGAACTATTTTCATTCTCTAATATATTCTCATAAGAACTTCCCTACTTTTTATCTTGGGAACCTTCACATTTAATTTACTAAGTTATTGGAAATATAGATAAAAAAATAGGAAGATATCAAGATGATCCAATAAGACAATCAAATCTACCATCTAATACACTTGATCTTTATCCAAGTTGTCACTCCCAAAAGTTACAAAAATTTTCTTAGATAAGCTTAAATATGAATGAGTGTGGAAGGCCAAATTTTATTTTTGAATCAGTTTAAATACTAGGAATATTAGCATACTTGAATGATGAAATATATGGTTTAATATGAATAATCATTAATAATGGTTTTAGGATGCATGAATCTATTTTTTGTTTTATGTATATTCAGTATGAAAGTAGTTAACATGTAAATATAAATGTGTTTCTAAATTTCTACTTGGATAATTATATTATCATGTTTTGATTAGATTAAAAGTGAAAGGGCCCATACCCATTACAAAATAATAGAGGTAGACAAGGAACTCATGAACAATGAGAAATCCAAAAATGTAAAATCAAAACTAAAGATTAAAAAAATTCACCAACAGTAAAACAACCAAAAAATCCCACAAGCCAAGACCAGCATAGAATCACATGGCACCTACAAGTCTCCCAACAACTTGAGACTAGTGATCACATTTTATTCCTGAGATAGGAACTGGAGCTTTTTTTTGAAAGTCATAGGCCTCTGTTGAATGGCCTAGGTATTCATTGTGACATCATGAGCCAAGGTGTCCACCTTTTTACCCTTCTTCCTCATATGACCATTCCCCACACTATTTGCAACTTGCTTCCCCAAGCAATTAATTATCTTGAAAAAACTAAAGACTGAGGGTAGTATTCTTCAAGGTTTCTTTACTATAATTTGTGATGAGCCTAATCATGTTACTAACTTGTTTACTTGATTATATTTTATTCTCATATTTTACCTATATTATAAGGAGTATTGATGCACTATATTGAGTCTATGTAATGCACATGTGATATGGATAGATAAAAATATATAAGGATGGTATATTGCTCCATGGGTAGAATAACTATATCTAGGAAAGTCACACTCAATGGATAACATGGAGAAATGGTCAAAATTTGTATAAGTTAATGATGGAGGGTCAGTGTAGGATCATGGGGGTCCAAACTAGGCCCTTAAGTGGTAATGAAAAGTCAAAAAAATAGAGTTAGGAAATGTGACATAAAAATTTGAATAGGTTATTAACATAATCTGAAAAATATGTAAGAACAAAATTTGTAGAAAATTGAATGCAGTTTCTAATATATTAGTCCTCTTTTAGAAGAAATTAAATCTATTTAGTGAAATTTTGAATTTCAATACAATCTAGTACTAAATTTTTAGGAAAAAAATAAAAAGCAAGTGCATGTTTGATCAACCTAAGTACAAGAAAAATATACTATATTTTTTGAAACTTTCAATATAAGTAGAGGACACATGCTCAGATGTGCCACAATTTTTTTATAATTTTTTTGCAAGTAAATAATTAGTTATGAATTTTTTATGAGTAATTTTTTAAAAATATTAAAACTTGTTTGTCTAACCACCATAACTTGGTCAAAAATTTATGAAAATCATTTTTATTTTTTTAATCCTATAGTGTGGGAAGCATAGAATGTGCCACATCTTTCAGATTCAAAAAATATGAAATTTTTTTAGAATTATAGATTTTTTTCAATCAACCTATCAATCAGGAATTTAATCAAAATGCATGTAGAAAATTAATAATAATTATCTATTCAATTCCAAATAATTCATATCTTATATTGGTGGAAAGTTGATAATTTTATCAATAAACCCTTTTTGATTCATCAAATTTGAAAAAAAAATGGCATCAACCACTTTTGGGTCATACTGCCACTTTTTGGGCCCCCATGATCTTGCACTCATCCTAGAGGTTCCATAGGAAGGAGTAGTGTTTGGTAATTAGAAATAGTTTCAAAATAATATGATCATAAAATTAAAGAAATAAGACACCATTCTCAAAATATTATAGTAAATAAATAAGAACGCTAAGAGAAATAAATCATGGAAAATGAGGAAATTGATATGAACCTAAAACCATGAGGTTTTGGGATTCCATTTACAAATATCACTAACCTAGTTGTTGGAAGAAAAATAACCTATCAAATTTTAACAACAATATTTCCAAATTTTCCCATCTATTAGTCTAGGTGAATGAACCAAATTTGGGCTCAAAATACCATAGATTATTTGAATTTATGAAATTGGTCAACTAACTTGGGATTGGGTGGGTCTAACACTCCCCCTCTCTTCTCAATTTTGTGAAACATACATTTAAATTATCTAACAATGACGATCAATTGATCCAAAATTTCACTCTCAAACATTAAAACCTTAGTCCATATTCCTTTTTTTAGAAAGGAATCACTTTTGTGTAATAATTTATGATTTTTTTGTTATAGTGATGTTTTATCCATTTGTATGCCTCTATGTTATTGTACCTTTGATGGGGTTATAACTCAATAGGAAACAATGATGGAGTTATAATTTCATAGGAAACAAATACCCTTGGAAGCCCCCTAAATTCAATGGTAGCACAATCAACATGTTTCCATTTTAGCTTACATTTATCAATGCACCCTCCTTCAAATAGTTTTTTTATTGGATATGATTTATATTCAGTAAATTAAGTTGGGTTTTCCTTTTCAATAGCCTCCATTTGTTATAGGATCCTAACCCTCTAATATTTCATAGAATACATTCATGAAGACTTGGAAGGTCCCTTTCCCTTCCTTATTGATAAAGAATTTCAACATGTTGGGGTCTCCAATTTCTTTATCCTTTGAACTTCTTGTCATCCTTACATTTTCTTTATTTGTATTTTTTATGATAAATTCACTAGGAGAGAGTATTAAAGCCTTCATTAATTTTGTTTCCCTCATATCTCCTATGATCTATATTATCTACAACACTAAAAATGGGGTTCATGAATGATTCTCATTGATTTAGAATCCTCTTAAGAAGACTTATCCTGATTAGGGTAAACATTTATTTTTGCAACTCCATTGGGATTTGAAAATGTCCCAAGTAGTTCTTAACATATACATCTATCTTTTTCACTATATCCAATTGGCTAATCTATATTTGTTCTTGATTTTTTATCTATTTTTATTTTTATATAACTCTCTTTTGGGATTCCTTTCTAAATTGATATTTACATTGATCTCTCCTCACATAGAGGTGTATTGGAATGTTTGACTTTGACCATGAATTTTTTTCTTGAAATGGTTGCATTCATGGAAACAACCACACTTTAAAGTGACTCAATAAATATTTTGAGTTCAAGTAGTATCTTCAAAGACCAAATCAATCTCTTCTACTTTATGATCTTTGAGATCAATATTAACATATATTATAATACTAGAACCCCTAGATTTTAAAAGGGTTTTGGGATCAATCTCAATAGTTTTATTAATCTAATATTTTAATGTGATTTCATAAAGGCACTTCCATACCAGATCCATCATATTTTTCTTTATGGAAGCATAAAAATAACTTCTCCATTTACACCTGAGTAGAATTGCTTTATTTGCAAAACTAACGTCCTCCTAGAAGAATATTGTCCCAATTCTCCATATAATGAAAGTAAGAGTATAAATACCTTTATACAGAAGGAAAGGAGAAACATTTCTTATGTATATCTATTTCTTCTTTTCTCAAGACCAAATATCTAGCTTGGCTAAATAGATACCATTGAAGTAGCAAATAAGGGTTTTTTATTCAATACCTTGGATGTGCTCCTATAGTTTGGTTGTTTCATTATTAATTATCATATCCTCTTTTTGGGTTTTCAAATACCCATTCTAGTTCAAATACTTCTCTAGGATCCCTATTTTCTCCTTGTGGGGAAATGGGTTCAATTTATCTTACAATATCTTCAAAAAATGTCAAGATCCAATGGCAAGAAGGGTATAAATTGGAAATAAGATTATGTTAGAGCAAATAACCCAAGAAAATCATCTACAACATAAACCTTCACAAATGTGAGATAATCACATAGGCTATTTCACCATAAGAGAGAATTAAATATGAGATTCTATGAAAACATAATCTACAAAGTGCCTTATAAAGGCATGAAAAGTAATGACGGGTGGGAAAACTACCCACACGGGAAAAATCCACATGGGGATTAAATGCATAATCATGCCTAAGTTAAAAACTTAACTCACTAACAACCCCCCTTAGGTGCAAACTTAGGAGGAATGAAGATGCAAAAAATGAAAAACGCAATATGGGTCCTAGCTACACAACCATGTTAGGTACCCATTTACAATGCAATCTCTCACAACTGGAGAAAAGGAGAAAAACCATGTGGCAAAAAACTTCTCTCCAAAAGAGAGAAGAAATTTAAAAAATGGTGCACGAAAAAAACCCCTCTCCAAAAGAGAGAAGAAATAAAAAATGATGCATGGATGGATGACTCAATCACACCCCCCAAGGACTACATGCATCATGCATATACAATCAATGATCCCCCAATAGGAAGGAAAAAGGAGATATCATATCCACCCCATAATAAAGAAGCTCCAATGCTAATTAAGTATGCCTGAAAAACAAAAGATGATCCAATGCCTACAAGAAACTCCTCCCCTTAGGAAGAAACATGTCCACGAGGTGATGAAGAAGCCACTTCATGTCCAACTGAAAAGAAGGAAGGAAATCTCCAAGCAAGATAATCCACCACATAATCATGATCAAAGACAAACAAGAAATGCGACGAATCAAATGAGAGTGAAGGCTCAACAATTTCAACCTCCCAAGACAATCCAAATGTATCAACTGCCATACTAAAATTGTCATCAAAGAGGAGAGAAATCAACCTCAAGTATATCTCCCAAATCTATAAGATAAGACTCCACAAACAAATCTAAGATGCATGCCAAATACTGGTCCAATAAAATAAGATCTAAGGGATCAAAAATATCCTACTATGTTGAAAGATCAACCTCTGAAGAAATAGGAGGTGTATCAACATGAATCTGAAGAACTACAAAATTCAGATGACCAATCTCTCTTGAGGAATTTCTATTAACACTGGCAAGCAGAGTGTGTGGAACATAGTCATCATCATCAACAAAGCAAGAGAAGGTATACAGATGAGACTCATGATTAGAATTACCAATAGAAATGATTTTTCCAGTATTATCCTCTCTAATGAAAATAGAATTTGTAGTGAATTCCATAGTCTTTGGTACCTCACCATGGGTGATCTGATTGATGGAAAGAATATTTGTGTGCAACTCAGGTATACACAATACATCCTTGAAACAACCATCACCTATCTCAACATTTCCTACCCCTGCAACATCCAAAAGCTTATTATCTCCCAAAAGAATTTTGGAAGTGTCAATAGGATGAAGACCCAAAAAAGGATGGTGACTAGAAGCCATGTTGTGAGATTCTCTAGAATCTAAAAACCATCTTTCATGAATAGAATGAATTGTAGAAGTCACCAATGCATGTCCTTTACCCATGTAGTGTTTATCTTCTTTACTACTTGTAATTCCTACATTTCTAGGCTATGTAGGCTTGGTTGATGGTGCAGATGAAGATGTAGAGGCTGTAGAAGGAGTTATAGATGGGGGAAGTGAAATGTATTTTTTTTTTTTTTGAAGAAAATGTGAGAGCTCATCAATCTTCTTCATATAAAAATGATGCTCATCATGCCCTTTCTTTTTGCAATATACACAATTGAATTTCTCCTTCTTGGGCTTGTCCTTTTTTGAAGAGGCAGAAGTCTCATTTGACTCTTTCTTAGGTTTGGATTTCTTCTTTCCTTTGCTCTTAGATGTTTGTGCAAAAATGCATGATTTGTAGGGACCCCCTCCAACTAGACAAGTTTTTCTTGCTCCCTTGTCAACCAGTCATAGAAAGTCTCAAAAGAAGGTATTTGGAATGCACTACCCAAAACATCCATTGTGGAGTAGAAGGTAGAAGAAAACACAGCAAATGGGCCTCTCAACTTAGACAGTATCAAAAAGATGGACTCATTATTTTTTCTCTTCCCACATCCTACTAATTGTGACCTTAAAGATTTAAATTTCACAAGAAATTCATCAATAGAAGGAAATGCTTCAAGGGTAAGAGCAATTAATTCAGCCTTGAGTTGTTGGACATGAAACTCATTGACCTAACCAAACAGGTTATGTAACTTATCCCATATCTCCTTAGTTGTATCCAACTCATCAATATGCAAGAGGAGACTATCAAAAAAGCTGGCATTGTTGTTACACCAAAAGGTAAACCTATCAATGCCTAATACAAGCGTCAGTTAAGATCCACAAGAGGTGGTTAGACCATGTCACAAACCCAAGCATTATGCTACAAGGAAGACCAAGGGAAACACCATCTTGCAAAAATCCCCCCCAATAAAAGAAAGAGTTTTGAACCTATGACCATCTCTCATACCAATTTTTGGCCTTGTTGTTACACCAAAAATTTGACCTATCAATGCCCACTACAAGCATCATTTAAGATCCACAGGAGGCAGTTAGACCATGTCACAAACCCAAGCATTGTGTTGCAAGGAAAACCAATGGGCACATCTTGCAACAAGAAACATTAAATTTCATCAAACCCATAGCTTGGTCACACTTATTTCTATAGGAAAATATTTCAAGTCCCTTGGTAAGAGTGGGTTGGAAACTACTCAATGTGGACCACATACCTTTAAACTGAAGTAACCTACACATTTTCATCTTCCATATATGGTAATTATGGGGAGTTAATAATTCAATATATTCAAGGGTATCCATGACCAAGGTTTGCACCAAAAAGGAAAAAATTACACCAAATTGAAAAAAACTTCCAATAAAGTAGTCTTTGGAAATTAAATTTCAATACTTCAAACAAAAAAGCTGATTTTCTGAATTGGAAAAGAAATTGAGAAAAAATTAAAGTAACTTGCTATTGGTTTGTAGTAGTTTTTTGAACCACTAGTAATCCAAATATTTTCTCAAGTATCCACAACTCAAAGCACACTATGAGCCTTTGTGATTCTTGCTTACACCAAGCAACCACACTGCAAATATATTTAAGGATAAGAAAAAGTCCCCTCGCAACCAATGTGGGATTAAAATCCCAAAACAACTTCAAAGCCACTTGGGGCCCACACCATGAACAAAGCTTTCCCTAAATAAATATTTCACTGGAAAAATTATAAAGTATAAAATTAGAGAAATTCGCTATAGCAACAATAGAAATCGCCTTTGCTCAGGTCCAAATGCCTCCAAACTGGAAAAAATCATGCATGTACTCCAGAAAAAACATGTTGCAAATGCCTCCAACAGGCTTCCTGCAGCTCCAAACAAGCTTCTCAAAGCACCCAATTGTGCTTCCTCTTTGATATAAAAACGTGGATCTTTAATAGGCATGGCCTGGTTAGCAATAATTTTCCTTTTCCAATGTAAAAAAAAATGTTGCCTCCAAACATTAAATTGCTACCTAAACAATTTGAACAAAACCTCCAAATAATTTGTAAATCGAGCCCCTCTCCAATACACACAACAATGAAGAAAAGACCAAAAAACAACATACAAAAATGACGCCTCCTCACAAGGAAATCGTGGCATTAGATGAAGAAGCAAGAGCCTAAGAGGATTTTAAATCATGTCTCCTCTAGATCATGGTTCAATCAAGCCTCTAAATTCTCTCATGCAGTAGTCAGGGTCTCTAAGTACAAATCACGCTAGGATAACAACACACTTCCCAGTAATATTCTGATTGAAATAATGCCTCAATTGCTCCCACCAGCAATAGAAAAAATAATTGAAAATGAGGCATTTTGAAATTTTAAAAAATTCCAAATTTTGAATGATCTCAAAAATATTTGACAAAAACTCTCAATGAAGGAGTTGTGGATTGGGTGGATCTGATACCATTTTAGAGCAAATAACCTAGAAAAATCATCTATAGCATAAACCTTCACAAATGCGAGAGAAGCACACAGGCTATTTCACCAGAAGGGAGAATAAAATATGAGATGCTATGAAAACATAATGTACATAATGCCTTATAAAACCATGAAAAATAATGATGGGTGGGAAAACTACCCACATGGGAAAAAACCACCCGGGGATTAAATTTATGATCATGCCTAAGTTAAAAACTTAACTCACTAACAGATTATCAAGAAGAGAGACTTGAGACAACAATTAGAACCCTATGCTACCCATCTACACGTTTTCAAATCTACATTGACAACTTTGTCTTGGCATATTCTTGATCCCTCTAACTAGTACTATATTGTCAAACTTCTTTCCAACATTTTTATTCCTTTTTGATAAAATGGTGTTCTTCCCACTCAAATTTCAATTTAGAAAATAACCATCCAAAGTAATCACTCTTAATAGATTTTTATGACTAGCAATGCACTCTATCTTATATTATTGGTAGAATAGATTTGTATAAAAATAAAAAATAAAAAAAAATTATTTGTATTGGTTCTTCTATAGTTTCCATGTAGATTAGCTTAAAAAATATATCTAAGAAGATGTTTTCTTAAAAAAATAAAATTAATTGATCAAGGTAAATGGTATTCTAGTTCACAAGTTAAAGACTATAAATTAGTATTAAAACAATTAAAATATAATATAATTTTTTTAAATCATGAAATTTGATATTAGATAGGTCAAATTATAATACTTTATTATAATTTAATTGTTAACGCCCCCTGGTAGCAAGCGGTAGTGTCCTCATGTGATGTTGAAACTCATTCTGCCATACGCAATCACCAAAATTATTACACAAGTTTATAGGTCAAGTACACTTAAAGTGAATAGAGAAAAAACAAGTATGAATATCTATTATTGATAAAGTAGACACTTACTTTCTATATAACTACTATTATCATTTTATAATTCTTTATTTTTTTCATTCTTTCTCTCTTTGATTTCGGTATTTCCTTTAAGGGGTATAAATATGAACCATAGGGATAAGGGGGGAGTGAAATGTTTACCCTATTTTCCTCTAGGTCATTCAATTATTTCCTAAGATCCTTAATTGGATTGTCTATCAACCTCACAAGGTGATTCAATTCTAAACTAGGAGAACCTAGGAGGGGGTTCTTTCATCTTTTAGGGGTCCACCACCAAGAAAATGCTTGGAAAAGACAAATGAGCATTCAACCTAGAAAACCTAGTAATGAAAGCTAAATGAAGGATGCAAATGATGAAATAATGCAACATAAATTCAATATATGTGTACCTCAAAAGTCTAGAAATGTGATGAGGATTCCAGAAATGTAAAGAAGCTATCAAAATGAGCTAGGGAGGACAAAGATTACTTTACTGTTATCTTAGTCCTACTATTGTTTTTCAGGCCAGATATAGAATCTTTGGATGTTGGAATTGGATATAAAATAGTTTTTGAAAAATCACCTTAGGAGGACTAAGATGCCCTTACTACCATCTTAGTCTCGTTTTGAATTTATGAAATTTATAAATGTGATCCTTAGGCTTGAGGTCTGCAATTTTGTTCTTCCTTGATCTTAGGTTCTAAGACTTTTGGATTTGACATGTAGGTAAGTTTCCATGAAGATGACAAATTTAATGCAACTTTGTAACTTTTCACTTCAAATGATCTTCAAGTCTTCAACCTAAACCTGCAATCACAAGCATGCAAGAGGAGAAAAACTTGTTGATTGTTAGTAAATGGGGGTTTGCTCTGGTCAAACCTCTTGTTGGTAATTAAACCTTGAAATGAAATTAAATAATGGAGGGAAATGATGAATTAACAACATGCAATGTTACAACTCACCAAAATCTTGTTGTCAAGTCTACAAACTTGTGTGAAGTGGCTAGCTTGAATGTAGATCTTGAATCAATGGAATGCTTCAAAAGATCTTGCTTGAATTGCTTGCTTGAATCAAAATCATACATCACAAATGTTAGCACAAAAAACACACATAATGCAAGAATCTCCTTTGATATGATGCTTGAATCTTGATGATGGCTCCAAAACACTTGATGAAATTCTCTTGAATGCTCTTGAGTGAATACTTGAATGCTTGGATGCTTATTATGCTCTTGGATATCTTGCTTGTTATGAAAATGAATGAATAAACCTTGTATTTATACTTATCTATGCTTAATATCTCAAAATTACACCACAACAAGATGACATAGAAAATCATTAATTAAAGGAGGTTGAATCCCACAAAATTTTGAAATTAAATCTTGAAAATAAGCCAAAGAGGACTAAGATGCCCTAAGTAGTGTTGTAGTCCCAAGGCTCAAATCTCGGGGCATAGACTCCAAAAAGGGACCTTTTTTTAAGGTGCATTCAAAATCAAGGTCCCAAGACCTTTGGGGGACAAAGACACCCTAGGTGGAATTTTAGTCCTGGCCCAAAAATCAAGGACACACAGATAGAATCATTAAATGATCATTTACCTTTTGATGATTGTCAAGATTAGCTAGAAAATAATTTAGTTTATTAGGCTTGTGGATGAAAAATAGGACTAATTAAGACATAAAGAAGGATAAATAAAAAAAATGCGGGACCAAACAGTGCGAAAATGTAAAGGGATGCATTTTCCTACACTACATTTAGCCCCCACTTTAGTGAGAGGATGAACTTGCTTCAAACTCAAACTAAAGTAGCCAACCATGCAATCAAGAGGGGTTCCAATGTACAGATGCTAGTAAGATAGGATGACAATAACCAAGAGGGTGGCCAAGCCCCCAGAATCAAGATCCTACGGCAAACCAACACAGGCACAAAAAAACACACATGCAAATGATATATGAAGCCATAACCAGATCGAAAACATACACCATCAAAGAAAGGAAAAAGTAAAGAAAAATAAAAATATAGTGGATCAAGTTTCAACTGGCTATCCAACACATTGTGGATTGGGTCTAGGCTATTTTTCCAAAATAAGTTTACAAGTGGAACATGATGTCCACTATGCAAACAAAATGCATGGTCAAAAGGGCTAGTGAAGCTAGGTGTTCACTAGGTGAGCCCCAAGAGGTCCATATCAAAGTCATACCCCCATTACTATGATAAGGACAAAAATAAAATGCACACTCACAAGGGCTAGTGAAGCTATTTGTTCACTAAGAGAGCCCCAAGAAACCATATCAAATCCATACCTCCATGAATTTAATAAGGAACAAAAAGATGCATGCTCACAAGGGCTAGTGAAGGTAGTTGTTCATGACTAGGTGAGCCCCATGGGGGCGCATATCAAAGCCATACCTCCATGACTTTAATAAGGCACAAAACACAATGCAACAAGTAAGAGGGAAATTCAAAAGGATTTTTCTTAGTTCATGTGTGAGGTCTTAATCTTAGGGGACATTGTTCCTAATATCTCCAAGAGAGGGCCAATCAAAGGATAAAATATTTGCAACTTAGGGGATGCATTATGTCGCATCACCACTAAGAGGAGTATAATATGCTCAGATAGATCAAACTCTTGAAGGACATTACTCCCAATTTAACCACAAAGAGGAAAACACACTATCTGAAATAAGAGAATCACATCAAGGAACAGGAAAATAAAATCATGCCAAAATAATGCCAATGCATGCCCCCACTTTAAATGAATTTCTAAAAACAACCACAAAGAGGAAAACACTTTGCATGAAATAAGAGAATCACATCAAGGAACATGAAAACAAAATCATGCCAAAATAATGCCAATGTATGCCCCCACTTTAAGGGAATTACTAAAAACCATGTTGTGAGTAATTAATTTAAAGTAGAAAAACATGAAAAGGAAGAAAAAAGAGAGGGCTTCCCCCAAAAAAACATAAGGGATCTATGGATTGGGAGTCAGTATTTATCTTTGCTGCAATGATATTAGAGAGCTTGAAATTGTCATCATTTCCCAAATTATACACATAGAACTGGAAGAATGACAAAAAGAGAGTGGAAATAAAGAAAAACCTTTTGGGTTAACATGGAAAAGACGGGGTGTCTAGACACTTTGTGTCATCCCCAAAAGGAAAACACAAGACAAAAATGCAAATGAAAAGATAAGAAAAGATAATGAAAAAACTTTTGGGTCAACATGGAAGAGACATAGGGTGTCTCGATTCCTTGCATCATCCCCAAAAGGAAAACACAAGACAACAAGGCAAGTGAAAGGGTGAAAGCTTACGACATATAGAAGAATGAAGGTACAAATAGAGGAATGAACAAAGAGAGAGGGAACATCAAAAAAACATCACGGGGGATCACATTATGTACATGCAATCAAACAAAAGAAAATGAAACAATGCAAAAGACTAGTAAAGTAGATGTGAGTCAACCATCCAGCAAGTCATCCACATCCCAGTCTTGTTCAGTATATGTGGAATGCATATCACTAGTGAGAGGGACAACATCAAGTGTTGTACTAGGAGAATCACCAAGTTCAACATGCCATGAGTCACTTGGTTTAGGAGAATTAGCATGGTTTTTATCATCTAAGCTCATAGAAGAGGAAAATAAGAAATTTAATTTATTATGCACTTGCTCATCAATTTTAGCTATTTCTTCATTGTCATCCAAGTTAACCACAACAGGAGGACAAATGATAATATCCAAAGAAGGTGTTGGTCCTTCTTGTGTTGGAGACATAGGATATATTTGTTCTTGTAATGGAGGAGGGTCATCGCTTATTGCTTCTATTAGATTTAGATTTGGATTTTCTATGTTGATCTTTTCATTCATCTTTCAAGCAATAGCACGACATCTACACCTACACTCTCTATCATATTTGTTTCTTTTATTACAATTTTCAAGTTGCGTTTGGGTAGGTTCGAGATTTTTTCAACCATAGGTGTCTTTTCTTCTTGTGAGGGAAGAATAGAAGAAACCATGGAATATTGTTCAATCACTTTCTCTTTAGCTTTGTAAATTTGCTTAGGAGGTGAATTAGGACAAGTGTTTGATTTTCTCTTGGTCTTTTGTAGGAAATAGGAAAGGCATTTTTGATGGATGGGTCTTGGTTTGTTAGAAGGGATTT
>VDFB02047230.1:249742249-249756299 GCA_007258455.2 Sequoia sempervirens | reverse complement strand
TTTTTGGAGCTTTAAAATTTGAATTGGGTTTTCAAGATCTCTTTTTGTTCCTCTTTCTTTCTAGATCTAAAACCATCATTTTAGACCTATAGATGACTTTTGGGTGAAGATTATGACCATGCAAATGAGGAGACAACTCCAACAACTTTCTCCAAGCTTGTAACCTAATCTTCAAAGGTCCTTCATGTTTGAAGACACCTAGATCAGCAATCACATGAAGAGAGAGAAAAAGTGTTGATTGTTAGGGAATAAGGGTTTTCCTTGGTTAAACCCCTTGTATGTAATTAAACTAGAAATGATGAAACAATGAAACAAGGACATGAAAAATGAAAAATGATACCTTGTAAATGATGTCTTCTAAATATGTAACTCAACATGAAATGGCCATAAAGGTTGTAGATATTGATTTGGGAAATAGGTGTAGAACAATGCTTGATCTTGGATCTTCAATGCTACATCACAGCACTAGCTCAATAACATGCTTGATGCTTGATATCCTTGAAATGATGATGGATCTTGAATTGTTGAAATAATTGATGAAGAATTCTTCCCTTGAATTCCTTAAAAATGATATTGAATTCTCTCTAGATGATCTTATGAATTCGTAACTCTTGAATGCTTGACTTGATAACATGTAGATCTTATGAAATAATGGTTTGAAATCTCATTTATATAGGCAATCCATCTAAGATCCTGTGTATTAGATCCCAAAGGCTGAAATATATGAAATTTGAACTTAAAACCTAGTTTTTCCTGCTTATAACCTTGAAAATAGACCAAATGGGACTCATTTGCCCGAAGTGGTGAATGGGTCCCATAATGCCCACTTTGATTGCTAAAGTGTTGAGGAGTGTGTAAATTAAGTTTATATTTCTATATTGTTAGGTTTTTATTGAAATATGCCTTAGGATGCATAATATAGGATCTTAAGGGCCTATTAATGATGATATTAAGGTAATAAATGCAAGAGGGCCCAAAATCCAATGTGAAAGTGTAAATAAATATACTTTACAACACTAAATTAAGGAAAAATTATGTCTATTTAGTTTAGAAGGGCCCTAAATTCCATTTGAATGTGTAAAACACATTACAATGCTAGATTAGGTCCATTTAGTTTACAAGACTCCTAAATTTAATGTGAAGTTGTAAATAAATACATTTTACAACATTAAATTAGGGTAGAGTTAAGTTTATTTAGCTTAAGTGGGCCCTAGACTTAATGTGGATGTGTAAAACACATCACAACACTGGATCAAGGTGACATTAAGTCTAATTTATCATTAATCATTCCTAAATTAAGTGTGAAAATTTACACGATGACATTTTTCAACACTACAATAATAATAAGAATTATGCTTCACATTGTAATGAGGAAAATATAGAGGGTGTTCATGCAAAACTATCTCCATATTTATCACTTGATGATCCAACAAATACTCTCCCATTTCCTCATTTGTTATATCAATATCCTTATTTTCACCTACAACTACTACTATTTTCTTCTTGATATTTTGTCTCACGTAAAAGGTAAAAAATGACAAGACAAGAAAAGCCAAATGATTGGCGTATATAAACCAACAAAAAAGAATAACCCCACTGAACCATAGCAATTGGGTTTGTTCAAGCCAATGGGGTAAAACATTCTCCAAATGCACCTAGTTTCACATTCTGGTCTTGAGAAATAACAAGGTTATGTTGGGATTTCCTGAACACTCTAATCTTGTTCTTATCAATATAAATTCTTGGAATTGAAAATATAGGAATAGAGGAAGTGTAGAGCTAGAAATAAAGGATAAAAATGGGAGGCACGAAGGAGTAGAATTAATAAGGATAAAGGAGCAAAAATTATAAATTGAGGAATAATTAGTAAGAATAATTTTTTCATAGTCCATGAAGAATATAATGTGTGTTTCTAGATTAAACAATATATTCTTTTTTGTATCAACATTTCAAATCACACTCAGTGACCCATCATTAGGAAGAGGACATTAAAGAATAGGATTTGCATAATTGACCTTAAGAAGAGTTAGGAGTGGGGGGAAAGAAAAACCCAAAAATGGAAGAGCTCAAGAGGGTTGAACTAAGAATAAAGAATAGACAAAAGAAAGAAACAACAATAAATTTAGTAAATAGTCTTAATTACATTTATATATAATTCTATTAATTAATAAATTAAAAATATTAAATAATTTATAAGTTAAAAAAGTAAAAACAAATATAAAATGAATAAATGTATATTATATTATATACATGAACTCAATGATCAATAATTAAATAATTATATTATATACAAAATTATAATTAAATTTATATTTAACAATTAATAAAAGTAAGGAATGACATATTTTTAGATATAAGCTTAACTATATGTAATTTTATTACAAATATATTAAATATACGATAGTACATGTTGTAGTCATATCTTGAAAAGTATATATAAAAATGACAAGAAGTATATTAATTACAATTATAATTTTAAGAAAATAATAGCTTTATATGTATGTATGTATGTATGTATGTATGTATGTATGTATGCGAATAAAATATTTATTTGAACAATAAAAAATATAATGAAAGTATTTTAAATAATGATCATTATAAAATTGTAATTATTAAATGAGTAAAATCATCTATGTACTTATAAAATTAGCAATGTTTCTATTTTATATCCATATTAAACAATGGATAAATATAATGGATCCATTATATATTATAATATATGCAAATTAATTAAAATTAATCATAAACAATTTTACATATTGAACAAAATTATATTCACTATAATAAATTATTAAAAAAAAATCAAAGAAACTACCTTATATTGTAATGAATATAAAATAAATATTATAAAAATATAAATAAAAGAGATAATGAAATAAACAGGAATAGAGAGTAGAGAGTTGATTAAACAAAAGACCTAAGAAATGTATCCATTTTATATCAAAAATAGAAAAATGAAGTACCTATTGTCTAATTGATATAATTTAGTCAAAGATCTAAATAAGGTATAAAGGAGTAAAAATGCAAAGAGGAATAAGGAGGAGAGTCTTACAAATGACAATGCACCTAAATGTGGATGCATATAATTAGTATTAGATAACTTAGGAATAAGAGAGATATAGATTAGTCCATTGCAAGAAGTGATATGATCTAAATCTAAATTCTTATTATATTTATATTCACACATATTTCTATATATTTATCTTTTATTTTTAATTTTTAATTTTTTTATCAAATATTTATTTTTTAGGTAATTTAAATTGATCTTTAAATTTTAAATCTTAAATTTATATTCCAAAACACATCCTTTTATGTTAGTTCTTGTAAATTAAATTAGTATATGTTTTTTTATGAATTTTGTAGTTCAAGACATTTCTTTGTGTAGTTAATTCATATAAGCAAAGTAACATAAAATAGTTAGAAATTTTTTTAATTTTCCAAAGGCAAAGAGTCACATCCACTTATTGGCTATCTAAATGGTGGGGAATATTTGCTTTGATTCTTCTCATCATAATTAATCTAGGAAACTATTGGGGTTGACCTAAGAGAGAAAGATTACATATTGAATCAAAAATCTCCTCAAAGGTTTTTGAAGCACTGCCTTAACACATTTAGCTAATGAAAGGAAAGGATTTTTTTTACCAATAAAACTTTCTATTAGATCATTTATTCAAGGAACAATTCAAATTCACATCTCGAATTAGATCCATATGTCTTAGGGCCAAGCCTAAGTGGCTTATGATTGAACCATATAGAATTTCAAGATTGTTTTGACTCTATCTTTTTCATCAACTTTTGAATAATAAATTTTGTATACTATAGTCAATAAATTCAACATGACATCAACATTTCTTCTTCAACATTATTCTTATAGATATAAGACACTCTATCATCTTTTAATTTTTAAATAATTATTGCATATTTATTAACCTACAATTTAAATCTAGGTTAATTGTATCCTTATTTTTTGATTTATTTTATTGATTGTTGTTTTTGTAAAAGGGGTTGTATTTTCCTAAATTTTTAGTGACTCTAACATTGTTATTCCCAAGGCTATAGTTTTACCTTGGTTTTTAGTATGGTTTTTAGGCTTTATTTTATTAGTTCATTTAATACTTTCTAGAGTTTTGATCCACTTTTGATTGTATTTATTAATTAGGGTTATTTCCTACGTAGTGATATACCTCTTTCATCACATCCACCCACCCAAGTTGGATAGTTTTCTATTGTGAATTTTCCTGGATAATTTTCTATTCTTCCATCCTTGATGCCCTAAAAAAAATTATGTTATTGATGAGGATGTTTTTTCTATAATCCACTAGCTCTTCCTTCATTGATTTTTTCATATTTCATCCTTTTCACTTAGATATCATTATTTCATGTATCCTTGAGATTTATGAGGATCCCTAGATTGTGGTAGTAGAAAGCATACACCTAGTAAGGTCTTATCTTTTTATGCACCTTTTGTGATGAAAAAAATGATTGTTTAGTTACACTTTATTTATGTATTCATGATTTTTTTAACACCTTATAATGATATTTCTCTTTCATAGAATTATAGTATTAAATCTCTAGATCCATATTCTTTAGATAAAATATCTTCATTATACATAATGTGTAAGTTCCATAATGATTAATCTTTCACATATTATGTTTTCTCCAGAGATAATCATATGTTACATGATGATGATAGTGATGATACTTCTTAATATCTTTATGTGGATTCTTTTGATACATTTTTACAAATTAATTATACATGATGATATCATTAATCTTGGTGAGGAGTTATTACATGATGATTATAATGGCTACCTAAATAATTTTTAACATGAGAAACTATTTTTATAGTTTCTTAATCACGATTACTTGCATGATGATATCCTATTGATTAGTGAGTCAATATTTACTTTCAATAGTATCATTACAATGGTTTTATTTCTCTTTCTTATGTTATCATTTATTTAGGGATTTGGAACATGCTTTTAATTCTTTTTGTATCCATAGTTCACATGACGATATTATGGACCTAAGGTACCTTATGATGGTTTATATTTGAATGATCATTCACCTACTATCCATTTGGATTGTGTATGTAATAGAACTATTTTCATTCTCTAATATATTCTCATAAGAACTTCCCTACTTTTTATCTTGGGAACCTTCACATTTAATTTACTAAGTTATTGGAAATATAGATAAAAAAATAGGAAGATATCAAGATGATCCAATAAAACAACCAAATCTACCATCTAATACACTTGATCTTTATCCAAGTTGTCACTCCCAAAAGTTACAAAATTTTTCTTAGATAAGCTTAAATATGAATGAGTGTGGAAGGCCAAATTTTATTTTTGAATCAGTTTAAATACTAGGAATATTAGCATACTTAAATGATGAACTATATGGTTTAGTATGAATAATCATTAATAATGGTTTTAGGATGCATGAATCTATTTTTTGTTTTATGTATATTCAGTATGAAAGTAGTTAACATGCAAATATAAATGTGTTTCTAAATTTCTACTTGGATAATTATATTATCATGTTTTGATTAGATTAAAATTGAAACGGCCTATACCCATTACAAAATAATAGAGGTAGACAAGGAACTCATGAGCAATGAGAAATCTAAAAATGTAAAATCAAAACTAAAAATTAAAAAAATTCACCAACAATAAAACAACCAAAAAATCCCACAAGCCAAGCCCAGCATAGAATCACATGGCACCTACAAGTCTCCCAACAACTTGAGACTAGTGATCGCATTTTATTCCTGAGATAGGAACTGAAGCTTCTTTTTGAAAGTCATAGGTCTCTATTGAATGGCCTGGGTATTCATTGTGACATCATGAGCCAAGGTGTCCACCTTTTTACCCTTCTTCCTCATATGACCATTCCCCACACTATTTGCAACTTGCTTCCCCAAGCAGTTAATTATCTTGAAAAAACTAAAGACTGAGGGTAGTATTCTTCAAGGTTTCTTTACTGTAATCTATGATGAGCCTGATCATGTTACTAACTTGTTTATTTGATTATATTTTATTCTCATATTTTACCTATATTATAAGGAGTATTGATGCACTATATTGAGTCTATGTAATGCACATGTGATATGGATAGGTAAAAATATATAAGGATGGTATATTGCTCCATGGGTAGAATAACTATATCTAGGAAAGTCACACTCAATGGATAACATGGAGAAAGGGTCAAAATTTATATAAGTTAATGATGTCAGTGTAGGATCATGGGGGTCCAAACTAGGCCCTTAAGTGGTAATGAAAAGTCAAAAAAATAGAGTTAGGAAACGTGACATAAAAATTTGAATAGGTTATTAACATAATCTGAAAAATATGTAAGAAAAAAATTTGTAGAAAATTGAATGTAGTTTCTAATATATTAGTCCTCTTTTAGAAGAAATTAAATCTACTTGGTGAAATTTTGAATTTCAATACAATCTAGTACTAAATTTTTAGGAAAAAAAATAAAAAGCAAGTGCATGTCTGATCAACCTAAGTACAAGAAAAATATACTATATTTTTTGAAACTTTCAATATAAGTAGAGGACACATGCTCAGATGTGCCACAATTTTTTTATAATTTTTTGCAAGTAAATAATTAGTTATGAATTTTTTATGAGTAATTTTTTAAAAATATTAAAACTTTTTTGTTTGACCACCATAACTTGGTCAAAAATTTATGAAAATCATTTTTATTTTTTTAATCCTATAGTGTGGGAAGCATAGAATGTGCCACATCTTTCAGATTCAAAAAATATGAATTTTTTTAGAATTATAGATTTTTTTCAATCAACCTATCAATCAGGAATTTAATCAAAATGCATGTAGAAAATTAATAATAATTATCTATTCAATTCCAAATAATTTATATCTTATGTTGGTGGAAAGTTGATAATTTTATCAATAAACCCTTTTTGATTCATCAAATTTGAAAAAAAAAATGGCATCAGCCACTTTTGGGTCATATTGCCACTTTTTGGGCCCCCATGATCTTGCACTCATCCTAGAGGTTCCATAGGAAGGAGTAGTGTTTGGTAATTAGAAATAGTTTCAAAATAATATGATCATAAAATTAAAGAAATAAGACACCAATCTCAAAATATTATAGTAAATAAATAAGAACGCTAAGAGAAATAAATCATGGAAAATGAGGAAATTGATATGAACCTAAAACCATGAGGTTTTGGGATTCCATTTACAAATATCACTAACCTAGTTGTTGGAAGAAAAATAACCTATCAAATTTTAACAACAATATTTCCAAATTTTCCCATCTATTAGTCTAGGTGAATGAACCAAATTTGGGCTCAAAATACCATAGATTATTTGAATTTATGAAATTGGTCAACTAACTTGGGATTGGGTGGGTCTAACACTCCCCCTCTCTTCTCAATTTTGTGAAACATACATTTAAATTATCTAACAATGACGATCAATTGATCCAAAATTTCACTCTCAAATGTTAAAACCTTAGTCCATAGTCCTTTTTTTAGAAAGGAATCACTTTTGTGTAATAATTTATGATTTTTTTGTTAGAGTGATGTTTTATCCATTTGTATGCCTCTATGTTATTGTAACTTTTATAGGGTTATAACTCAATAGGCAACAATTATGGAGTTATAATTTCATAGGAAAAAAATACCCTTGGAAGCCCCCTAAATTCAATGGTAGCACAATCAACATGTTTCCATTTTAGCTTACATTTATCAATGCACCCTCCTTCAAATAGTTTGTTTATTGGATATGATTTATATTCAGTAAATTAAGTTGGGTTTTCCTTTTAAATAGCCTCCATTTGTTATAGGATCCTAACCCTCTAAGATAACATAGAATACATTCATGAAGACTTGGAAGGTCCCTTTCCCTTCCTCATTGATAAAGAATTTCAACATGTTGGGGTCTCCAATTTCTTTATCCTTTGAACTTCTTGTCATCCTTACATTTTCTTTATTTGTATTTTTTATGATAAATTCACTAGGAGAGAGTATTAAAGCCTTCATTAATTTTGTTTCCCTCATCTCTCCTATGATCTATATTATCTATGACACTAAAAATGGGGCTCATGAATGATTCTCATTGATTTAGAATCCTCTTAAGAAGACTTATCCTAATTAGGGTAAACATTTATTTTTACAACTCCATTGGGATTTGAAAATGTCCCAAGTAGTTCTTAACATATACATCTATCTTTTTCACTGTATCCAATTGGCTAATCTATATTTGTTCTTGATTTTTTATCCATTTTTATTTTTATATAACTCTCTTTTGGGATTCCTTTCTAAATTGATATTTACATTGATCTCTCCTAACATAGAGGTGTATTGGAATGTTTGACTTTGACCATGAATTTTTTTCTTGAAATGGTTGCATTCATGGAAACAACTACACTTTAAAGTGACTCATAATAAATATTTTGAGTTCAAGTAGTATCTTCAAAGAGCAAATCAATCTCTTCTACTTTATGATCTTTGAGATCAATATTAACATATATTATAATACTAGAACCCCTAGATTTTAAAAGGGTTTTGGTATCAATCTCAATAGTTTTATTAATCTAGTATTTTAATGTGATTCCATAAAGGCACTTCCATACCAGATCCATCATAGTTTTCTTTATGGAAGCATAAAAATAACTTCTCCATTTACACCTGAGTAGAATTGCTTTATTTGCAAAACTAAGGTCCTCCTAGAAGAATATTGTCCCAATTCTCCTTATAATGAAAGTAAGAGTATAAATACCTTTATAGAGAAGGAAAGGAGAAACATTTCTTATGTATATCTATTTCTTCTTTTCTCAAGACCAAATATCTAGCTTGGCTAAATAGATACCATTGAAGTAGCAAATAAGGGTTTTTTATTCAATATCTTGGATGTGCTCCTATAGTTTGGTTGTTTCATTATTAATTATCATATCCTTTTTTTGGGTTTTCAAATACCCATTCTAGTTCAAATACTTCTCTAGGATCCCTATTTTCTCCTTGTGGGGAAATGGGTTCAATTTATCTTACAATATCTTCAACAAATGTCAAGATCCAATGGCAAGAAGGGTCTAAATTGGAAATAAGATTATGTTAGAGCAAATAACCCAAGAAAATCATCTACAACATAAACCTTCACAAATGTGAGAGAATCACATAGGCTATTTCACCAAAAGAGAGAATTAAATATGAGATTCTATAAAAACATAATCTACAAAGTGCCTTATAAAGGCATGAAAAGTAATGAGGGATGGGAAAACTACCCACACGGGAAAAAGCCACATGGGGATTAAATGCATAATCATGCCTAAGTTAAAAACTTAACTCACTAACACCCCCCCTTAAGTGAAAACTTAGGAGGAATGAAGATGCAAAAAATGAAAAATGCAATATGGGTCCTAGCTACACAACCATGTTAGGTACCCATTTACAATGCAATCTCTCACAATTGGAGAAAAGGAGAAAAACCATGTGGGAAAAAACTGCTCTCCAAAAGAGAAAAGAAATTTAAAAAATGGTGCACGAAAAAAACCCCTCTCCAAAAGAGAGAAAATAAATAAAAAATGATGCATGGATGGAGGACTCAATCACACCCCCCAAGGACTACATGCATCATGTATATACAATCAATGATCCCCCAATAGGAAGGAAAAAGGAGATATCATATCCACCCCATAATGAAGAAGCTCCAATGCTAATTAAGTATGCTTGAAAAACAAAAGATGATCCAATGCCTACAAGCAACTCCTCCCCTTTGGAAGAAACATGTCCACGAGGTGATGAAGAAGCCACTTCATGTCCAACTAAAAAAAGGAAGGAAATCTCCAAGCAAGATAATCCACCACATAATCATGATCAAAGACAACCAAGAAATGTGACGAATCAAATGAGAGTGAAGGCTCAACAATTTCAACCTCCCAAGACAATCCAAATGTATCAACTGCCATACTAAAATTGTCATCAAAGAGGAGAGAAATCAACCTCAAGTATATCTCCCAAATCTATAAGATAAGACTCCACAAACAAATCTAAGATGCATGCCAAATACTGGTCCAATAAAATAAGATCTGAGGGATAAAAAATATCCTACTATGTTGAAATATCCACCTCTAAAGAAATAGGAGGTGTATCAACATGAGTCTGAAGAACTACAAAATTCAGATGACCAATCTCTCTTTAGGAATTTCTATTAACACTGGCAAGCAGAGTGTTTGGAACATAGTCATCATCATCAACAAAGCAAGAGAAGGTATACAGATGAGACTCATGATTAGAATTACCAATAGAAATTATTTTTCCAGTATTATCCTCTCTAATGAAAATAGAATTTGTAGTGAATTCCACAATCTTTGGTACCTCACCATGGGTGATCTGATTGATGGAAAGAATATTTGTGTGCAACTCAAGTATACACAATACATCCCTGAAACAACCATCACCTATCTCAACATTTCCTACCCCTGCAACATCCAAAAGCTTATTATCTCCCAAGAGAATTTTGGAAGTGTCAATAGGATGAAGACCCAAAAAAGGATGGTGACTAGAAGCCATGTTGTGAGATTCTCTAGAATCTAAAAACCATCTTTCATGAATAGAATGAATTGTAGAAGTCACCAATGCATGTCCTTTACCCATGTAGTGTTTATCTTCTTTACTACTTGTAATTCCTACATTTCTAGGCTATGTAGGCTTGGCTGATGGTGCAGATGAAGATGCAGAGGCTGTAGAAGGAGTTACAGATGGGGGAAGTGAAATTTTTTTTTTTTTTTTCTTTGAAGAAAATGTGAGAGCTCATCAATCTTCTTCATATAAAAATGATGCTCATCATGCCCTTTCTTTTTGCAATATACACAATTGAATTTCTCCTTCTTGGGCTTGTCCTATTTTGAAGAGGTGGAAGTCTCGTTTGACTCTTTCTTAGGTTTGGATTTCTTCTTTCCTTTGCTCTTAGATGCTTGTGCAAAAATGCATGATTTGTAGGGACCCCCTCCAACTAAACAAGTTTTTCTTGCTCCCTTGTCAACTGGTCATAGAAAGTCTCAAAAGAAGGCATTTGGAATGCACTACCCAAAACATCCATTTTGGAGTAGAAGGTAGAAGAAAACACAGCAAATGGGCCTCTCAACTTAGACAGTATCAAAAAGATGGACTCATTATTTTTTCTCTTCCCACATCCTACTAATTGTGATCTTAAAGATTTGAATTTCACAAGAAATTCATCAATAGAAGGAAATGCTTCAAGGGTAAGAGCATTTAATTCAGCCTTGAGTTGTTGGACACGAAACTCATTGACCTAACCAAACAGGTTATGTAACTTATCCCATATCTCCTTAGTTGTATCCAACTCATCAATATGAAAGAGGAGACTATCAAAAAAGTTGGCCTTGTTGTATGATCATCAATATATATTTCTGAAACCATGAAAAATAATGATGGGTGGGAAAACTACCCACATGGGAAAAAACCACCCGGGGATTAAATGTATGATCATGCCTAAGTTAAAAACTTAACTCACTAACAGATTATCAAGAAGAGAGACTTGAGACAACAATTAGAACCCTATGCTACCCATCTACAAGTTTTCAAATCTACATTGACAACTTTGTCTTGGCATATTCTTGATCCCTATAACTAGTACTATGTTGTCAAACTTCTTTCCAACATTTTTATTGATTTTTGATAAAATGGTGTTCTTCCCACTCAAATTTCAATTTAGAAAATAACCATCCAAAGTAATCACTCTTAATAGATTTTTATGACTAGCAATGCACTCTATCTTATATTATTGGTAGAATAGACTTTTATAAAAATAAAAATAAAAAATATTAGTTGTATTGGTTCTTCTATAGTTTCCATGTAGATCAGCTTAAAAAATATATCCAAGAAGATGTTTTCTTAAAAAAAAAAATTAATTGATCAAGGTAAATGGTATTCTAGTTCACAAGTTAAATACTATAAATTAGTATTAAAACAATTAAAATATAATATAATTTTTTTAAATCATGAAATTTGATATTAGATAGGTCAAATTATAATACTTTATTATAATTTAATTGTTAACGCCTCCCGGTAGCAAGTGGTAGTGTCCTCATGCGATGCTAAGACTCATTATGCCATACGCAATCACCAAAATTATTACACAAGTTTATAGGTCAAGTACACTTAAAGTGAATAGAGAAAAAATATCTATGAATATCTATTATTGATAAAGTAGACACTTACTTTCTATATAACTACTATTATCATTTTATAATGCTTTATTTTTTTTCATTCTTTCTCTCTTTGATTTCGATATTTCCTTTAAGGGGTATAAATATGAACCATAGGGATAAGGGGGGAGTGAAATGTTTACCCTATTTTCCTCTAGGTCATTTAATTATTTCCTAAGATCCTTAATTGGATTGACTATCAACCTCACAAGGTGATTCAATTATAAACTAGGAGAATCTAGGAGGGGGTTCTTTCATCTTTTAGGGGTCCACCACCAAGAAAATGCTTGGAAAAGACAAATGAACATTCAACCTAGAAAACCTAGTAATGAAAGCTAAATGTAGGATGCAAATGATGAAATAATGCAACATAAATTTAGTATATGTGTACCTCAAAAGTCTAGAAATGTTATGAGGATTCCAGAAATGTAAAGAAGCTATCAAAATGAGCTAGGGAGGACAAAGATTCCTTTACTATTATCTTAGTCCTACTGTTGTTTTTCAGGCCAAATATAGAATCTTTGGATGTCAGAATTGGATATAAAATATTTTTTGAAAAATCACCTCAGGAGGACTAAGATGCCCTTACTACCATCTTAGTCTCATTTTGAATTTATGAAATTTATAAATGTGATCCTCAGGCTTGAGGTCTACAATTTTGTTCTTCCCTGATCTTAGGTTCTAAAACTTTTGGATTTGACATGTAGGTAAGTTTCCATGAAGATGAAAACTTTTCACTTCAAATGATCTTCAAGTCTTCAACCTAAATCTACAATCACAAGCTTGCAAGAGGAGAAAAACTTGTTGATTGTTAGTAAATGGGGGTTTGCTCTGGTCAAACCCCTTGTTGGTAATTAAACCTTGAAATGAAATGAAATAATGGTGGGAAATGATGAATTAACAACATGCAATGTTACAACTCACCAAACTCTTGTTGTAAAGTCTACAAACTTGTGTGAAGTGGCTAGCTTGAATGTAGATCTTGAATCAATGGAATGCTTGAAAAGATCTTGCTTGAATTGCTTGCTTGAATCAAAATCATACACCACAAATGTTAGCACAAAAAACACACATAATACAAGGGTAAGTGCACAAAGTTGAGTCCACGAAACATGGAAGTTTTTGCCTTAACCAAAAAATTGAAATCGGCATTGCGAAAATAGGATCCCGATTTTAATAAACGGGATCCCGATTTTTAAAAATCGGGATCCTGTTATGGTTCGGGATCCCGAGCCTGAGACGAAACGGGATCCCAATTTTTAAGAATCGGGATCCCATTTCCTATTGGATTTCAAACCGATGGTAAAGGCACGGGATCCCGATTCTCACAAAATGGGATCCTGATTTTTAAAAAATGGGATCCCGATTTCTATAAATCGGGATCCCGTTTTGTATAAATCAAGATCTCGTTTTGTATTGCTATTTATTTTTTAAAAAAACACACATTTCACTACACAACGGACGGGACCCCGAGTATTGGTGACAGTGACCCCCACAATCAGCTACAGGTATGCCCCTACATGCCATTTTTTTGCATTTTTTTATTTTGAATTGAAATTTTGAAGAAAATAAATGAATTTAGCATTTTTTTTTAATTTATTTCACGTTTTAAGGATTTTTTTAAACTGTTATAGTAGAAATGAATAACTGTAAAAATAGATAAAAAAATACAATGAAACCTGAAGGTTTTTTAATAAAAATGAAAAAATGAACCTTGAATTGTGTTTTAGAAACAAAATTTAACTTTTGAAACCTAAATTATTCGATTAAACCAAAAAAAATTGAATGTGAAAACCCCAATTGAAACAAAACAAAACAAATTGCATTTCAAAACCCTAAAAAT
>VDFB02047230.1:249639090-249739290 GCA_007258455.2 Sequoia sempervirens | reverse complement strand
ATATCCCCTTGCTATCCTATTACCCTAAACCCTAAACTCTAAAGTCTAAACTCAGAACCCTAAATCCATCATTTTTCTTGAAATTTTAATGAAATACGCCTTGAAAACCCACCAAATTTCTTTCCCTTATGCCATGTATTTTTTTTCCTAGGATCTTACTACATGTAGATCCTTAAGCTATCATTACTCCTAAACCCTAAACTCTCAAGTCTAAAACCCTAAACCCTAAAGCCATCATTTTTTCTTTAAAGGCCTTTAATGAAATTCCATTTCCTTGGCAACTTCACCAAATTTTATTCACTTGAGCCATGCCATTTTCCTAGGACTCATTTAGATATAATCCTCTTAGTTTTCATCCCCACAATTCCTAAATCGTGAATTCAATTCTTCTTAAGGGGTTCCAATATGACATTTCTTAAGGGGATCAAAGAAGTTCTTAAAATTTGGTGATCAAAGTTGCCCAAGGCCCAACCAAATTTAAAAATAATAAGATCCTGCAAGATTATACAATATCAATAGTTAATTGAATTTTCATTCAAGTAACATTTGCCTTAGACATATAAATGAGGCTTACATATAATTTTATCATTTGTATTCAATTATTTAAGGCCATCTATATTGAATGTTTTAAAGGTATTTCCTAAACATGTATTGTACATCTTGAAATTACAAATCTTATGCAGGTTCACTCATCTTAAAGATCACATGGATCCATTCAATAATATTCGCAATCCACCTCCACGCCATCCATCTCCAACACCTTCACCTCCACCTCCACCCACTCCACCTCGTAACTCCCCACCTCCACCACCTAAAATCAATGAACATGCTCGTTTGCAAGCACAAATCAATGCTTCTGCTAGAACCATCCAAGATCAAATCAACATTATTCAAAATGAAGAATGTGTCGCACCTCCTGTGAGGATGTTCGCATCTAGGATGCAAACCCTTGTTGATGCTGTCAGGGCTATGGATGGGATCGTAGATGAGCATCGACAATGGCTAGAGGAGAGGAGAACTCCTGATTTTGAAAAAGAAAATACAAAGAAATGAAGATCTATGCAGTAGAGAGCCATAATAGTTTATAAATTAAAACAATGATCTTAAATAGTTATGAATTTATAAATTGGGTGAACGATGGATATTTTGTGTGATGAATTTATAAATTTGGTTCCAAATGGATATTTTTAGTGACATGAATTTATGATTTTGGTTCTAGATGGATATTTTTAATGACATGGATTTATTAATTTGGTGGAATTTATGAACTTATAATGAATAGTATATAATAGTATATATTTTATGACTATCTACTAGATCATGATTTCTCCTCATTGAAAAAATTGTAATATATATGTGTGTGTGTGTGTGTGTTGCATTATAAACAGATTTTGTGAATGTTTCAAGTTTATTGTTTAGTATGTATGTGCATGTATTAAAAAATTTGCATATATAGTTCTTAAATTTTGAAATTTGTATGTATGTACATAGTTTAGTTTAATTATTTGTATGCATGCAAATTATGCATCATATTTTTTATTTTAAATCTACATGTACATACATTTAATTTTGAATTTTGTATGGACATGCTCTTGAGTTGAACAATCAATGTATATATATGTGCATTTCAATTAAATATATGATCTTAATATATATGTTGCTCATCCTATTTCAATTAAATATACGATCTTAATATATGTATGCACATGGACTATTTTGTCTGATTTAATGCAGGTGCACATTTATATCAAGCATATCATGGATGATTTTAACATTGATGATATCATCAATCCACCACCTCAACCACATCCAGATCTGCCTCCCTCCCCCCCTCCATCTCCACCTCAGCCTCCCCCTCCCCCTCCACCTCCCCCTCCCCCTCCCCCTCCACCTCCACCTAATATGCCACATGCAGCACCTATCGCATCTGATGAGGCTCGCTTGAGAGCACAAATAAATGATCAAGTTACATCCTTACAAAATCAAATCAATGCTATGCAGAGTCAAGCATTGATTCCTCCACATGTGAGACATTTTGCATCTGCAATGCAAAACATTGTTGATTCCATCAGGATGATTGATTCTAATCTTGATAGGCATCGACGAGACAGAGAACAAATGAGACAATTTTATTCTGATGGTCTCTCTTACAAACAAATATTATACCTTAAAATAACGAAAGCCCATCTAGCCCCCTACTTTCTTGACCCCGTTACTCGACAACCCATTCCACCCAACAAATCTAGAATATCCATGAGGTGGTGCATACATCCGCAGATGAGTGCACATTTTGGGATTGATGGTATATGGTTTTGATAGTCGCCCACATCCTAATTGGGAGTGCCCATTGTATTTTTTGAGAAAACTGTATGTAGAGTTTGTTTTGGGGAAAAAGCCCAATTATTTTGATTTTAGATCATTTCAGGGTGTTGGTGGCGGCATGCCACAACAGAGATTAGGGGCAAGGGTTGATCCCCAATGCCCCGTGCATGCAAAACCCCTTGTTGTTGCTCCTAGTCCTCCCATTCCTACACCTGTACATCATCAAGCTCTGGTCTCAACATTAGGTTCCCTTAGTACACTTGCAGAAGACCTTGATCAGCACGCTTCTGCGATAGTGAGTGGGGAGCATAGAGACGATGATGATGATGGAGGAGTTTTTTTATGGAGCTTGTCCGAGTACCGCTCCAAGAGTGTCGAGGCTCGTCCCCCATATATGTACTAGTTGTCATCAAGTATGCTATGGACCTAATCAGGCCACACCTAGTTCAGGTGGATGAGGAGATTCTGGTGGTTCATCTGGTCTCATCAGTTCATTTGTAGAGTTCCTCATAGCAGAACATCACCCTGAGGACACTATGACATAGGTATAAATATGCATCTAGATGTACGTTCATTTTATAAGAATTTTTATGGTTGTATATATCAAAGAAAAGTTTACAATATATTTTAACAATCAAATTGTTTGATGTACAGATGACACTAATGATGCAAGGGCAATCATCTGTTCCACGAGTACATATATCGACACCAATCATACTTGGCAACCCTTATGGGGTATTTTGATTTCAATTTTAAAAATTATATATGAAATCATAAATTATTTAACTTGAGTTTTAAATTTATAATTGAATCACATATATGTTTCAAATATCTATGTTGGTTTAGGTGAGTCAATCGACATCCACGTCGATTCCTCCTAAGGGATTGTCAAGCACTCCTCCACTATCGAGTGTCATAGATCAAGGGTAGGTACATTCATATTGTAAATTTGTTTAAAGTTTATATTATTATAGTTACAATTTTATGGGTTTTGAATTCACTGGATATATGAAACGCATGCATGCACACTTGTAAATATTATAAGCGTTAAATGTCTAAGTACATGTATGTCTAGGTTGATACCACAATAAGAATGGGCATTGGGCAAACATTTGATGTTGCAGTTACTCGTGAGGCCACTGATTTCCAGGTTGTTTACAAAACTTTCTACACAAAATGTGCAAACTTGAATATATATGTATATATTAACCTAATTAAATTGTACATGCTTTAATTTTGATCTTGTAGGACTTTGTTAGTGCAACTTTCAGCCCTGACCCATACATAGTTACACCACCAAGAGGACATGTAGAGTAGGTTTCAGATCAAATGGTAATTTAATTTTTTTATTATATTTAAAGTGAATTATAAATTTTAAATTGAATATATACATAATATGATATTTTCACATATTCTTTTTCTTTTATAGCATGAGACACATCTTGTAGTTGAGCATGTACAGATAGGTCCTGGAGAAGAACCTAGTGCACAACCTCAGAATACAGTACAATTAAAATATGATAAATTTTGAATTAAATTGAATTAAAAAAATTTAATTGTAGAGTTGTACATCTAATTTCAAATTTCTTTGTCTTGTTTATGTAGACTGATTTAGAGAATTTAGAGGTTTATTCAGGCGCACCAGAGCATCCAGATGTAGATATGATGGTAATTTAATTTTATGATGGATTATAAAATAAATTGTCATTAAATCATTTTTTATTGTCTTACATCTAATTTCATCTTTCTCTTATGTACAGAGTGTTTTAGGTCATCCACATAGTCCGCATGGTGTGAAGAGGTCTCTTGATTATAGAGACAGTGCATGACCTAGAAACATGTGATTTTATGTGTTATATTTGTTTATTTCGTGGACTATATTTCTTGTTTATCATGTACTCTATTGGACTTTATTTCATGTGTGCTTAATATATTGCTTTCATGCACTTAATATGTTACATAAATTATCGACTTTATTATTGTTTGAAATTTTAATTTACACATGTACATTTATGCATTTTATGTTCATAGTCAAGACATTAATATAGGACATTGATGTGAAATTTAGTGATCTCATACATGGATTAATATAGGACATTTTAATATTTACAATAATCAGTCAATAAATCATAATTTACAAACAAAAGCAATCTATTTATATACCAAAAATTTAGGGTCTAAACCTTAATTGCATTAAAATATGGGTCAAGTGGACATGGATCTTATGCTTAAAATGTGTAGATGCACTTCCAAAATCTACATAAGTTATTATTTTAATATTATTTGGAAATAATCATGTGAATGTATAGTCTTTGGATTACTTCATATTTAGATTAATATCAAGTTGGTAATGAAAGTCTTTAACATGTCAAATTTAACTATAGGAAAAATTGAGAACATTTCAAAAAGGAAAAAACAGTTATAAAATCAAAATAATCTTCAACTATAATAATGATTGCTCAAAATATAAATGAATTAACACTGTACATGAATAGTAGAAATCTTCCAACATAAAAAATCTTCAATATTTTTAAAAAAATTAAGAACATTTCAAAAAGGAAAAATCACTTCCAAAATCTACATAAGTTATTATTTTAATATTATTTGGAAATAATCATGTGAATGTATAGTCTTTGGATTACTGCATATTTAGATTAATATCAAGTTGGTAATGAAAGTCTTTAGCATGTCAAATTTAACTATAGGAAAAATTGAGAACATTTCAAAAAGGAAAAAGCAGTTATAAAATCAAAATAATCTTCAACTATAATAATGATTGCTCAAAATACACATGAATTAACACTGTACATGAATAGTAGAAATCTTCCAACATAAAGAGTCTTCAATATTTTAAAAAAAATTAAGAACATTTCAAAAAAGAAAAATCACTAATATTCTATTTTATTCAAAATTAACATATATATGTAAATAAATATTTAAATTTTAAGGCTTTACTAAAGGTTTTATTGTACAAAAATATAGCAACTTAGGATTAAGGTTAGGGTTATAGGATAAAGCTTTGGGTAAAGGTTAGGATTAGGACACAACTAGAGTTAGGGTTAGGTTTCAATTAGGGTTAGATACAACAAGGCTTAGGGATATGATTAATTTTAGGACAGGGTAAGGGTTCAATAAGGGTTGGGTTCTAATAACGGTTAGGGTTAGGGTTCAATTCTAACTCTAATTAAAATTCTAATCCTAACCATAACAATACCATAGAAGATTAGAGAATAAAAGCATTAATAAATACTATAAATAATAGTTCATCTAACACTAATTTATAAGTTGTCAAAACTAATAATGACGTCTTAAGGGGGTTTCTAAAGGGGTCATAATAGAACGTCTTAAGGGGATGTCTTAAGGGGTTATAATGTCTTAAGGGGATATCTAAAGGGGTCTTAATAGAACGTGTTAATTAAGGGGATATCTTAAGGGGTCTTAAGGGGATGTCTAAAGGGGTCACAATAGAACGTGTTAATTAAGGGGATGTCTAAAAGGGTCATAATAGAACGTCTTAAGGGGATGTCTTAAGGGGTTATAATATGTCTTAAGGGGATGTCTAAAGGGTCATAATAGAACATGTTAATTAAGGGGATGTCTAAAAGGGTCATAATAGAACGCCTTAAGGGGATGTCTTAAGGGGTCATAATATGTCTTAAGGGGATGTCTAAAGGGGTCATAATAGAATGTGTTAATTAAGGGACGCCTCTTAAGGTCTAAAGGGGATGTCTAAAGGGGTCATAATAGAACATGTTAATTAAGGGATGTCTAAAAGGGTCATAATAGAACATCTTAAGGGGATGTCTTAAGGTCATAATACTAAATATATAGAATATTTATTTGATACATAGAAGTACAAAGATTATGTTTAATTTTGTAAGTATGTATGTACATATATGTCATCTCAAAATGATGTTTACAAAATTTGGATATGCCATCTCAAGAACATCTCAAACTCGTAGAATGTAGTAGGTCTTCACACCACCTGATATCAAAAAGGTACAAGCAATATCAATGAAATCATCAAAACATACATATTTTAATTTATATAAAACTATCTATATGTACATAACTCAAGTACATGCATTTAAAAGTATTCCACACATGTTTGTAGGTTGAATCCAGGCATCCTCTCCTTTTTGTTTCAAAGTATGAGATCAATGCAATGATGGCTTTAGGATACAGAAAATGACAATAAATCAATTTTAACTATTAATGTCCAAGCAATATCAATATGTAAAGAGAATCACATCAAGGAACAGGAAAATAAAATCATGCCAAAATAATGCCAATGTATGCCCCCACTTTAAACGAATTTCTAAAAACAACCACAAAGAGGAAAACACTTTACATGAAATAAGAGAATCACATCAAGGAACATGAAAACAAAATCATGCCAAAATAATGCCAATGTATACCCCCACTTTAAGGGAATTGCTAAAAACCATGTTGTGAGTAATTAATTTAAAGTAGAAAAACATGAAAAGGAAGAAAAAAGAGAGGGCTTCCCCCCAAAAACACATAAGGGATCTATGGATTCGGGGTCAGTATTTATCTTTGCTGTAATGATATCAGAGAGCTCGAAATTGTCATCATTTCCCAAATTATACACATAGAACTGGAAGAATGACACAAAGAGAGTGAAAATAAAGAAAAACCTTTTAGGTTAACATGGAAGAGACAGGGTGTCTAGACACTTTGTGTCATCCCCAAAAGGAAAACACAAGACAAAAATGCAAATGAAACGATAAGAAAAGATAATGAATTTTTTTTTGGGTCAACATGGAAGAGACATAGGGTGTCTCAATTCCTTGCACCATCCCCAAAAGGAAAACACAAGACAACAAGGCAATTGAAAGGGTGAAAGCTTACGACATATAGAAGAATGAAGGTACATATAGAGGAATGCACAAAGAGAGAGGGAACATCAAAAAAACATCATGGGGGATCACATTATGTACATGCAATCAAACAAAAGAAAATGAAACAATGCAAAAGACTAGTAAAGTAGATGTGATTCAACCATGCAGTAGGTCATCCACATCCCAGTCTTGTTCAATATATGTGGAATGCATATCACTAGTGAGAGGGACAACATCAAGTGTTGTACTAGGAGAATCACCAAGTTCGAGTCACTTGGTTTAGGAGAATTAGCATGGCTTTTATCATCTAATCTCATAGAAGAGGAAAATAAGAAATTCAATTTATTATGCACTTGCTCATCAATTTTAGCTATTTCTTCATCGTCATCCAAGTTAACCACAACAGGAGGACAAATGATAATATCCAAAGCAGGTTTTGGTCCTTCTTGTGTTGGAGACATAGGATCTATTTGTTCTTGTAATGGAGGAGGGTCATCGCTTATTGCTTCTATTAGATTTAGATTTGGATTTTCTATGTTGATCTATTCCTTCATCTTTCAAGCAATAGCACGACATCTACACCTACACTCTCTCTCATATTTGTTTATTTTATTACAATTTTCAAGTTGTGTTTGGGTAGGATCGAGTTTGTCAACCATAGGTTTCTTTTCTTCTTGTGAGGGAAGAATAGAAGAAACCATGGAATACTGTTCAATCACTTTCTCTTTAGCTTTGTAAATTTGCTTAGGAGGTGAATTAGGACAAGTGTTTAATTTTCTCTTGGTCTTTTGTAGGAAATAGGAAAGGCATTTTTGATGGATGGGTCTTGGTTTGTTAGAAGGGATTTTAGTTCAATATTGGTGTCTTGAAGGGGTGGAGGTTCAATCATAGGTGGAGGAAAATTTTCAAGGGATAACTTGGCAATGCATTTTTCTTTGAACTTTTGGTAGGATAGGAAAAGGAAGTCCTCACAGGGTCTTATAGGCTCCATGGGCTCAAGCCAGAAATAGTCTAAGGAAATTTTTCCACAAGAATACAAAGGGATAAAGCCACTATGGTTCTTAGTGAATATGTCATTGTCAACTGGAAACTTTAAGCACTTATGAACAACATATGGGACCACATTCATGGAGCGAAGCCATTTGTAGCCTAACTTCACATGAAATTGGTCTAAATTAGAGATGATAGAGAATGATAAATTTTATTTATTAGGTCCCACTTGTAAAGGGAGTGTGATTGAGCCCATCATAGCATGAGAAAAACCATCATGTGTTTTAATCCATGGTTTAGGTTTATCATATTTGTATTGAGTAAGTTCATGCACATATAAGAGTTCTTATGTGATAATATTTTCTCCACAAATGGGATGAATTAAAATCCTAGGAGTGGGAATGTTATTGATTCTATTGGCTATGTAAAGAGGACCATCAACTACACTCTTGATTGTTTCTTCTAAAGAGAAAGTAATATCAGTGGGCATTATGGTTTGTTGTTTACAAGGCTCAATGTCAATCACTCTTATTATTGTACTAATAGGACTTTGGTCATTAGTATCTGTAGGATTTTGTTCATTATCATCCCTAGGATTTTGTTCATTATTGCTCATGCTTTGATCATTCATGTCTACATTCATCACATCGAGCTTAGTTTTACTAGCCTTAACAAATGAAATATTATGGTTAGGCATGAGATTGGTAATGATTTACAAGTTTTGGCTAGGAGAAGCTACTTGAACTTATTACCTTTGTCATTCACACCTCCAATTTGAATATGATTGGAATCAATGAGGTCTTGCACAAGATGTTTAAGATGCTTGCATTGTTTTGTATTATGTCCTTTTTGTTGGTGATAAGCACAATAGGCATTGTGTCTAAATCTTAGAGGTAACGGCTTGCTAGGGTCAAGAGGATGAATGAGAGGTAAGGTAAGCATGTTTTTTTTTTTAATAGTTGAGTCATGATATTGTGAAGGGTTTCAGGTAAAGGTGTAAATTGTCTTTACAGATCCCCAAATATATAAGGATTACTCTTCTTTATAGCAGCTACTTGGGTATCAACTTCTTGGATAGGCTGGGAGGTAGGGTTTACTTGAAGGAAACTTTTATTTTGTCTTCAAAAATGTTGGTAGGTGTTTTAATTTGAGGATTCAAACTTTTCAAGATGGGTAGAGGTGGTTTTTGGTTCACTACTACCTATAAAATTTTGATAATCATGAAGGGTAGTGCATAGGTGCATGAAGGAAGGGAATTTCATCATGGTAAGCTTCTCTCATATCTTGCTTTGTAAATTTTCTATGAACATCTTTTGGAGGTGAGAATCAAGTATCTTCACACTGATTTGGGAATAAAGCGATTGGTAACATGAAATAAAGTTAGTGACTTTTCACTCTCATTTTTCTTACATCTCATCAAATCAACTAATGTCATTTTAGGAACCAAATTCACTTGGAAATGGTTATTAAAAGCTTCAACAAGTTCATTAAATGAATGAATTGAGTTATTTAGTAATGTAGAAAACAAATCCAAGGAAATGTCTTTCAAGGATAACGGAAAGAGCTTAGCCAATATTTTTTCCTCAAGGATGAAGTCACTACATTAGGTAGTAAAGGCATTAACATGTTTAGCAGGATCTCCCTTTCCTCCATATTTATCAAACCTAGGAATCTCTATACCTTGTGGCACCAGAGTTCTCAATATCTCCAAGGATAATGGGTTTCTTTTAACATAGTATGAAGGTGGGCCATTTTGATTTTGATTTATGGTGGACACTTGGCATTAATTAGATGAAAGGATTTGTAAGATCGATGGTTAATGATAGGCTCATTGCTCATGGTTTGAGATGGAGGTGAATATGGTTGTGGTGTGTATGTGTTGAAAGGAAAGTGAATGGATTGCTTGTGGGAGGAGATATGAGATTAGAGGCCACATAAGTATAAGGAGCACTAGTGGAAATGTGTGAGGTAGGAAGGATATTGGTAGATGGCTGCATCGTTGTGGTCACTTGAGGAGTTGTATAGGTGGGAATGGTTGTTATGGTTGAAGGGGGAGGAGTTTGATTTCCTCCTTGGGCTTGCACATTGTTTGAAGCTTGAGAACCATTAGTGGTGGAAGAAAGATGTTTTCCAAATATATGAGCTATGTTATGCACAACTTCCAGTCCTTCATCATTTTCCATCATGTGATGAAGACTATCTATGGCAGGTATGACAGTGTTGGAAATATTTTCAGTACTCACACTATCTTGTAAATCGGATAGTTCATGCATTTTCATGATGTTTTCTTGAGGGATATGATCAATGATTTTTTGAACACTTGGCATAGCACTTGTGGGTAAGGTAGGAATGGAAGAAGAGGTATCAAAGGTATGGTCCATACCTAGTGAACTAATACCAACACTAGTAGTAAGAGAGCTTGATACCCCAAGATCCATAATGAGTGTTTTATCATGGGATGTCATGAGTCTCATACTTCATCTAACTACAATATTAGTAGTAGGACACCATGTAGTATAGCTCATACAAGGGAGAAACCAAAGAAAGTGCAATGAACGTGATCTCCTATGTTTGCAATTACACTTGAAATGAAGAAAATTGGAATAACACCAATTCTGGAAAATATAATAGAAAATTGAAAGTAGCAAATAGAAGCACAAAAAAGTCATTACAGACCTTGAAAACTAGAAAGTCAAAGTCAATAGGGACTAAGATGTAAGTAAAGGTGTCTTGGTCCTATTGGTGAAATTCTATGTTTCCAGGGACTGAAACATACAACAAACTACAAAGAGAGGATTCTAAGCCAAAACTCTAAGAGGGACTAAGATGCCAAGAAGGGCATTTTAGTCCTAGTAGAGGTTCTTGTCAGAAAAATAGCAAATTATGATATGTTTACAATGTTCACAGGTTGCCTATTCAGAGATCTGATGTTTGGAAACAGAAAACTATGTAAATGAATGCAAAGAAAAGTAACTAATAATAAGCAATTGAATGCAAAGTTGAATGCATTTTTTTCAATTTTTAATGTAATAACAATGTTTCTAAATATAATTAGGATGAGTAACAATGCACTTTTTAGTTTTTCAATGAGATGAAATGATGCAAGATAGGAAAGATGCAACCTATATGCACTTTCACTAATGCAAATGCAAGAAACCCTAGATGCAATTTTACTAAAGATGAGAAACCCTAGGTGCAGTTTCACTAATGCAAAATGCAATGCAAAAATGAATGCAATCTAGATATATGACTTTAATGGACTCCAAATTATAAAATGAATGCTCAACAAGGTTGGGTTCACCAAAATGAATGGTAGGGAGAAGGGGGGAGTGAAATGTTTACCCTACTTTCCTTTAGGTCATTCAATTATGCCCTGAGAACACTAATTGGATTGACTATCAACCTCACAAGGTGAGTTAATTATCAACTAGGAGGACCTAGGAGGGGGTTATTTTAGCTTTTAGGGGTTCACCACCAAGCAAATTCTTGGAAAAAATAAATGAACTTTCAACCTAGAAAACCTAGTAATGCAACCTAAATGAATGATGCAAATGATGAAATAATGCAACAAGTTAGGATATGCGTACTTGGGAAGTTTGGAAATGTGATGAGGATTCTAGAAATGTATAGAAGCTATCAAAATGAGCTAGGGAGGATAAAGATTCCCTTACGGTTGTCTTAGTCTTGCTACTATTTTTTGGGCTAGATGCGGAATCTTTAGATGGAGGAACTTGATCTTAAAGAAGTTCTGAAAAAACACCTCAAGAGGACTAAGATTCCCTTACTACCGTCTTAGTCCCATTTTTAATTTCTAAAATCTTCAAATGTGATCTTGAGGCTTGATTTCCACACTTTAATCTTCTCTAATCTTGGGTTCTGAAACTTCTAGATTTGACCTGTAGGTGAGTTTTCGTGAAGACAACAACTTTGTTTTGCAACTTTACAACTTTTCACTTTAAGATTGTTAGTAAATGGGGGTTTTCCTTGGTCAAACCCCTTGTTGGTAATTAAACCTTGAAATGAAATGAAATAATGGAGGGAAATGATGAATGAACAACATGCAATGTTGCAACTCACCAAACCCTTGTTGTAAAGTCTACAAACTTGTGTGAAGTGGCTAGCTTGAATGTAGATCTTGAATCAATGGAATGCTTGAAAAAATCTTGTTTGAACTGCTTGCTTGAATCAAAATCCTACACCATAAATGTTAGCACAAAAAACACACATGATGCAAGAATCACCTTTGATATGATGCTTGAATCTTGATGATGGCTCCAAAATTCTTGATGAAATGCTCTCGAATGCTCTTGGATATCTTGCTTGTTATGAAAATGAATGAATGAACCTTGTATTTATACTTATCTATGCTTAATATCTCAAAATTACACCACAACAAGCCAACATAGGAAATCATTAATTAAAGGAGGCTAAATACTGCCAAAATGTGAAATTAAATCCTAAAAATAAGCCAAAGAAGACTAAGAAGCCCTAGATGGTGTCTTAGTCCCGAGGCTCAAATCTCAAGGCACGGACTCCAAAAAGGGACCTTTTTAAGGTGCATTCAAAATCAAGGTACAAAGACCTTTGGGGGACAAAGACACCCTAGGTGGATTTTAGTCCCGACCAAAAAATCAGGGACACATAGACAAAATCATTAAATGATCATTTACTCTTTGATGATTTTTAGGATTAGCTAGAAAAAGATTTAATTTATTAGGCGTTTAGATGCAAAATAGGACCAATTAAGACATAAAGAATAATAAATAAAGCAATGCAGGCCCAAACAAGTGTAAAAATGTAAAGGGATACATTTTCTAACACTACAAATTTCCAAGAGATATACGATTAATAATCAATTCAAATTTATCATAAGTTAATTTTTTATCATAGTTTTAATTATTCTATTTCTATTTCTAATTATGTAGATTTACATTCACACTAAAAATATAAAAATATGTAATGATTAAAATTGTATACCTTACATTTTTACCATTTGTGCTACATCACTTTGTTGGGGGTCCCTAAGTACTTGATTCTAGTGAATGTTCTTGACTAGTTTACATCTTCTTTGATCTAAAGTCTTGAATTGACTCTAAAAAATAGAATTTAACCCTTTGCTTAGACACATTCAATTTTTTTTTTGTTAGTTCACATTCTTGGGTCAAGTAGGTGTAGAAATGACTCTTATTTAAAATTCAAAATTAACAATAGATTTAATCTGTTTTATTAGTACTTACCGTAGGCATAGTACTATTGCAATGAGTTTTGGTATACTTTGCTTAACTTGTTATTAATAAATTATTTGTTAATCAATTGCATTTTAGTATTTTAAGTTTTATTAAGAAGATTTTATTTTTTCTAAAGCTAACATGATAATTTTTTAATTTTGTAAATTTTCAAAAATATTTTTCATCAACAATTGAAAAACTTTGTGTCAAAAATAGCTTTTTTTCTCAGTTTTTTGGGCACATTTTGATAAAAATAGAAATCTTATTGCTTTATTTTAATGCAACTATTTTTGTTCTTTGCGATAAGGATAGGCAAAGCAGTTATTATTATGGCAGAACAGTTATTATTATGAAAGCTTATGCATTCGATGGCAGAGATGGCGTATTATTAATGCAACTGTGTCTGTCATTTATGATGCTCAATCCTCATGGTACTTGTATAAATTAAGACCTCTTTATAATTTGCTAAGATGTCGTGCGATGGAAGGGTTGTTAGAGTATGGAGAACCAGTGACAGAGAAAATTCGTGGGCTACTGATGGATTCACCAACTCTACTGCTACGGGTGAAGCTCCATAGAAAAAAGCAATGGCCAAACAAAACAACTTATAAGTTTAAGTAGAAACAGCGGAGGTATGGCATTAATACTCAATGCCCCGAATCTAATTTATTTTTTTCAATGCCCTGAATCTAATTTACCTGTTGGCCTGCACACATACACTACATTGGAAGGACCAATCTTCTCAATGGCATATCTGAAAATGGTTATTCTAAAACAAATGGAAGGCATTGCAGAAGAAAATACAAAAAAACTTAAACGATGGAAGCCAAAAAAAAAAAAACCTTAAACAATGTAAGCCATTGCAAAAGAATTCCTTTGAACCTAACTTCAAGATAGATAATTTTAATCGTGATATAGTAAAATGAAAGACTAACATCTCAAAGGAATTAGTGAAAGTGAAGCACTCAGTCACATGAAATCAAGCAAGGCTTGGATTCTGCAAATGCCTTGGCATTTATGCCATGGTATGGCCAGAAGACATCGAAAAATAATAACACTTTAACCCAAGAAAGAAAAGATTAGTCAAGCTGGCTTCAATTTCTATATATTTAACATCCTATCTGATACCATTCTTGCTTGTAATATTTGTCATCGTTCTTATTTTCTTTTTTCTTTGTCAGCCTACCCATTCTTGATAGTCTGGTTGAGATGATAATTACTTATCATGCCTAGGATATATGATGCTATCTGTAGAGGAGAAAAATTCTAAAAGGTTTGCTCCTTTATTAAATATTCAAGTTTAAATAAATACCTGTGATGATCATTATGCTTTATTCATTTTCTTGTTGGCTAATGTTTTGGATTGTTTTCTCTCTAAAAAATTTGGAGTTTTTCTCTTTGCACATAACTTTGCATTGCCTGCTTGTTTCTTTCAATCTCTACAATGAATGAGATAAGCTGTGAAGGATATTGAAATTCGCAAAACTACAATAGAGTTATTCTGACGTTGGAATTAAATATGACATTGTCATTCTAATTCATCCTTGACATACAAGTTGAGAGTTTTTCAGACAATGAGCGAGAACACTTACAGCAGATATCAGAGTTGCAAAGCAGGTAGAGGAATCTACTTGTAATAGTTGAACAATATTGTAGGAAAATGATATTCGGACTCTAGATACCCAGTGATGATTACTGACAGATGTATTTGTTGTTTTCAGGGTGGAGAATCTTGTCAATGAGTTACAAAGAGAAAAGCTTAAGAATGCTCAGGTTAATATCTGAGATGCAAAGCAAAGCAAACTCTAACAGCAGTAGGAGAATATTTAGCTTGATATATTACACATTAGAATCTAATAATTATCATTGATGCTAGTTAAACAATTTTCCGTTGATTTTTTTTAGACAGTTGGAACGGCAATTGAATGCAATCTTCAACAGAGAAGAGGAGGAGAGAATCAGAAGAGAGGAGGTGGTTCGTGGTATTGGGTGAAGTTTTATGTTGTTTGTGCTTGTATTGTAGCATCATATCGAATCAAATATTTCCTTTCTTTTTGGGGAATGTGTGGCAGAGTCCATTGATTCGATCACATCTCATTAGTTGAAGCTTGCTCAGAAGTATGGTCAGTCTATATATAAATTAGTCCATTATTCTTTTATTCTGCTAAGTTTTGCAGAATGTGTTGTCAATGTAAGCTAGTGTACATGGTTAGAGATTATAGGGTGTTTTTTATTCCTATTGTTGTAACATTTGTTCCTTGCATTTGTCCAAGGATCATTTTTTGACAATAACTTCTATGTAAAATGGCAACCACCTCTACTGGTTCAGAATATCTATGTATTCTCTTTTACTCTTTACATCCTTACCACATGATATGAGAGAAAATCTATGATTCGACACATCCTTACCACATGATATGAGAGAAAATCTATGATTCGACATGCATTAATGGAGTATCGGTAGGGTTTTCATTCAGAGCCCATATTTTTGAAGGGAACTAGTTGATGTTAGGGAAAGTCCATGAGGCATATGGCTTTATGCCTGCCATTTAATTTTAGTAAGACATGATTCCTTTGTGATGAAGTCAAAGTTGTGTTTAAATTCAACTGGTTTTGTATGTTTCTCCATCATTGAGATTATCTTACAAGTTACAGTGAAGTATGTATTTGAAACATAAAATAAGGAGCTCCACGCTTCTGCTATTGTGGGGCAGTTTAATGAAGCATTATTAAACTATGTTTTAGTTAATTATCATTTTTATCCTTTGAATCATGTTTTTCCTAATTAGAAATACATGAAACAGAACCTGTGCCAGAGACAATTTCTCAAATTTATGAAGAACTAATATATGAGATTGTTCCATCTCCTGATTTAATTCATCTGTTTTAACAGAGTTTGATATGCTTCGTTACAAATGAGTATTTAATTCTTGGCATTGCCCTTGCTATTACATATACAGGAGACACTTTGAGATGAGTTTTTGGGTGGTAGGGATTGAAAACTAGAGGGGGTTAAGTAGCCTCAGAGGATTCCAGTTATGATTTCAAACTAAATTATTGAGCAATTTTATTCATGAAGAATGTACATCTTAGAATGCTTATATTTGAACTTTATCTCGTGTCTCAGACTCTCGATTTCTTGGATTTTGACTTATTTGCATAATACTTCTGCAGTAATGAGTTGAAGTATCGATGAGCAATTTAAGCTATGTTTGTTATGTGTTCTTAGCATAAGGGCATGATTATGGTGCTGAATTTAAAGCCGCTTTGCATGTTTTTTTTTCTACATTATTAGGCTCTAGCTTAGGTAATCTGCAGTGTTTATCTTGATAATTTTTTAAGATTTTGATGAGCAGATCTACATTGGCACCCACAAAAGTGGATCAAACTGCAACCTTCTAACCTTGACCATTTTTCTCATCCAATAGTTGCGCTTTGCTTATTTTGATATTGGTCTCGATGTTTTTGAATTATGCTCATATGCCAATATTTTTCCTCACCATCTAGTTGATTTTAATAGCTGTGACGTATATGACAACAGTGGACCAATGCTTATTTTTCCATAAAGAGGAAATATATAATAATTTTTTTGGCTCTTTCTCTGGTTGAAACAAAATATAAATATTAAAAAATTAAGAGATGTATACTACATCATCAACAAAATTACCCTTAAATGTATGTTAAGGTATGTTATACAAATTTGTTTTGAAAGGAAACAAACAGTAAAAAAATATACTTTGCATATACTTGGAATCTTTCATCTTCTTTGTGAATCACATTGATTTATTAACACTAATCATATTTCAACCCAGAACAAAGGGAAAAAAGAAAAATGATAAAAAACTCCGTTACTGCATGTTCCAAGCTCAAACATATTCCTAGTACCCAGAACTAAGCAATGATGTAACTTACGCAACCTTTTAAATGGACCCACATCAACGGTACAAACAGAGAATGTTAGAATGTAAATGTTTGAATGCTCTTCAAAGTATAGCTCCCACCAATTTCTATTAGCAGGCATGGACAAAGGTTTGGTTTAAATTTTTTAATTCAAATGTTCATGCAGGAGTGTAAATAAAATTTCAGTTCCTTTCTATTGCTCTTATCACATTAAATTCAAACATATTGCATACAATATGCTTGATATGTCAGTCTATTCTTTATATTGTAGAAGTTGATTCACTACCTTTGCTTCCTTATAGGTAAGAGTAGGGCACCCCACAAGACATTCCTGGGTATGTTATGGTGTACTAGGGCCAAGACCTAGACCCATACTTGTTTGGACCATGTATGTGGGCTGGATCCAACATACCCAATATTATAGATTCAAACTAATCAAATCTTCTTTTGCAAGCCCAACGATCCCCAACTTGGAATCTCCCACAATGACAAGTTTCTTACAGCCCACATAGATCACTAGGTGCAATTTTCCCATTGAAACCTCCATCTATACCTTGTAATTTGATTCGTGGTCCAAGAAGAAAGCACCACCTTTTACAAACTTATCTAGAGAATTTGTCTGTAGGTATCCAACAATTGGATGACCTGAATTTCTTCTGCAGGCCCATCAAAATTGAGCTTTAGAAACCTCTCCGGAGGTCTTTTTCAGACATTAACAATTCTCTGCTTTTGAAACAAGACTACTAGGGATTTGAAATAACATGTTACAAGGTGTAGTAGTAATTAATACGAAAATAGGCTAAAAATCTCTCAACAACTTGACATGAGATCTATATGCTAGATGTAAATTTCTTAAAATTTAAATAAATATTTTATTCAATACCAATAAAGATTTATATTGTGTTTTTTGGTGTTTTCCATATCCACGCTCAAATAGTTTTAATTTCACTACCTTAAAATTCAATGAATCCATAATCTATAGTAAGTACAAAATGAACAACCCATGTCATTAGAAAGACTTTACAAAAGATAGGAAAATATCTGATAAGACATATTATAAGGCACACTAAACTAAAAATATTTTTAAAATAAATTGGAAAAACTTAGATGAGATGAGTTGGATGGGTTACATCATCTTAGAATGTTTTTTTGTTACATTATAATGTTAATTTGTTGTTCTTTATAGCTTCTATAACAGTCTCACCTAGTTTTATGGTTTACATTTAGTATATAACTAATATTGGAATCTTTTCAAAGAATAATGTGATGTATGTTAGCTCGTTTAGCCTCTGAAAAATTTAAAGACATGCCAACTATTTAATGTCTTTGAATCTATCCATAACAACTAATAAATCAACTAGTTAGTACTCATGGCTAATCTTTGAATATTACCAGTGCTTCAAGGTTTATAGTACTCTAGAAAGAACATATTATGACCATGTCAGATATAAATTGTTGTTCAATGTGTATTTTTAAATGTTTATTGTTGTTAGTAGAGTTATAGCCTCTAAATTAATATTAGATTTAATAAATTTCAAAATAATGCATATCCATGTTAGACAAGAAATATGACACAACTTTAACTGGTATAGGACAATGAAATACGGTTGGGAAAGGATGTATAGCAATATGTTTTTACAAAATTAAACTAGGTAGTGTATTGTTACTATAGTATCAACAATTTTCTCCTTGTTTGCAGCTGAGACATGATAGTTTTCTTTGTTATTGCTTGAATAATGTATTTTAAGTTACTTTTTATGATTTTGCAATTTTTCTTTGTTATTTCTTGAATCATGTATTTTAAGTTACTTTCTATGATTTTGCAAGCTTGCTAGTGGTTATTTTACCTACTACATGCAGTAATGTGTCCTTTCTACCCAAGTCTCATATATGTGTTTCCATTATGGTACCTTTGTTGATTTGGCCATGCTTCACTACATTTCTCAAAGAGAAAAAATATAGTTCTTTCTCTAATTTCTACAAAGTTTAGTGCTTTGGGTTTCATTTCCTAGTTGTAATGATGGGCTAAAACTTCTAGGCAACTTAAGAGTGGAGTGATGTGCTAGAGCTAGATGGAAAACATTTAAGGGCATTGATGTGTAAAGCACAAACATTGGTTACCATGAAGGACTATCACTCAACACTATTTGATGTCCACAGACTTATTGAGGTCAACCCATCATCTGATGCTTATCAAAATCTAGAAGCTAGGTTGAGAACACAACTAATAAGTTACTTCAATTCTTGTCTAAGCATTTAGTTCTTGCTTACAGTTCAAGCTTATGTTGATCTCAAACTATTATTGACCTAAATTACTAAGTTATGTCAACCCATCTATCAACTAGATAATACATTCTTTATCTCTACATCGATAACAAATATTTTAATTACACTACTACAAAGACAAGTATTCACCACTACGTGACACTTATTTCTAAATAATTTGTATTCATTATTTCATATATCATATATCTAAATAAAATATAAAAAACCTTACCCAAACTAATATCCATCAATATCAAAAATATTGATATATAACTTAAAAGACCATCAAATAAATCTATATTTATTCTTTATTAATTGGCAAGAGAGTTTCATAAATCTATTAAGTTTTGAATTGCTATAATTGGATTTCTCAGATTGTAGCTCAATCCTGCAATCGATGTATTTCCAATTATCCACTTAAAACATAGATGAAATGAACGTAACAAAGTTAACCATATATTTGTGAATTGTGTATTTTTTAATTAACCATATATTTGTGAATTGTGTATTTTTAATTAACCATATTTTAATAAATTGTATGTTATTTCCCCGAAGCCCACGTGGCTGAATGTCTCGACACCATAGTCTTGGCACCTGCACGTGGCACCACGTAGTAGCTCTCGGGCCAGTCATTCCATGTGACAATCTGCACAAGAGGGGGTTTCAGACTTATGAGCTGCTTCCACTTCTTAATTGCCCTTCACTTGACAGATACACTGGTTGGTTACCAGGAAAGCAGGGGAATGAGAAGCACCACCTTCATCTCCATGACTTTTAATTACTTATTTGCTGCTATGCACTTCGGATTGACAGAGGTTATTATTGGCTTACAAACAGAAACAAGTATACTTCTGAATAAAAGAAGTCAGTCGTGACTTATGGATGTGGAGGATTGACTCCAGAGATAACGCGTCCCCCGTCACACGCAAACTTAAAAGTATGCAGCGCGCAGATCTGTATTCCAACATATTTGGAGCGAACGTGGTGCGTCCATCGTCATATGTAGCTATCAGTTCGGAGGTAACGACATCTGCCACGACTAAAAATGGGCGTCGTTCTACAAATATCGTCTGGGAAATGGGGAAGAAGCACCCTTCGGATATACTGAGTCGTGCACGCCACTAAAATGCTCGCATTTTCAACTAAACTTTAAGTAGTCGCTTTTCTCCACCCACCATTGGGTCTTGAAGACTTCAAGATTGAGTTTATTGATTCATAAATAGAGGGTGAATTTATGAGGCAACGGCTATCCAACCCCTAGAATGCACTTATGGGGATCGATGGCCATACACCATAACTGCTGTTCTTCATTCCTCAGCGACTTTCTTCAGCGAGTTAACTTGTCTTTCTGTAGAGACAACTACAGTTAACTGTAACACGCTTTGGAGCCAATAGAGCCAATAAAACTGCAGTTTCTCCCGAAAAACTTACCTTTCACTCCAGTTAACTGTAACACCGTCTGTTTTTTTGTTTTTTCTGTATTAATCTCTTTTTTTTGGCGCCAACATTCAGCTGTCTTTTTTCCAGCGCTGAAAAAGACAAACAATTAGGTGATCTTTTATTTCTCAGAGAAGAAACTGGAGACTGCGGAACATGTTCACAGCAGGGGATTTCGAAGGCAGATTAGGGAGATCGGCCCTGCTTTTTGAATTAAAAATTTTAAAATAAAAAAAAGTTAAGTAAAATTAGTTTTTATATAAAAATAATTTTAAAAAACAATTTGATTATATGTAAATTTATAATTTTGTTATAGAGTATATCTTGAGTTAATTAAAATTTATAAATTCAATATTGAATAGTTAAAAATGCAGTTTATTAAATAAGTTACACATAGAGTTGGGGGTATTTATAGGGGCTTTTGTTTTAAAAAAATAATTACAAATATGGCATAATATTGAAGTTATAAATGTTAAGAATTATAAAAACTATAGCAACCAAATTATCATAATCGATTACATTTTGAAATTATATTAAAAAAAATATTGTATGAGGGATATTATCTCCTTAGCCTCTTCAAAAATTAACATTTTAGAATACCTATAAACACATCCAAGTCAATAACCTCAACACAAACACCATCTTCACATATTAGTTATACCAATTTCTTCATTGTTCAGTTCCTCCTCCACTTGTGACTAGTTACTATAGTTTATCATCTTTGTGTATGACTTGGGCATCATCCTATCTAGTGCTAGGAAGTGGACTCCATGAAGTTCTTCTTTTCTTCTCTATGCTATACAAACAGTATCCACATAAAACATTAAGATTATGTATTCACTTGACACTTAATCAACTCTTAGCATGTATAACCATAAGCCCTTCTAGTATCTTGTTAACATAATTATAGTACACCCTATGAAGGTGTAATTTCCTAAGCCCGGGCTTATTTATGGACCTCTCCTATATAATTTGGTTTTTCCTTCACCTTCAAAACCCATACCTATCCTTCCTCTAACAACTCTATATTAGAAAACTCTTTCAACAAAAATAATTTGAAAAGTCCCAAACACAATTGAACATAAGGTATTTGTATTACAAATTATGACATTTTCTACAAGTATACTTCTTTATTAGTCATATATTTTTTCATTCCAATTTCAAGAATGTGATTGGAGCGGAAAAAATATGGGGAGAAAGTACTACTCAATGATCTTAAGAGGAAATTGTTATTAGGGAAGAGAAGAAAGGTACAACTACTATAAACATAATTTCTCTCCTAACCCTACACAAATCATGCACATAACAAAATATTCATCTTGCATGATTGTCTCCATATAAATTTGTTCCTTTTGACTAATCCATCTTACATCTCATGGATGATAGTTATGGGATAGTGGGGGCCTTGGATTAGTTTTTGTTTTGAAATCAAAAAGAAAAATGTAGTGTAGCTAGCTTTCCTTTAAGGAGGTTTTTTTCCAATTGCATAAGAATCTTCTTCCCTTCATGGCTACTTATTTCTTATCTTTGTACTATTGTTTGTTGTATGTATATCTTGTTAGGAAACTAATTCAAGATGTTTTCTATTGGAAGAAATATTCACCCAACAAGGTATTACATAATGATTCTACTAAGGATTTTGAATCTACAACTCTACTTTTATACGACCAATATCTTGGGTCAACATCCCCCTAGACTAAGTATCTTATTTTTCCTTAAATAATATAACACTATAATGGAATTTTGATAGTTAAGTGTAACCCCATGTAGTTCCAATCCCTTGGAACCTTTGTACACTATCAAAAGTATTATATTATATTCTATTGCACTTAAATTTAATAATTTGCATTGAATATGCTATTTGATATATTTATACAAGGTACATGCGGTTATTTATCAATATATTTGTTTTCCCCTAAATTCTATTATTTTAGTAATGATTTCTATCTAGATCTATCTATCTATCTATCTATCCATGAATAAAGGATTTTCATCTATTTGTAAACTCTTTGTGGTCTAACTTCTTGATTAAGATCCACTCTTGAATTAAGGATCGTGGTTATTTTTCATGGCTAGGGTTCATCCTCTTCATTCTTTGACAACTATCATATATGTCATATGTTTAATTACAAAAATACCTTATATTAATGAATAAGTATACATTACCAAAAAATTAGTCATTTATGTTAACGAATTAATATCAAATAGTATATAAAATAATATAAATATTGAATCAATTAGTAACTAATAATACAATGGTCAACAACTATGAACCTCAATTATAATTATATTTAGTATAATATGTAGAGATTGATGGTTATAGTCTTGATGGTTTCTTTACTCATCGCTAGAAGGCTACAGAGTTTATTCTTAATGTCCTCCTAGTTTCTCTATATTTTTATGAAACTTCATCTCAATCCTTTCGTATTGTTGAAAGAGGCCACAAGTTTTTGCAACTCAATCCATATTTCCTCATCTGCATATTTCCTTTTTGGGTCTTTAGCTTGATCATACACTACTTTTGCAATGTGTTGTAGCCTTAGGTTAAAGGTATGTAGCTCACAAATAAAATCTATTTATAAAATCTTCATGCTCTAATTGCTTCATCAAGATCCACTCTTGAATTAAGGATCATGATTATTTTTCTTCGCTAGGGTTGATCCTCCTCATTCATTGACAACTATCATATCAAATGGTTTTCCATGAGAAGCATCATTTGAGAAGCCTTCTAGATTGTATTGATCTTAAAGATACACTTCTAGAAGCTAAAGGCATCTTTCTTGTAGTTGGCGAATGAGGTGGATCACTTTAAAACATTATGTATTACTTACTAGTCTTTTGAAGAGAACACATATATTACCTTATGAAGTACATATATCAATAAGGATTGTCCTATTTATTTCTTCTAGAACCAATATGGAGTACTTTATAAACAACATATGTATTGTAGATTCCTCTCAAAAATTTCCTTCTTCACCCCCTTAGACTCTATTTGAACCAAATTTTCTCTCTTTTGTATTATTTGAATCTTGTTTGAACTCTTACTTTAATCCCCTTCATATTATTCCCCATTAACAATAATCTATTTTACTCCAATTAATTTAGTTCTCAATCCATCCATCTCAATTTTATTGATATGAATCCTTCTTACAGACTATAACCTTAGTTTACTCATTTGAAAAAATTTATCCCAAAATCAATGAATTTACATAATTTGTCTTGCTTATCCCTTATAAATTTCATCCTTTCCCTTGTATTTTGGATTTTCATTCCTTTTCCTTCTATTCTCTAACACTTGGATTCACACCATAAGACTTCGGAGGAAGATGTATCTTCTAAGGGACATGATTTTTTTTGGGTTTGACTCAGATCTAGATATGGATTTTCACCCAAATAATTTCATTCCTAGACACTTCACACCAAAGATAAATGTACAAAATTTTGATGGAAAGAATCCAACTTGGTTCTACCAAATGGAGCAATTATTCGATTTTCATCATGTTTCGTGTTAACATAAGGTTGCACAATGACATAATTATGATATATGGAAAAACATGCTTATTTTATTAGCATCATATTACAAATTGTAATCTTATTGGAGACTTTTAGAGGTTTTCCCCTCAAAGTCCAACTTATTATCCTCAAGTATGATCAAGTATTTGCAACACATTTTCTATTATATTCTTCTCTTGTGCGAGTTATTTCATTGCACATTTGTCTCTATTTTGTAAGATAAATGCTCATACATAATTTTGTCAAATAATTATATTCAATTAGGTCATTTTAATTTATTTTTCAAGGATGATTTTGATCACTTTTCCACTTTCATTTAACAAGTTGATAATTTTTAAAAATAAATCTGGTAAGTTATATGGAGTGAATGGGGATGTAATAGTGAATTTTGCATACCAATATCAATTACCTTTTTTGTGTCAATTTTGAGATAATGGATTAATATGTTTACATATTAATATCTGACATAATCTTATACAAAGTTGGATTATTCTCTAATCTTTCACATATATGCATTTAAATAAATTCTCATACTTTTATCCATATTTTCGCATATGGATATGTGTTTTTTATTCATTACATCTTTCCATACACCTATTTGTACATAGCATCACATGCAAGTGATGGTACTTATAGGAATATATAGAGGAATAGTATACATTTGAGAACATAAACAAGGACACTATTTTTGAGTCATAAGAGGATTCACACATGTACTTCTCAACAAGAGATGAGATGAATGAGATTCTAGCATGCAAATAAGATTCAAAACCAAAAAAGATAGATAATTAATTATAACCCATTGGATGACCTAACTGGCTCTATAAGAATATATAATAATTTACTATATAAGTAAGTAAATTATGATGTTGAGAAATGGTTGGAGGCTTAGAACTAATGGCATATTCTTAATTACAAACACACCTTATAATTATGAATATAAGTATACATTACCAAAAATTTAGTTATTTATGTAAACGAATTAATATCAATAAGTATATAAAACATTAAAAATATTGAATCAACTAGTAACTAATAATACAATGGATCAACAACCATGAATCTCAATTATAATTATATTGAATATAATTAAGCCAATGATCCAATTTTTTTGAATATACAATGTATGTTGAAAGTACAATAAACTATATTGATTATCCATAATAGTGTTGAACATGATCCTCCATTGCAATGTCATTGAAACCTGTAAATTAAATAGTTTAGTTATTAAATTTATTAAAAAATAAAACATAAAAAATTGTTAGAAAATCATTTCATAATTTATTTACCATCTCTAGCTTGCATTGCATCCACTGTTGTTGGTCTTTCATTAAGATCAATAGAAAATGTTAACCTATGTTTGCCAACATTTTGTTGATCATATAAAGTTGCAATGACATGCATATTTAATAAATCAGCATAGATAAAACATTAAGTGTAACATTATAATATATACTTAATCAAAATAATATTAAAATTCTAAATTACCTGGAATGGTTTTTTGAAATGTTTGACCAGGTATAATATTAATCTTTGATGGTTGAGTTTCACAAATTGTATCTGCTATTTATTTGATTAAGTATAGAAAAATGGTTAGAAATAGGAATTGGGGAATATCTCATTTAATGAATGAATATATTTAATAGTTAGAAAATTACCATCAGTAATTTGCATTTCATCAATTGTTGTTTGGTTTAGATCAATACAAAAGGGCAATCGACATCTTCGATTATTCTCATGATCATCCAAACCTACAATGACATATTATTAACATGTGATGTAAGAGCAATAATTATTTCTATGTAAAATACTAAAATAAAATTGAATAAAATAACTCACTATGTTGTTTCCTGATGTTAACCCTTTCTTCTTGTATTGCTATGCCTGAAAAATTGAAGACCTTCTTTTTCTTTTGCTTCCTACCACCTATGGATGGGAACTAAAATTCTTCATGGTCCTCAACTCTTTCATTCAAGTCTTGATGAATGGCATTGCCTCTTTGATGAATAAAATGGTGTTTGTGCAATTTGCTTGGACTAAACCAAGGTGATATGTGTCTCATAGGCATATGCTCCAATCCAGGGATCGGTGTAAGCTTGGAAGAAGTAAGAGATGCTTGGAGTTCTTTTCTAAATATCCCAACACATTGACTAAAAATACATTTTGATCTATTGTGGTTGGTAAATCTTGGAGTACTAAATTCAAATAATCAACATCTTTTTGGAAGTTATCATTGACAACATCAGATGATTTACAACCATCTGTTATAAAAAATAATAAAGATTAAGTCCAAAAAATAAAGTAACTTTTATATTTCAATAATAAATATTGATATTGAAATTTACCAATTCTTTGGTCTTCACCAATGACATCACCAATCACATCTTGATCTTCTTGTTGAATATCGTCATCTATAATATAAATAAAATATTAAATAAGTTTTAAGAACCTTTAAAATCAATGAATATTTTATTATAAATATCATATCAATATTACCAGTGGTATTATTCTCAATGTGACTAAAACTTCCTCTCTCATCATCATCATCATCATCATCATCATCATCATCAATCAATGGAGTAACACCATCTGTAATTCAATAATATTATTTTAGTTAGTTTCAAGAAAAAATAACAAATCGGTAAAAACATAAATATAATAATTAAATGTAAAATGAATCTTACCAGCAACTTGATCTTTCTCGTTTCTTATGTTTCTCTTTGGGAGATCTAAAATCTTCAACACATGTTTGCATGTGTTTCCCTTTTTTTCCCACTGGCAATCACATACATGTAAATCTGGTCCAAATTTATGAATAAGATGCCATTTCGTTGGAACAGATTGACTTCTTATCTTGTATGTGTTAGGGATGAGATCATATGGATAACAATCTATATCAAGTATTTTTTTAGACCTCTCTAGTGCAGTAAGGTAATATCTTTTTGTTTTAAAGTTGGTTAAAAATCCAGATAACTGCAAATATCTTTTATTCTTGTAAAATGGCTCTACTCTATGAAGAAGTGTATGGATGAGCCAATCCATTCTCCTTGTAAATTTCTTAGAACGATCACTTAGATAGTGACTCTTGATGTGGAAGTGGTATGACTCTATGGAAGCATTAGTTTCTTGATTTGCATGAGAGAAGTTTCAAAAGTTTTTTGCCCACATTTCTATACAAAAGAACATATCAATGTCTTAGTAAACATACAAGCTAACTCAAATGATGTAAATGCATACAAATAAACTAAATAATCTGACAAACTTACCAATACAACCTTCATCATGACACCAAGTTTTCTGGAAGTAATCAATAAACTTATTCTCTTCTTTAAATTCCTCCATGAATTTTTTTATTAGGTGAGTAGTGATGTCTGCATTTTCATTCATTGCATACATTATCTCACCCAATCTATTAAACATGTTTGTACCAACATCCTTATTGCTGGCATACCTATATTGTAAAAGGTAATATCAATCTATGGGGTTCAAACACACAATTTTCCACATAAATTACTTAAATATTGACTTACCTATATACATTTTTCAGCCATGCTCTGCGTACATGCCAAATACATAAAAGTACTCAACATTGAAAGGATAATCTACAAGTTACATTATCAAACTTGATTAGTAACATTATAAAAAATAAAATGTTGAATTTAAACTAATTTAAGCTATAAACTATGAAATATATATTTTTATAAACTAAATACTAATCAATTATAATGAACTGATTAACGTTTTAATATAGAAACTAAGTCTAATAAAAACTTGATGGCTTCGATCTCTGCACTAACATCGTCTCTCATGAATGCATTGACATTCCAATCTTCTCGACATTGTTTCCCTCATTTAGAAACTTTTGTTAGCCATTCATTTAGATCCTCAACTTTATTTCTTGAGGATATAGCCCATGCAATAGGTACCCTAGCCTCTTGTTCATCAAAAACAAGCAAGGTATATAATTGATACTGCACATGAATAAACCATAAAAACTTAATATTTTCAAATAATAAATCAATGATAAAATAAAAGCCATAAATTTATAATCAATGTTGTTTTACTTACACCATATTTATTTTTTGAAAATGTCGAGTCCATTGCAATGATTGAGTTATGTGAATGCTTTACCATCATTTCTCACATCCATGGTGTTTGGATGCCTATGATAAATGGAACATTTTTTATGGTGTCTGGTATTTTATAGTAGAAGAAGTTCTCTTTCTCATATGCATGCCACAAACTAACACTTTTTGCATTACCTTCATTCCTATGTGATCAAATAGAATGCACTCTTTTTGATGCATTCAACACATCTTTCCTCAATAAGCATGCATCCCTCTTATTCATCAACTTAGTCAAATCATCATCTAGGTAGTGTTGTTCACATATTGTGTCAATCCCCACACCCATTAGCAAGAAAGACTCAATATATGATTTGCATTCATTTGATAACCTTGGTGCAAAACTACTCCTTGGATCACTAGAAGGATCGTCCTTTCCATGGAAAAATTCACCATTTGCATCACAATGGCTCCAATCATTATATCTAATTATCACAACTTGTGGTCTGCCATACATGACCTTAACATGAAAGTGGGTTTGACAACCCCCTTTTTGGATAAACCTCCGTTTCCTTTTCATGCTTTCAAGTTTATTTCTCTCATCCTCAAACCGAAAGCACACCAATATCTATTTATACACAAAAATAATATATATATATTAATTTATATTAAAAAATTAAATACAAAATGACATGCTTATTAATTATATTTAATGTAGACACACCTTGAGTATATCTTGATAGTGTGGTCAGTAGGGTTTGTTATGTTGTTCTCTGTATGATATTCAAGTATAAATGTAGTTTTTGTACTATCTAGTAAACCTTTGCCTTTGACAAAGTGAGGGAGTCTTTCAAGAGGAATTGCAGCACATAAGTCCATATTGCCATCATCTCCAATAGGTGTCCATTCAAGGTCCTCACTCGAAAAATGATTTCCTTGGTTGGGAATGTCTTGTACATCTAGTTTAATGAGTGATTCCCATTTACTCTTTCTGCCCAATCTAAATAAAATTAAGATGGTTAGTAGTACTCTATCTTGTTAAAAAATTGTATGAGCAAATATATTTATTTTTCTATTCACTCCATGATATGAATATCTATCATGTATATATAGGTAAGTTGTATGCTTTCAGTAAATATTGTAGCACTAGAGACAATAAACAAATTCATATATTACCTAACAAGTCCAAAATTTGGTTTATTCAATTATAGAAGTTAAGTTTTACATGAACTAAATGCACACTACCAACTATGAGGATAACCAAAAATAATACAATAAGTATGCCATATTTGAGAATAATAGATGAATATTGTAAGGGTGTCTAAAAATTAAGGAAAAGTAATAATTATTGAAGCATGAATAGAAACCAAGGACAAAGGATAACAAGAATCCCATATGTAAATTGTACTAATATGGATCTATGCAAGGGTGGGTGGTATAGGTTTCAAAAAACTATATAATTGTTAAGTTTCCTTAAATCCTGATTATCTAGAAGATAAAACGTGTAAGAATGATTTTTAATTTTTTATAGATTAGAAAATTGGTAAGAAAATAGATCTAAGATCAAACACTAAAAGGTTTCCAATGATGAGTACAGTGAGCAAAAGTGATGACACAATAATTTATAAACCCTAGGCCCAAAAATATATATCTATGAAATAGAAATTAATAGGAATATTACTATAGAAAGAATCTTAAAATTGATGATGCACAATATTAGAAAGGATAAATCTAAAAGCTAAAAATTATGACGATATTTAAACCCTAAAGTGAAACCTATGATGTTAAGTCAAATAAATTCATAAAAGGTATGAAAAAAATGAACTTTACATACAACATCCAAAATCCAAAAGAGCTACAACATAATGTAGGAACATGACTTGACTACATACATGCAAGGACAATGTTTTACAAATTCACACATATAATAATTAGAAGTTGCATCTACCAATCACACAACCATTGAATAAATATACATATATAACATCAAACACATATGTTGAATATACTTAAATAACAATCTAGATGTGCAAGAAAAATATTGTCTACAATGGAAAAATTAGAGTTTATGACCTTGAAAGGTTGAATTTAGAAGGAAAGTTGAAAGATTGTTTCATATTCTCATATTACATGTTTTCTAGCTATATTTTTCCACTTGATCAAATACTTGATAATCTCCCATTTTGACAACCTATTATTTTTTGTATAAAGGATTAGTCCTTGAGATAGTAAACAAAATAGTTCAATAATGTTTCCAATTTAAAGAAGATTTAGAAATTATTTTGTTTTCTTATATTAGTATCAAATTATCTAAGATGATGAGATTCATTACAATATGCTTGGAAAATAACATTAAATTTTATTTTTACTATCGAAAAGATTTATCACTATTTACTTCATGTTGAGAACCATAATATTGTGAAATTTCATTCCCTTAAATAACTTATGTGTGAAATTTACGTATCCAAATGCAATGCTAAGTGGGTGATACTACATATGGAATTTTCACTAAAATTAAATTGGACCAGGCCTTTAATTTGATGGTCTATTTCATTATTTTTTTAATTTTAGACCATATATTACAACTTTAAAATTTATTAGATTGACTTTTATTTTTATTAAACTATAAAAAAATTATTATAGGAAAAATATAATATAGTATTTTAATTTATAATATATATTATTCTATAATGTTTATTATATAAAAACAAATAATTTAGAATAAAATATAACTTTTTTGAATATTTTGTAATATGGATTTAGAAACTTTCTTTTATATTAATATATATGATTTATTATATTTATTATAAAAATATATATTAATTTGGAATATTTTCAAAATAGAAAATAATTTTTAACTTTTAGAATATTTTTAAAAAGATTTGTTTTTAATATGAATTTGGAAACTTTTGTTAATTATTAATTATAACAATAAATTTAAAAAAATTTATATTTCTTACTAATTATTATCATTATTTTTTCATTTTTCATAATATTGCATTTATAAAAGATTTTGTATAAAAGAAATCATAAATTAAACAATTTATATTTTATTAGGAATGATCTTTCATAGTTGGTGAGAATTAGATAAATAGATTTCCGGATTTCAATTTATTTGTATCCAAATAAACAACAAAGTTGAATCCATAAATATTTTTATCAAATTTATATTTTTCTTAAAATGTTAAATAAAAGACATTTAAATGACCAAACCATCATAAAATTTTCTATAACAGATAGAGGTGACCATCAAATTTATTTGTTTTTATTACTCTTGATGCCTTTCCTATCATTCATTCTCAAAACATATTTTGATAAGGAGTGTTTATATTTGTCAATTTATATGGCTACTATGGAGAAAAGCATTAAGATGTGAAGCATAAAAATTGCATGTAGCAAGAACAAAAATCAGCATATCCTTTTAGAGAGAATGGTTTATGTTAAGGTTCCAAACTATAAAAAGATGAGCATGTGTTTAGCTCTAAAATAAATGCAGTATAAAATGTAAAATTGTGTTGTTTCGTTTGTGTGGATCAGATATAAGGAGACAAAGACAGTTTCTTAAGGGAGATTTCCAAGCATGCAACCCAATAAAATGGGCATCTAGTGAGAACTCTTTGGGAGGGATGAATAAATCTTCAAGCAAAATTCTAGGTTAACAAGCTGTTTTGAAATTCCTCTCTGAAATATGGGGTATTGGATTATCAATTTTACATAATGTCGTGGCTTTGGTTTGGTTTACTGTGAATTGTGCAACCAAAAGGACCAGAAAAGGCATAACTACTGAAAAGAATTGGTTTTATTGTTGATCTTTAAAATAAATTATGTTTCAGAAGATCAAGGCAAATTTTTGAAAAAAAAAATAGAGCAGCTTCCTTAATGCTCATGATATTATGGTTGAGAAAGAATTTGAATAAAAAACTGAAAGCAAGAAAGAAATAGATAAAGAAGAAAAAAGTTTACTGTGATTTAAGGGATGTTGTTGATTATTAGATTGTTTTCCCTGAGATTAGCAATGTTGATTATCAACCCTCCTCTATTCTCCTGTAATAAACTCAAGTGAAAGCCACTTAAAAGGAAAAAAGGGCTACAAAATTGAACAGAATTTTTAAACCCCGCTACAGCCAAAGATCAAACTTGCACTAAGAAAAAAATAAACTATAAATTTTCTTCATTGGGGCTGAAAAAAGATGGAAATAGGTTGAAACTTAATGCCAAAGGAGATTAAAATAGAAAAAAATAATAAAGCAGACAAAACTTAAGCACCTCAAAAGAATAACTCAAGAACATTAGATTAAAAAGGAAAAAAACAAAAAGAAGACTAAAATTGCCGTGGGCACTCTCAAAGCTTTGATTTTTCCACGAGGAACTGTAGTGTTCTTTGTGTCTGGATTAACTTGCTGAGAAATTATGAATTGCAGTTAAGTGTCTGAGGAACAAAGACTTCACAATGAGTTAACTCGTTGAGAAATGAAAAGAACAGCAGTTATGATGTATAGGCATCCATCCCCATAAGTGCATTCTAGGGGTTGGATAGCCGTTTCCAATTTATGATACGGCTATTAGGATTTAATCATATTTTTTTGGATCTATGTTTCATGAATAGGGGAGAGGGGCCTATAATGGAGCACCCTAACTTCGCGTTTCTCAAAATCTTGTTTGGAAACTTCAATTCACTCCTAATTTTGTACATCAGTTTATTTGGCAACTTAGATGCTTCTATATTTCGTTTTAGGGACACACATCAAATATGATGCCACATCAACATGCTTTTTGTTGAGGTATCCATAAAGGCTAAAAAAAAAAGTGAGACCGATAATGGTGCACTAAGTCATGTTGTATTGGTGTACTGATGTGGCATCACATGATTTGTCAGTTTGTGTGCTTAATGGATAAAAAGTGTTTTACAATTGGATATTAAGGTGCTCCACTATAAGACCCACTGAGGACTACTTCTATCCCCAGTATTGGACCCTGCTCCATTATGGGCCCCTCTCCCCTAGAGGGTGAATTTATTTATTTTTAAATAATAATTAGTTGATAGGTTATATATAGTGTAAGATTTGAGTCTACAAGAGGTCTCACGACCTTTGTAACAATTTCAGCTATCAATTAATGGTAAATCAGCTGCTGTTTAATGGTTAAAACTTCCAAAATATCATGTAAAAGTCTCCAAAATCTCACTTATCAAAAATAAGTGAGATAAATATTGATTTGACAATTGGATGGGAACATTCTATTTTTATTTGCATTTTTTTTGTCAATTTGATGGCAACTTTCTTTTTTCATTTCCATTGCTTTATATTTTAATTTTGTATGTAAATATTTCATATTCAAATAATACTTAATCTTTTTTAAGAAAAAATCTAGATTTGTCTAAGTTTATTTCATTCCATTATTTAACACTTCTTATTAATTGTTTAATCCAGCCAAATGCAACTAGGATTTGTCCAAGTTTATTTCATTCCATTATTTAACATTTCTTATTAATTGTTTAATCCAGCCACATGCAACTAGAATTTTGAGCGTTTCCATAAACAAACACATATGCTCTAACATATTAACATACATATAATTTTCTATCAGTGTAATCCTTGAACCTCTTTTAGATGCAAGTGTTAATCTATTTAATATTTATTACTTCTTATTTCTTATTTATTTTTTCTATAAGTATTATATTTGTAATATTTTACTTATTTATAATTATAAAATAATAATTGAAAACAATATAAATAATATTTAATGATTAAAACCTGTGGTACCGGAGGGCCTGTCGCACCAACGCCGCCGGTCACGTTAAAAAGTTTACCAGGTGCACTGCAGTTTATATGGGGTCGTGCTACCCGATTCCTGCAGTCTAAAAAAAAAATTAAAAAAAAATTAATGATTAAAACAATCTATTAATATTATTTATTTTAGTTTTGGATTTATTTTGATATATCATTTTAATCAAATGATACAATTTTAAATTAAGTTTGAGTTATATTTTTATTTTTTAATCTTTGTATAATTTCATTAAATTACTTTGATATATTTATCATTAAATTATTTTTTTACTATATTTATATCTACATATATTTTTTCTTTGTTTTGAATTTTATATTTTCTTATCATTGTTTGATTGGAAGTTGTTTGGGATTTAATTTTTAATTAAATTTTTATGACTCTCTTTTTTGTTAGTAACTATGAAACAATTTAGTATATGTTTTGTGAATTATTGCTATACTTTGATATTTTAAGATATTCATTTGTGTAATTATATGAAAAAATAAGATGAAATTATTATAGCACATTTTTATTTTACAAAGGCAAAGAGTCATGTATGCATATAAGCTATTTGAATGTTTGTAAATGTTATGTTCGATCTTTCTTATCATCTTAATTTGCCTCAACAAGAAGGTTGACTTTCTTATGATGATTATTTAGATGGTCTTTAAAATGTAAAATTATTTTTACTTTCTTATTAAATACTTAGATGATGATATCTTATTGATTAATGATTTTAGACTTACTTTAAATAATAGAACATTGTATAATAATTTGATTAATCTTACAATTCATTTATGAACTTCGAACATGCTTTTTATTTCTCATTTTTCCACATGGACCTAATTCGTTAATTACAGGTGGTGCATGTGGAATAAACGTTGAAATTATATTTCTGCACATTAGAATTACTGATGTTCTTACTTCCAACCACTCTACTAAGCTCCGTACCATCACGACTCAGGACTGCAATCTGCTGCCCTTCCTGGAAATCCATTCTCCACGTAGATATCCCCGCCTCGGCGCTGAACGTCTGAGAGGAAGTTCCAGACTGCAATTGCACGCTGGCAGGCGCAGTCAGCATTGCCGTCACGTACAATCTATCACTCAGCTCACTAAAAGCAGACACCTCGCATGCGCTGCCCGACACGACAACCGATTTGCTATGGGTGTAATAAAACAAGTATATCGAATCTGCGTGATCGTCGAAGCTCTACCAGATTTGTACCAGCTGATGTAGTACTGCCCCAGCTCCAAGAACGCACGGTCTGTGAAATCCGCAACGCTGGCAGCGCCTGAACTGGAACTCAGTGATGGTCCCACGTAGGAGCTCTCTACCCAATCGTTCCACGTCACGATCTCTAAGAGAGGGGGTTTAGCTTTATGAGCTGTACCCACCTTGTGATCCAAAGCCCCGGACCCTGGTAGTTGCCCTTCACTTCGCATTCCGGGAAGAACCAAGGGCTAGGGCTGGCCGTGTACACTTTCCCCACGTCATTGGAGGCGTTCAGATAGTTCCGGTCCCTGGAATCAGATGGGTTCTGCAAGTCGGAGTCAAAGTAGGGCCACGCCAACGTGTCCCATGCGTACAGCCCGTCGAGAACATCCGTGTATGTCGGCCTTCTGAAACAATTCTTTCCATCCGTCAAGAGCAGAGGAGTACTTGTATTCCTCCCACCAGGAATCATTGCTGCCAAGCCAGGAGGTGAACAAGGGCTTGCCTTGGTATGTCATCTGGTTGGGGTGGGCTGTGTATTTGGCGCTAAGCATGGTGACCAGCTGGTCGGGAGTGAGGTTATTGTTTGTGTCGTTGTGGATGTCGGCGGAGAAGAAGAGGTTGAAAGAGGAACCCACTTGTTTTGCGGCCTCATACAAATCGTCCGCGCGCCGCTCTAGCCACACGTTGCTGTTGAGGGCGAACCCATCAATGCCTTTGCTTTGCGCAAGTTGGATCTTCCTTTTCAGGGTCTCCACATCGTCCAGCCGGTAAAGCAGGTAATGAGCAAGCACCATCCTTGGCTCTGCCGCCTTTGCAAACATAAAATTGCAGGAAAGCAGGAGAATGAGAAACAACGCCTTCGTCTCCATGATTCTGGAAAAGAAGCAGAGAAACAGAGAGAAACAAAAGAGAGCAATTTTGGAGCGCTGAGTCTTACATGTTCATGTATTCTATTTGTAGACTAATGTACAATAAATTCTACGTTCACTGTAGCAAAGAGGTAGATCAAATATTTATAATGGATAGCTTACAGGCGGCTATTTTAGTTGGTCTTTACCGACGTATAATTAATTCACTCTAACAATTCTTAACTACTAATCTGCTACAAGAACTTTGTGTGGATATAGAGGTTTATATAGGCTTACCAATAGAAAAAGTATTTTTCTGGGTCAAAGAAGTAGTGAGTCATGGATAAAATTGACTATGGAGATTGAGCGTATACAAAATACGCCACCGCCTCACACAAACAAAGGATTATGGAGATTCACTGTAAATAAAATTTACTGTGAAGATTGACTATATGAAAAATTGGCTAATCCGCTGTTAGAATACAATATGTTCTTATCATTTTATAATAATTCTCATTCATAATTGACATTAGAATTTCCATAATAATTAGGTTGATCCGTTTTCTCTCGTCGCCCTTCAGTCTTCAAAACTAGCTAGTCCAGATGCATTCTTCAAACATATAGTCGTGCCCGGCACGAGATAAAATGCTGGCATTTCAGGATGAACGTCGCGTACTCTTAGTTCTGTTTTATTCGTGCTTTTCAATTTTTCTTAAGAAAACTCGAGAGCCGTTCCCATTAGGAGATAGGTGTTATAGGGGAGAGGGGCTGACATTGGCATGGGCTCATATAGTGGGGATAGAAGTAGTCTTCTATGGACTTCATAGTGGAGTGTCGTAATATTCAATTATAAAATAATTTTTATCCATAAAGTCAACAAAAGTAGTTGAATCGTTGTACCGTTAAAAATTGTATTATAATTGGTTTATATTTGTCTCAAATACAAATAGTTATTTACAATCTTACATGTTAGAGTAGTCAAAGCACATCTAACACCACCGTCTTACAATCTAATTTGTATTTTAATGCCCTGTAGCATTAAAATATGCAACCAAAATATAAAATTAGTATAACCCACCCTCCCCTTAAATATCACCACTTGTATTATTTCACCGCCAATATTTTCATGGATTTGATGCCACGAGAACAACTAAGAGCCAAGACTATCCCATCACCAAATCTAATCAAACCCACCCCTATCCCACTTTCCTAGCAACACAACACACAAAGGAAAATTAATCATTTAGATGTGTCCCATTGGTCAAATCCCAATGCATGACTATTGGTGCCTTCTCCTATCTTGCCACCTACAACCACCAAAACAATGGTTCTAAGCCGCCAAAATTGCCTGAGAAACAAACAAGAATTGCACACCATAAATACACACAAACTCTATAATTGAAGGCACCAAATCAAGTTTTCAAATTTTGAAAAAGAGGGACAAAAAATAAAGACTCCATACCAAACTAGCATTGAATATATAAAGAGACTTACAAATTAAAAAATGCATTACTCATTTTTTGCTAATTTCCATTTAGCACGTCTCACTTTCATATTCATATCTACATTTTTCTAAAGGCAGATGAAGAAAGACCAAAAGCAACAAAAGCATCACATTATCAAGTTACAGGTATTCTATTGCTACTAATTCTTTATACAAACAAATGCCAATCTGTTGTATGGTATGCATATGTTTTTCACAAAATTGTGACTCAATATCTAGGTTTTCAACCTGACACTGTTTACATTAGTGCTTAGGTTTCTGGATTGTAACTGTGTAAAATCATTTTTGCATCAATGTTTTGGATCATACTCCATGATCCATCATCAGGATGTTGAGCAAAGAGAATAAGAGAGAATGATTAGAAGCAAACTTGTAATTATAAAAAGGTGAGGGGTAAGGACAGGAGAGAGAAGAGAGGAGACAAGAAGAACTATTTGCATTGGGTTTTCCATTTTTATCTAAGGGGAGCGTGGGGTTTTGCAAAATTTTAGAACAGTTTGGATTGAACTACACCCTAGAATATGAATTGCAATGTAAGTATGTAAAAAGAGATAGCAACTTCTAGATTTTTAAGAAGATAATGTTCTAATTATACTATGCAAAAACCTGAAAAATGATGTCTTGTAATTCTAATTTTGATTTTGAAATGCACATTAATTGATTAGTTAACCTTATAATAAATGCAGAAAAGAAAAAAATTGGAAACTGAAACAAAAAGCTAAATGCAAAAACACATAATGCAAACAAAGAATTTTAATGCCAAAAATTTTAGAAATAGATCTAATTAGGGACTCATTCATTGCTCATGGGCGAATGGATCTTCTATCAGGGTTTTGAAAAAATAAATTACATATTTCTGAGTTGAGGTTTATGTTTTCATATTTAGGTTGTAAATAGGTAGTTCTAGTTTCATATTTCTAGAAAATCATATCTAAATGCAAGTGTGAAATAATGCTAAATGACAAGAAAAAAGACCTAATTTGAGATGTAATTTTGATTCAATTTTTTGATCATGCAATGTTACATGTAAGCACTGTACAAAATTAATGAAATGTTTGAACTTTTAGATTTTAAAGAATGCAAAATGCAAACCTAAAACCTTAAATGAAATGCAAACTAATGAAAGTAAATAACCCTAAATAAGGTGCAAATCAATGTAGTGTAATGGAAAGTAAAGAAAATCCTAGATCTAAGGTTTGAATGGACTCCAAATTCAAAAAGTCTCATGTCCCTTTTTTAAATAGTATTTTATCTAAAAATAGCAGTTTCTATTTTTAGTAGGCTAATTATCCTAACATAGTAAGCCAAGTCATGCAGACAAATTGGGAAAATATTGTCCTTTATCATGAAATAATTAAATCAAATTTTAATGAAAATTTATTAAGTGGAAATTTAAATATTTGGAGCCAAAAAGGCATGGGTTTTGGAGAAGCCCAAAATTGGCAGTTATTAGCCTTCTTGAACTCAAATCAAAAAGATGGATGAAATGGCAATTTCTATTTGAGAGGTGGAAGTGTAGGTGCATATTTGGAAAAGCAATTAAAAAACTTAAATTGCAAGATTCCCTCTCTTTTGGCATGGGATTTTGGCACCCAAAAGAGATTTTTTAACATTGTGCCTTTTATAGTGATTTTTTACTTGTTTGTTGGCATTCTATCTTGTCATTTTTCACAGACTTGTGCTATTTTCTTCAGAGGTTGGAAAACCTATGGAGAAGGAGACTGAATAATGGGAGTTTGCAGGTTTTCAAGAAGTCTAAGGATGGGAGTTTGAGGCTCTTCTAGGTGCAAGCTCATGCAAAGTTTTCCTTTGTGCTGAACAAAGAAGTTTGTAGTGCTTTGGTGTGTTGTTTTGTAGGGGTTTTTGTGATTTTTTTGGTATGATCAACTAGAGGTTTTCTATTACAATTTTTTTGCTATATTATAGTGCAGTAATTTTACTGTTATAAATACATTCATAATCTATATTGAGTCGTTTTTGGTCTTGGGTGTAACTTCATAAGTGTTTTATAGTAGTTTGGTGGGGTTTGGTATGCCTTTTTAGCCCCATTTTGGGTGTCGATTTTGATTTGTAAAAGGGAAGGGAAGATCTATAGACTTTCAAAAAACATTAATGTTATAGGATATTATGCTGCCAAAATTTTTGTATAATCCTCTATTTGAATGCAGCAAAGCTTCTATGGGTTTTGGATTAATTTGGAGCATTTTTTGTTGTACCCGATTTCACCTTTTTTTTAAAAAGATTGCAAATTAATTCTAGGTTTGTTTTTCTAAATGGAAATATGATAAAATTATTCAAATCTGATATAAAAATAGCAAGGGGACATTTTAGTGGTATCAGAGCTAAGATCTTGCCTACTAGTAGGGTTTCGAGTTACTAATCATGCGAGACTTCTACATATTTTTTTACATGGGTTTAGAAAATTATATATTAGCTTCTAAAATATTAGGATGGTTTGATGAATATCTTATGAAAGGTATAATCTCTAAGGTGACCTTCACATTTTATGAATATGCAGAGCTCACCGGGAAACACATGCCTCGAGGAGAGGTTTTCATAACTTTTGATGAGTATCTTTTAGAAGGAAAATTTGAAGTATCATTTGAAGAGTACTTCATAAGAAGAAGAAAGGATAGCATTAAGATAGACAAGGCTAAAAATAATAAAAATCAAGAAGAACAGATAAAGGTTGAGGTCCAGGAAAAATTTGAGCTTTAAATAAGGAGAAAGAATAAGAAGATTGCATTCACCAAGGGGAAGGTAAAAATATTTTAAATAACTATATCAATTCAAATCCTAAAAATCATTTATTTCAGTCTACCTTTGATGAGGATAAAGATGAAAAAATATTTTTTCAAGAAAATATGGGACAAGGAGACATGAACAAATTGTCTTTTCAGAAGTTTTGACAATAGAAGAGCTTGATGACTCCATAAATGAAGATATAATGATTTCTTTGGAAATCCCTAAGTTGGAAGCCAAGAGACACATAAATGAAAATTTTGAGGTTGTCTCAATAATATCTCTCATGGAAAAGAGAGATGAGCATAATAATTTTAGCATCAAAGTACAACACAATGGAAGCATGGTTATGTTGAAGAGGGCTTCTTCTCAATTGGTAACTCAAGGTATGCTAAAGAATCAAAAAAATTAGATTTATTGCCTCTTCCTATTCCTTTGCAAAAATTTGGTTATCAAGGAGAGCATGCTAAAATGGATTACAAAATAAGGGACACAAAGTGCAAAAGCCAATCTTTGTTTGAAGTTTCAAAGATTTATTATATATAGGATCCATGTGTTGTTTTGAAGATCAAGTTAGAAAGAGGTATCATTGATAGTATTAAAATTACTATTCATTGATTTTAGTATAACATGGTATCTTTAATGCATCCTAACCACATGGTGAAGGATAAATGTCCACAACTTTTAAAACACTCATGGGATCCAAACATCATTTTTGAAGAAAAAATTATTGGTGTTAGCCAAAAGGAGGTGACCAACTTGGGATGCTTGAAGCTCGGTCATGGTAAGAAAAGGTACCATTTTGATATTCAATATTTTGTGATTAATTGTCTTTTTTTGTTTTGGATATATCAATTTTGTCACAAAATGGAGGATTTATGAAGAGATAGATATCACAAACATCTATCATCATAAAGGGAAGGATATTGTTTATCCTTTGGAGTGAATAAAAGTTTGATACAAACTTATATACCATGAATTTTGGAGCTACAATGGTGATGTGGTTGAATGAACATTGGGTGTTATAATTTTCATACCTTACTCATATAATCCAAAATCTTGTCAAGCAAGAGTTGGTAACACTAAAGATATTGGAGAATTTTGTGGAGGTAACCAACACATGTTTTGAAATTCTTGTTTCTGATTTTCTTCATCCTTGTGTAGATGAGTATGGTATTGTAGGAGAACCTAAGTGGGCAGATAATTGTGTTTTGATTGATAGCATGCAAGTTCTAAAATTCTTTGAAGAGCATCATATCACATTTTACCTTTTTACCACTTCCAAATGAGCAAAAGGAAGTTTTCAAATATATGCTTCGAGTTTTATTTTTGGAGAGGAGAATCCAACATGTCATTGATTGCAAACACTCTAAATTTTTCACACACTTTGAGTTGTTGATATGCTCCTCTCAGTCATCCATTTGCAAGAAGCAGGTGAAGTACAAGATCTTGCTTTACAGTTTGCTTTTGCAATTCATGGAATATCAAGTGAGAAATTTTCATTTCATTTGTGATGATAATATTTTGACTTCCAAAAGGATTTGTAAGTATTCCTTGGAAAATTTGGAAGTAGCTATTGTTGTATTTCAGCAACAAGAGTCTTTTAATAAGGAAATTTTTTGGGAGATTGGCATCACACTATTGACTCAATCTTTTGGTGCTCAAAGCATGTTCAAAGAAATTTTTCATGAAGAGTTGGAAGAATATGAAAAGGTAACTAATTCTATACATGAAGCTCATATCTCATGTTTCTCGCAAGAATATACTATAGAATGTGATGCTTCAGAAAAGAGAATTAATTGGGTTTCAATTCCAAGATGGGAAGTTTCAAGAAACTTAACTACATGAAGTTCAAAATTTCAAAGGGAAGCCTTGTAAGGTATGATAAGAAGTTCAAAATAAGTCTTTATTTCAAAATATTCAAGCATAAATCAGTTCATGCTAGTCATTTGATTGAGTATAATGGATGGATGATCTTTTTGTTTTGGTATGATGAGTTTGATGAGCTACATAAATGGGAATTTCAAGGGATGGTGATAGATGATGTTTTTAGAAAGAATATTTCTTGGCATTTTCTTTTCTTCCATAGAGGACATGATATTTTCATCATGGTTAATTTTGTTGATGATGATTTGGCCACAAAATTTTTAAATATATTTGTGAACAAATTCAAGTATATGTCAATGAATGATTCTAGGGAGTACATCATCTTCAAACAAAATAAGTTGCTGATTTTATTTGAGGAACTCAGAGTGCCATGGAATGTATTTTTTTGCTCTATGATCACTCTTGTACTACATTTTAGATCCCATATTCCAATCCAAGAGGCTGAAAATGTCTACTCACAGGTTGAGGTAATGTTTGGGTTTTTAGTTAAGCATTTTCATGTTATGTATCTCCACAATGTTAAGGTGAATGAAAGATATTTTTTCAAAATATCTATTGGATGTGGTATTGATTGTAAAGGCTGCTATAATATTCATAATAATAGCAAGAATCAAACCCATAACATCAGCAAATGTTTCAAAATTCTTAAATTCAAGCTCCCAAATGACAATGCACTTCTAGCTAGAAATCCAAGACACTATTTGTCATGCAATGGGGAATTGTTTTGGAAGTGTCTCAAGGTGGAAGCTATCAAGCACATCAGTAAGTTTCCTACCATGATAGAACAATTCATAAAGCTATTTTCTACTTTCATGCTGAAAATTTTATGTGGAGATCAGATTGTGCTAATGGAAGGATTCAGAATGTGCATAGTCCTCCATCAGAAAGGCCTTTGTTTTGCAAAATCAATTTTCATATTTTGATGGAGTTTGGATTTTTTTTGTATGGTGTCAATTTCTATTATTGATATGTACTATGTTTGTTCCAATTCAAATCCTAAGTTGCATCAAGCATGTTTCAAATAGACGTATGTTTTTAAGTAGTTTCTGATGTATCCTTGATCTAGGAGGATCTTCAGAGCCTGAAAATTGAAGCGTTCCAGTTTCTCTTGGAAATGATGCCATCATGGAGAGCTTGAAAAACTGAATCTAGTGTAACTTGGACAAAAAAGGAGTATGTTTGCTCAAGTTACGTGCAGTCAAAGTTTAGTCAAATGCTAGTCAACTTAGGTACCAAGGATGAGAAAAAAAGGTGGAAAATTCATCATCACAAAATTGTTCAAAGTTGGTACCATCGCGAAGAGCTCGTCAAGAGCTTTCCAACAGTTCTTTTTTTTTAACATTTTGTTGGAAATAGAGCTCAGACGACAAAGATATGGCTAATCAAACTTTAGGGTTGACTTTGGTGCCTAGAGGGTACAATGATGACATCAGTTGTTGACATGGCAAGGGCCATACTACATGGAGCTGAGGTGGACCAATTGGCAGATGACACGTGGCATGTCCATACGATGACGTCATCCGACTTGTGGACATGGCATGGTGACTAGACTTTGATGTGGCGGGCAACATGGTCAGTGATTGGACACTTGCGTGTCGGGTGATGTGGAATTTTTGGAAAATCAAATGGTGCCATGTGGCACACCGACGACGACGTTTATCTTCCTCATCCAATAGATTTGTCAACCATTGCAAAAGGATGTTGAGGCTTGAACCGCTCACCTCCCTTGTGCCATACATAGCCTTTACCGTTTGGGCATGAACTTCGCACTTAAAAAACATATGAGTTGTGTTGTTTTCGTTATATGTTTGTTGAGATTTGGCTATAAAAATCCATCAATGAGGGTGGAACCCCCAACTGATGGGTTAGTAAAAAAAACTACTACTGGCACGCCACCAATGGGCATTGAAAGATAAAGGGGCATGTTTCCATTTAATGTTTATTTAAAGCTGAAACCCTTAAAATAAATTTAAATGGTTATTTGTTAAATAACAAAACAAACACATTCCCTAACAACCCAAGCCCGAATGTATAATAAACAAGGGCTTTAAAAATAATTTAATTTTTTTACTAGGCGGTTTGTTAATTATTTGTAGGGGATTTGTTTTATGGTTGTCTACCATACTTGGAAAATTTCACATATAAAAAGGGGAGTCTGTAGGAGAGTTAATCATCACCTTTTTGAGTTGATCATCCATTAGTTGATCATTCTTCATTGTATCCAATTCCTTATTCTATTATCTTGGCTTTGTGAGCTTTCTGTGAGAGAATTTGAGGGAATAGAGGATTTGAGAAGAATATGGTTTTGAGTCTATAGTACTTGTGTCCTTTTGAAAGGTAACGTTAGTTTTCTTACTCTTGTTAATCATCCCTAGCTTTGAGAGCTTTAGAGAGGGGTTTTTGAGTGAGAGACTTTTTGGGACTTCATGGATAGGCTATAGATATTTGTAAAGCAGTGTTGCAAGAGGCTCCATTGGAGATTGTACTACTAGTTCAAAACATTTTAATAGATTGGTCACTCAATTGAGCTCGACTCGGAGATGTAGTCCACTCAGACGAACTTCGTAATCAAATTGGTGTATTATTTTCTCTCTCTTGGTTCTATGTTTTGAATTCTCTCTATTTAATGTTCCTGCTACTCCATTGTTGATGTCTTTACACCTTTGTGCATAATCACTTAGCAACATTTGTCATAGATCCCTTCTACTTTTCAGATCAAGTGGTATCAAATCCTAGTTTGGCTAGTGTTGTAGGAGTGATTGTTAGTCAGCTTGCAAGTTAATCAGTTTGTCAGTTTGACAGTTTGTTGGTTTTGTTGAGTTGTATACAAGTTGACAGGTGAACATTTGTAGTTTGGAATAGAGATGCCATCAAAGAAGGGTGAATCTTCAAGGCTGACATTGACCGCATCCATGGTGGATGATTTCATGTCAATGAAAGGCATGGTTGAAGAACTCTATCAAGACCATCAAGAGAGGATTGATAGCATGCAAGAGTTGGAGGAAGCCAATCGATGCCTGCAGACAGAGAATGCAAAACTTCAGCGATTTCTTGAGGAATGCAACACGAAGAAGGAAAGACTACAAGTGTTGTTGCAGGAAGTCTTGGAGGAGCAGAACAAGAGAATTCCTTGTGTATCAAGAAGTGTGCACATATGTTGCTTTTGTCTGCATTCTAAGGATACATCATCCTCATACTCCCCACTTACCCCACTTGATAGTACGAGGGCCTCTCTAGTGACAAATCCAGTGGTGGAAAGTCCTAAGGCAAAATTTTCTTGCAGCCATGATTGCCCGTGAATTCTCCTAGTGCAATAGAGTGCACCTACTATTGACAGGTGGAGTACCTTCAGACTCTTAATCTGCCTGATAGTGATAGTAACTATCTTGAAGCATCTTCTTCCATAACAAAAGAAGTCAGTAGAGGATGAGCAAGACTCTTTTGTGCACTTTGAGAAGCACACAAAAGGCATGGGATCAAAGTTGCTTGGGAAGATGGGTTTCAAAGGAAAGGGCCTTGGTATTTGTAGACATCAAAAATGTACTAATTGACATCATGCACCTAATCTTGACTTATTAACATCGTTTCATCCTAAATCATCCCTCGGTCTAACCGTTTAATCAAATTCCCTTATCTAATTAAATTCATCAATATTCATCTCTTAATTAAATAAATCATCTTATCTAATTAAGTCACTTTCTCTTGTTAATTAAATCAATCCATCTGATCTAATTATCCCTATTTAATTAAATAATAAATTTATTTGATTAAATCTCTAAAGTCTATCCATTAAATTAAATAAATTAAAACCTTATTTGATTTAATCTAACATCATCCCTTTTAATTAAATAAATCAAAACCTTTATTTAATTAACCTCTTACCATATTCCTCTCTTATCTGATTTAAATAAATTCATAAATCTAAGTCAAATAAGTCACATCATCAAATCCCCTTGTTAAATTAATTAACCCTTGATTAATTTAATCTAATCCCATGTCACATCCTCTAGATAATGCAAGTTGCACATGAAAATAGATTTAATTCTTTTATTAAATCCCTATTTTCCTCACAAGGCATCTCTTTGGAATATTATCTTAATTTGAATTCAAAAATTCCAAGTCAACATGTACATCCAACAAGGCATTTAATACCTCTTACATGTCCTTTTCCTTGAGCCAAGTGGTATTTATTGCATTTTCCCTTCCCCCCTTACATGTCATTTCAACAAATTTGAGTTTCAAATATTGGCATTTATTGGCACAAACCCCAAATATTGCACAACCATCATCCATTCATAGCTTGACAAGTGACACCTTGCCATTGGTTGAATGTTAGTCCCACATTGCTCAAAATTGGACTTTCATCCATCTTGAAATCCTATAAATGAAGAGCTCCTCTCCTCATTTGATCATCCACATTCCAAGCAAAGTTACCATGCTAAAATACTTAGCCATTTTCATCCATCATTTGAGTTCTTAGCTAGGTTATTGTAGATTTTAGGCTTGGAGCTATCACATTCTTCACCAAAGTGGATCAACAATCTTCAACAACAATCAACTTACATATTAGGGATTGGGAAAGGGCCAAATTTTCACATCAAATTGGCACCAATTCCCCCATGGGATTAAGAGTTTGCTAGCTTAATTAGAATTCAATCTTGTTTTTGTGATTTCATAGTGTTTTTAGCATTTTCTTCCTAATTTTAGTTATGTTAATGAATCTCATGGGGAATCCATGTTTAGGCTTGCATTTCCTTGTTTAACTTGTTTAATCATGTTGTTTTGTAGGTGCCTAGGTTTGGCTTCACACAGTATTTTCAACCAAGGCATCACCAATCTGATCAAGGCAAAGAAATGACCATGATACCAAGGATTGGGATTCAGAGGAGGAGCTGGACAATCCTCTAGAGCTCAAAACTTCTGCAACCACTATGGCATTAGTGGACATTGGGAGGAAAAGTGTTGGAAGCTGCATCCAGAGCTCCATCATTGATCAAGGTTTACTGAGAGACCCAACCACTAGGAAACTGTTGAGGAGATGAAAGCAGAGTTGGCAGTAGCTACCACTTCTGAGGCAATTCCAAAAGAAACTCAACCATAGCCTGAGCAACTTGTGAAAGAGAGTTCCTTTGAACAGCTTCATAGGAGCTGGGAACATCGCTCATCAAACTAGTATATCAGCTTGTGTGTGTTTATTACATGTTTTGTAGTGTGATAAATATGTTGATAAGCTAGTGTCATTTTGTGAGCATAAAACTTTGAATAAAATTGTTTGTAACAGTTTTTTATGAAGTTGTATTTCTCTAGAGGTTGAGATTATTGGTAAGGCTCTTGAAGCCACCTCCCATGTAATCGGAAAGGAGAATACTTTGTAACTTCTTATTGCAGGTTTTCTTTTGTTAAGGACTTATACCTACAAATTTCAAGTGTGAAGCTTCTGTTGAAGAGCACTTTCAATTAAAGAGTTGTTGAGAATAGTCAACAATGACCTTGCATGTTCTAAGCTAGAAGATTTGGTTAAGGTCTTGTGAGGATAAGTCTGAACTCAGTTGAAGTTCTTGAAGTATTTTATTGATGACCTTGTTGCTTCAGATGAACAGGACCCGGGTTGTTTGGTGAAGCCTTCAATCAGCTATTCTGAAGTACAAAGGTGAAGGAATATTTTAGGCTAAGGCATAGATACCATGCTCAACCAGTTGCAAAAGCAACAAAAGCATGCCAAAAAGGATGGAAAGAGATGAAGAATGTGAAATACATGTGAGAAGCACTGAGAGACAAGTTTACCATACTCAGTTTTTTTCTTGCTTTGGATATACTAAGTTCCATTTTAAAATGCATTGTGATGAGCTAGGAATTCCTGCGTTGCTGAAATGTAAGACCCCTGAAGAGGGTGGATGAGGCGATAGGGAGGCTCTTGCTAATAGTACATTGTTGAAGAGTTAGATCTCAGCGGGCAAAGGTGGTAGTGTGTACATCCTGGTGTTGAGACTGTGGTGAATGGCAAGATGTAGAATGGGAGATGATTTCAATGGAACTATAAACTTTTGGAGGACCAAAAGTTCTTCAGTGGGGAGGTTTGATCCAGGAGGATCTTTAGAGCCTAAAAATTGAAGTGTTTTAGTTTCTCCCAGAAGTGATGCCATCACAGAGAGCTCGACGAATTGAATCCAATGCAACTTGAACAGATGAAAAAGGAGTTTGTTTGCTCAAGTTACGTAGAGTCAAAGCTTAGTCAAATGTTGGTCAACTTAGGTACCAAGGATGAGAATAAAAGGTGGAAAATTCATCATCACCAAATTGGTCAAATTTGGTACCATTGCGAAGAGCTCGTCGAGAGCTTTCCAACAATGTTCATTTCATCAGAAATAGAGCTCAAATGGTGAAGATATGGCCAATCAAACTTTAGGGTTGACTTTTGTACCTAGAGGGTACAATGATGACATCAGCATGACGTTAGTCATAGCTGACATGGCAGGGGTCGTACATGGAGTTGAGGTGGACCAATTGGTAGATGACACGTGGCATGTTTGTACGATGATGTCATCTGGCTTGCTAATGTGGCATGGTGACTGAACTCCAACATGGCAGGTGACGTGGTCAATGATTGGATACTCACGTGTCGAGGTGATGTGGAATTTTTTTCAAATCAAATGGTGCCACATGGCACCTTGGCGATGACGTCTATCTTCCTCATCCAGCGGATTTGTTAACTGTTGTAAAAGGATGTTGAGGCTCGAATCACCCACCTCCCTCGTGCCATACATAGCCTTTACTATTTGGGCACGAACTTCGCACTTAACAAACATATGAGCCAGGTTGTTTTTGTCATATGTTTGTTGAGATTTGGCTATAAAAGGCCACCAGTAGGGGTGGAACCCCCGACCGATGGGTTAGTAAAAAGAACTACTACTGGCACGCCACCAACGGGCATTGAAAGATAAAGGGGCTCATTTCTATTTAACGTTTATTTAAAGCCAAAACCCTTAAAATAAATTTAAATGGTTATTTGTTAAATAAAAAAATAAACACATTCCCTAACAACCCAAGCCCGAATGTATAATAAACAAGGGCTTTAAAAACAATTTAATTGTTTTATTAGAGGGTTTGTTAACTATTTGTAGGGGATTTGTTTTATGGTTTTCTACCATACTTGGAAAATTTCACATATAAAAAGGGGAGTGTGTAGGAGAGTTAATCATCACCTTTTTGAGTTGATCATCCATTAGTTGATCATTCTTCATTGTATCCAATTCCTTATTCTATTCTCTTAGCTTTGTGAGCTTTTTGTGAGAGAATTTGAGGGAATAGAGGATTTGAGAAGAATATGGTTTTGAGTCTATAGTATGTGTCCTTTTTAGGCAAAGTCATTTTTCTTTATGATTGAGGATGGGGGTATCAACCTGAACAACTCTTTTGGCAGAAAAAATAAAAATAGTAAATCACCACAATTATGCAAGATAAAACTTAGATATTGTAGATGAAGAATAAAACTATGAGAAATAATAAAGGTCTGTCAGATCTAAGAAGGGTTAAACACTATGTATCTATCACCAAAAGCACTTTCTAAAAAGCTTCCTAGGAATCATTTGTCCACTAGGGAATGAGTCCTTTTTATAGGAATTAAAATCATATTTCATGATCCTCGGGCATTGGGTCTACACTTTTAATTCCCCTAGGTCTCATTGTCAAAAAGTCGAGAATGAATTTAGGATTTGAGTTTCCATATCTTGACAACAAAGGTGACAACTTTCCAATTTTTCTCTTAAAGAGATATTCAATCCTTCTTCAACATAATATCTACAACAAAAAAATAAGAGGGAAAATTTGGTTTTTCTTGGTGAATGGGGGTTTTCCTTCAGACTCAAACCCCATTTTGGTAATTAAACCTTGAATTCAAATAATGAAATATGGAAAGGAATTTAATGAATTAATAATTCTATGTTGTAACTCACAAAAACCCTTGCATAACCTTTGGAGGGATGTAATGTTGATCTTGATCTTGCATGAAATGGCTTCAATGGATATGGATCTTGATGCTTGAATGCTTTGACTTGATGTTTGAAACCTACATCACAATGTTAGCTCCAAAAACATACATGATTGTAAGAGACTTTGACATGATGTTTGAGATCTTGATTGCTATAATCAATCACTCATAAATTTTTTCTTGAATGCCTTTGATCATAATCTTTCTTTTAGGAATACTTGCATGAAAAAGTCTATATTTTTAGGATTTGAATTGATGAAATAACCTTGTATTTATAGGTATATCTCCTTAATTTCTCAAAAATTAAACATTACAAGCCAACATGAAAATTTGAATTTGGGGACAATAAAATACTACCAAAAATATATTTTAAATTTAGGTTCAATTTCCTAGGGAGGACCTATTCGCCCATGGGAAAATGGGTCCCAGGTCCCTATTCCTAGAACACACATTGCTCAAGGTAAAGTAGTATGTGTTGGCATTAATTGTTGTCAGGTTTCTCCTTTAGAAAATGTAATTTATTAGCCTTGTATATGAAAAATAGGGCTTGTTAAGGCATAATTAAGTCCAATTTAATTGACGGGACCCAAACAAAGTGTGAAAATGTAAAGAAGTACATTTTTCTACACTATAGCATGGTAAAAAAAATTGTGGGATTGTCATATGTGAATGATGAAGCTTCCACACAAGGGATTGGTTTTTTGTAGTTGAAAATAATATTAAAAAAAATCTAAAAAAATTAAAAATAGAGAAGGAAGACCATAGATTTTATAAAATTACACCAAATAAAGAAAAATATTTGGAGAAATGAGTTGTGCGAAACAAGGAAATCCAACACTGATGGTAGGATCAAATTGGACCTAGAGAATTGAAGCAAGGAAGGTAAAGATGCCAATAAAAATAACTAGCGAAAAAGTAACTACTAAGGGAATTTTAATCTTAGTAAGATTAAGGAAACCAAAATATCATTTGGGTATTGCAAATGAGGAAAATTTTGAGGATGGTTCCAAAATAATTAAGTTGTTATGATTTGATAATAAGATATGAGGCAATAAATAAAAAAGACCTCATAAATATCAAGTGAAACATATAGTCTTAGTTGTTGTTATTATTCTAGTGGTTAATGTCATTTTATTGAAAATATTAAATTATTATCACACTAGTCCTTTTTGCATTCAACAACTATTATTGTCAAAGAAACCAAATAAGTGATTTACTTAGGAGAGGAGATGCATTATAGGAGAATAGGAGGTAGTTGAGTTTGACTTTCTTTATCTATTTGTATGTATATTATCAAGTCTTGCTAGTCTTTGGTCTAGATTGACATCATTTATGTTTTGGACTAGAAATCATGAAACTCCAATAGAAAAATATGCCATTGAACTATAATATAAATATTTAAAAAATTATTAAATAATTTTAAAGTAAAATAAAATAATTCTAGATAGCAAATAGAATATCTTAGAATTGAGATTTCTTACCAAATTTTAGATAGATGTATTTAGAATATCTATACCAATGTACTTATTTTTAGAAAAATCTATACAAGAGACAATGAGAGATATCTAAACTCTTTTACATATTTTTTTCTAAAGATAGCTATCTTAGTTTTAAGAATTTCTTAAGAATGAAATCTCAAACAAGTAAATGAAATAAAATAAAATTTTAGTAAATAAAATAAATTTTAAATAAATAATAATAACTTTCTAAATAAAATAAAGAATTTTAAAAACTAAATTTATGTGTTAATAAGTAAAATAGTTATAAAGTAAAATCAAATAAATTTATATATTTAATAAGTTAACATATGAAATAAATAATTTACTTTATTTTTATTTATTTTTTTGTTTGGAGATATCCTTGAGGGGGTCCCCTTTAGCTTAAAGCCAAGGACTAAGGGGTATCCATTCCACCAAAATCTGCCTGGGGCAAGATCTTGGCCTCATCCCTTTTGCGTCAAGGCTTTGCACTCAACAAGACTTGATCCCTAGTGGGCTCATTCCAAACCTTTCAACTTCACCAATAGACCAAGGGCCCATTAACACTTTAATTTTATTTTCATAAATTTAATGTAATACTTTCACTTTAATATTTATGAATATTTTAAAATTAATGTATTTAAGATATCTATACTAAGTTTTCTCTATTTCTTGTATATATAATGAAATCTAAAACATTTAAAAAAATTAATCCTACAAAAATTAAATGTTTACTAATTCTTCAATGATTAACCCTTGAAATTAAATATTAACTAGTAGTCGCATGCACATGCATGCAACAATCAGTTGATAGGGGCCTTCTGCGATAGGCTATTGGGACAGGAAGGAGAGCAAAACCTTTTTTTGGAATGGAAAGTGTAATACCCCTCATGTTGTTGTTACTCTTATGGATGGATTTTGTACTTGGTTGTGCATGGATTTATGGTTTGGTTGATTAGTTGCATTGGATTTTACATATGTTGTTAGATGATACATTTCATGGTGATTATGTTACATGGCTATTTTGTGTGTTCTTTAATAATATATATATGGTGATGTTGTGAGTTTTATGCTATTATAATGTTTGGTGTGTTTGCTAGCGCATCTTTGTGAAAGGACGGAGTGGCATCACTTGCTTGCAAGTGCCCTACTACCCTGTGATTTCCTTTCATGGTGTGTTTGCTATGGTGATTTATATGCTTCACGACATTTGTTTCTATGCAAGATGCAGGTACTGGACATCGACTCCACCTACTTGTTAGGTTTGAGTGTGTTTCATAAACTCAACGGGATTGATGTTGAAAAGGAGTGGTTAGGAAAGTGTTCCCATCCCAAGTTCATCTTATGTGAGTCCATTGTTGTCTTTGTTTCTATTTGTCCTTGTTTGTAAATGTGTCAATGTCGATTAATATTTTAGTTTGGGATTTAATTAATTTTAGTTAAGTGTGATTTAATTGATTTTGGGAATGTGTGATCAACTAATATATTTAATTGATGGAGTTATTAAGTTAATTATAGTTAAGTTGAATAAGCAATATTATTATTTAAAAGGATGATCTAAATAAAATTATATGTTGCTTTGTTATTATTTAGAGTGTTAAATTTTCTTTTGCAATTTAGAGTTAATTAAATTGCTTATAAAGATTATATTATTATTAGTAGTAGAAAAATAAATATAAATAATAAAATATAAATAAATAAATAATTTTTTTTAAAATCTATTTAATTCTTTTATTGATGGTTACGGGAAGTAGTAGGGAAATAATGAATTTCTATTGGGGGAAATTATTCCTCGAAAGAAAAGGGGCATGGAGTAACATAAATTGCTCATGGTAATTTTTGGCTGAGAACTGGGTGGGGTTTTCTCTGTGTGGTTTTTTTTCTGGGTGTAGTTTTGTGAAAAAATTTGGAAAAGGCTGCAGGAGTTTCAGAAGTTTTATATTTTGGCTGGAGGAGAAGCTTTGGGAAGAGCTTCATAGTTGGAGTTTTTTGTGACAAGGCTAGGCATAATTTTTGCTTCTTCAGGCTACAGGAAACATGTTCTTTTCTGTTTTTATTTATTTTTGGTTTGAATTATTTCCTATTTTTAAAATTTTATTTGTTTGTGTAAGAAAAATTGTCTATATCCTCTATTGAAATTTTATAAAATTCTCTATAGAAAACAAATTCCCAGCTACAGAAAACTGTCGTTAAAATATTGTTACCTCTGTAGATTGTTTTCCCTGTAGGAAATTACACTGCAAGATTAGAGATCCCTATTAAATGAAATCCTTTCTTGAAACAGTAGCTATCAAGGTTGCAGTAGAAATATCTGTTTAAACTGAGAAAATTTTGAAAAGCTTCTGTGCAAAGGAAAATTGGGAAAAACTCAGGAAATTAGAAAAGCTTCTCTACAGTTTTCTAAATATTACGGTAGTTAAAATTTAGTGTTTTGTTTCCCAATTTATTCTAATCTTTTGTTTGAAAAGAAAATATTTTTTCCAAAGAAATTCATGCTGATAAATTTTATGTTCCTGAGAATTTTATTTATCTGTGAAATTAGAATATATATGTGTATATAATATATATTTACAAATATATACAATATATATATATTATTAGTATCATTATCTATGTCTGTAAATATTTTATCCCCTGTAGAATTATTGCTTTTATTTATTTCGTCCGTACGGAATAATTTTAGAATTTTTTTAAAAAATAAAATAAAATTTTGTTTATGGGAGGGGAGGGTCAGCAGAGCCACACCTCCCCATGCCCATGGAACTGGGTGCAGCCCTGGTGGGGCTATGGCCTCCCCACATGGAGGACGCAACCTCCTAGGCTGCGCACAACCATTACAATATAAAACCTAAAAAAAAACACTTAAGTTTGTTTTAATTTAAATTTATATTTATATATTTTTAAAAAATTTGGATTTTTTTTTTTAAATGGATATATATATAATTGGGATCAAATATAATTTAAAAATAAATAAATATATATATATATATTTATTTATATATATGAATTGTGTTTGTAATGTTAATTTAATTTAAAGTTTTTTTAATATATATTAGATAAATTATGGATTAATATTAGGAAAGCTATTTATGATGCTTTTATAAATTTGAAGTAAATGATTTATCAAATTTATGTTAATGTTTTCAATGAGTGAAACAAACTGAGAAAATTAGTGGTTTGACTTTTGAGATGAAATTTCGTGTAGAGCGATAATGTAATCTTACTTGTGAATTCATGTAATTATTCAACTTCTTGTTATTGAGAAAATAGTTGATTTATTTTATTGAGTTATTTATTGAGTCTCTTGAGTTGAGTTATCAACATGTGGGTTTCTTAAATTAGTCAACTTATAATAGGAGATAGGGTTAATGTTATAACTTCCAGAGGTTTGGGAATTGGTGTATAAAGTTATGAGGCTTTTATATTGGATGTTGATTCCATTTTTTTTGCATTTGTGATGATGTGTATACCTTGAGTTGTATCGTTTTGTTTAAGTAATTGAGTCATATGCTTATTGCGAGATGGTTTTTCCTCACGATTGTTTACTCTGTGTTTAGAGAACTTGAGAGTACAATCCCTTTGTTTTGTTGTATGTTGGGGTTTCTAGGGAGAGTGGCTCTATATGGGCGTAGGTGCTCAAGGGGGCTGTCAAGATAACCCACAGTAGAGTTAGAGTAAAAAGTGAAAACCTAACTAATTAATTAGGGGATGGGTAGTTAAATATTAATAAGATAAATATAGTTTCCTCATCCACCTGATAGGGCTTCCATAGACTATAGGTGTCCAAGAAGGCCGTGGTTGGCATAATCGTGAACTCATCTCTACAAGAAATGCACGATTTTGCATGAGTCACCCTATGGGGTGGCGCCTTGAAATAGGCAATCAAGATAACCATAGATAGAGGCGGTACCTTGTGATAGGATGTCAATATAATCCATGAAGCCCATGAGATGACACTCTCCTCTAGCAATCCCCTTAGTTGATTTAATTGGAATCCTCTGGAAGTGGTTTATGGTTTATTATTATGACTTGGTGTATATTGTTGTCATGTTTTGTTGGTAGACTTTTGTTGCTATGTTTCCTATGTGTGTGAATTCTCTTTCCATGTTTGGAGTTGAGTCTTATGTGTTACCTTAGACGTCCTTGGTCGGGAATCCTTTCTTAACTACTCCTAGCACAGGGGTGGTCAGGTGGAACGTGCTTCGCACCTTGTTGGGTTTCCCATTTGGTAGTTGTTCCTTCAGTGCAGAGATTGTGGTGAAAGATTGTTCCAAATTTATGTTCCTTCAGATGTATATATATATTTGTACTTTTGTCATATCTTGTAAATTGTAATGTAACTCTTCCATGTGTTGGGATAATATATTTTGTAACTTGGATAATTGTTTATTGAGATTTAATTTGTAAAATGATGTATTGAATTATCACACTTTGTAATTCAAACATTACTCATGGATGTAATTATACTTGGTGTTGTATTATATTTGAGCAAATGTGTTCCATTTATCTCTAAGTTGGATAGCCTAGGAAATCTTATATAGTATCTTTATGGTTCATTCTTGTCATAATGCTTATCATTTATAAATGTTATTTGAAAACTTATATTAGTAGAAACGGATGTTAGATTAGTTAAATTTGTTAGTGGGTAGATTACGTAATGTCTCTTCGCATACCCCAAGGGACTTAGGAGTTTAGTTTGTACTTGTAATTATGTTAGTTGCCATAGTTAACATAGTACTTTTACTTGTGTTTCAAAAAAAAATTGTTGTGCACTTAGTTGTCCTTTGGGGTTTGCGCGACGGGGTGTTACATACAGTGAAGTCTCAAGAAATGAGAATAGTTATAAATGTTGTTCGGTAGGAGAAACATAAAGTGTGTTGACTAGTGAACAAAAATTGATATGAAAATTGAGTAACAGAAGTGTAAAACAAAACCGAAGGCCATGTTGAATGGAACTAATTAGTTACAATGAATAAAACAAGTAATCACGATCTTTTTTTGTTACCATGTAATATTTAGCAATTTTAGTTACAATAGCTATTAACTATTTATTTTATATAATACTGTTAGAAATATAGGAAATTAATTCTCAACAAATGGAAGTTTTAAATTTCTTTAAAAATGGAAACTGAAAAATTAAAGCAAATATAAAATTTAAAATAATTGCTTTTTCTAGCAAAAATAAGTTCTTGCCAAAAATTAAGCTATTAAATATTTTTTTGTCTATTTTAGTTTTATATTTATTAACAATAGACGTAGATGTATATTCTTACTTTTTTGTCGAGGTTATTCAATCAATTAATTATTTAATTTAGAAATACATGGAAGATTTTTGTAAGAGTCATCACCGATGCATTTAATTACTAATATTGGATTAAAAAAGTACTATTTAAAAAAGATAGTGAATAACTATCTGTATCACATTACGTATCACATTTTTTTCAATAAAGAAACACATTTAATATTAAATACTTTTTATAATTAGTATTTGTCCATAGTTTTAGAAATTAAAATTTTTGTATACGTGTTTATTGGCTTAATTGAAGTAAAATACAATGTTGATAAATATAAAAAGTTGAAAAGTAGTGAATTACAAGGCAATTGAGAATAAAAATACTAGTTTTTATTGAATGAATTTATAGTGCAATTAAAGATTCAAAATAAATGAATAACAAATGTGTGTTGTTTCAAGGCAAGATGACAAAAGTTTGACGTGTGTCTCTACCACTTGGTATGACATAAGAAACATGTTGTTACAAAGCATGTTTTGTACACATGTATGTATGTAAAAAAATATATATGGCATGAAAAGCCAAAACACAAAACCCATGCTCGTTATCTACCCTACCATATTGGCATCATGGAGCCTCGAGGACCCTAGCCAAACCCTCGAGCAAAAGCAATATGAAATGTCCACTGAGAATTTTGTGGAGTTGCATTATACATTGTAAAATATCAAAGTTGCTCAAAATGCAAGGTTTCCATATATGGTCTAGCATGTTTTGGTGTTTTTTTGGGTATGGTGACTTTCTCAAAAACAAGCATCATGATTTTATCACATATGCTTTAGCCTAACACTTGCAAATAGAAAAGAGAGGTGTGTCCATGGAGGGGAAAAGAAGATTAGGAAGGAATCATCAAAAAATAGTAAGTATATAGCTAAAATCAATATACACAATTAAAAACTTGAAATAATGAATAATATTTACAAGTGCTTCACCAAATCTATTTATTGATAATGGAGAAGTTTTGCACTTACATGCACCGCTGGCAATGGTTAACAACCGCGAGGAGCATTGGATTGAGTTGTTGCAGCATCAAACAATTTAAAATATAGAATTTAGAATACGCTAATTTTGTTGGACGAGTCTCAAGTGTGTTTTTGCCACTTGGTATGACATAAGGAACATGTTGGGTGATCCCACAAAGCTGGTTTACAATTTTTGGGAGATTCTATTTTTTGTTGAAATCACATATTTTTAGAAAATATAATGATTTAAGCCTTAGAAAGTTCCATTTAAATCATTCCAATTGAAGAGGGTGTGATCAAACTCCCTTGGATAGAACCCTACTAATTTTAAACCATACCTATAATGGGGTCTCCTTTGCACCTATCAAAATGCTGATAAAAAACCACTTTTGTTTTACCTTTTGGGGGATTAAATGAATTCATTGAAAATTTATTTTTTGTAAGTATATATTGCTTATTATAAGCTTCCAAAAAGTATAATTTTAAATAAATTTAATTTTATTATTATATTTATTTTTTATTTCTTGTGAATGTATGTTTTTCACTGAAAATCAAGCTCTTTGTTCTACACATGTGGAAAAATAGAATATTATCAAAAATAAATTTTGAAAAATATGAGTGCACCAGATATTGAATTCATTGATCCAAAAAAAAGAAAAAATTGAATTTTGATACATACAAAAAAAGTTGTGTTATACGGTCTACCTATGTGTGAATTGTAATTGGTTTCACTTCGAAACTTGATTAAGGAAAAAATATTCAATAAATTACGATGAAACCAATTGGAAGCACTATATATCGTAGTTAAAAATCTAAATTCAAAAAAAAATAGAATTTCATCATTCATGGAAAAAAATATGTGTTATACAGTGAGTGTCACTCCTTAAAAATGGTGTTTACTAAAAAAAAATAGTTTTAGAAGATGGAAAAAGAAGTACAATCTAATTCCAAAAATTTTGAAAAAAAATATATTTCGAATCTATAGACAAAATGTCACAAATCACTAGTTTGCATCATCTTCAAATTCCTCACTGTGTAGCCGCTATAGGTGCCCAAAAGTGAAAATTTAGTTAGAAAAAATTAGTTTCAGTGTCCAGCTTGGCCAAAAATTGTAAACCAGTATTGTGGGATCACCCTATTGTTACAAATCATGCTTTCTACACATGTATCTATGCAAGAAAAGATATATGGCATGAAAATCCAAAAGCCAAAACCCATGCTCATTATCCACCCTACGATATTGGCATCATGGAGCCTCGGGGACCCTAGCAAAACCCCCGAGCAAAAGCAACATGAAACATCCACTGGAAATTTTGTGGAGTTGCATTATACATTACAAAATATTAAAGATGGGAAAAATGCAAGGTTTCCATATATGGTAGATGGCATATTTTGGTGTTTTTTTGGTATGGTGACTTTGTCAAAACCAAGCATCGTGATTTTGGGATTGCCACCTATTTTAGTTTAGCACCTACAAATAGAAGAGAAAGGTATGTCAATGGACAGGAAAACAAGATCAGGAAGGAAGCATCAAAAATTAGTAAGTATATAGCTAAAATCAATATACACAATCAAAAACTTGAAACAATGAATAATATTTACAAGTGGTTCATTGAATGTACTTATTGATAATGGAGAAGTAAAGTTTTCCACTTACATGTATTGTTGGCAATGTTTGACAACCATGAGGAGCATTGGATTGAGTTGTTGGAGCATCGAACAATTTGAAATAGATAGTTTCTCTACATCTATTCAATATCTAGTAAGAAAGAGCATACCTTGAACCTTGTATCAATATGTTTCATGATATTCTTTTTTTTCCTGACCTACTTGAAGGTTGCTAGTTTGATACCAGACTATTCAGAAACCGTTTTATGTGAGATTGAAAATTGTTGTTCTCCAAAATCTGTGTGTATATATATACATATATGCATATATATATATATATATATATGTATGTATGTTTTACTAATAGTTCCATTATAATTTTCCCATTTCTCTATAATATTGAATGCCACATAATACATCTCCTCTTATACAAATACTCTATTTGTTACCAAACTACAAAGAACGTAGGTACCAAGGTAAAATTAAAATCATGGAAACTCAATGAATGTGCAAATGTATAAATGCAAAGACAAGAATAAATTGTGTAGCCATTGACAATCTACAACAACCTATTTCTAAGGATTTGAAGTTAAATCAATTAGAAGGATACCAAGGGACTAATTGTACAAAATGTCTATAACACCAAAGATGCACAAAGTATTGAATCTTACAGTATGGGAAACTATACCAAAAAATATGCAAGAAAATATATTGATTCAATTGCATTTTCAAAATAACCATTATGGCATTATCAATCTTTGCTCCAAAATATGCAAGAAAATATATTGATTTAGCTACATTGTCAGAATAGCCATTTTGACATTATGAAATCTTACACATATTGCATGATTAAATGCTCTGTTTAACAAATAGAATTTTCAAACAAATAACATACCAGCTAAAGATATAAAGTTGAACAGATCAAAGAATTATTACAATAACACTTAAAATCCACCAAACATATTTTGTAGAGATTGTTCCATCATATAATTGTTGCCATAACACTAAGAAAAAAAGACAATAGTGGAATGCATTAACCCCTACATGAGCAAACACTTACCATTTAGGCTCCTTATGTAACTACCAAGCACCACATTGGCGCAAAAACCCGGTCAAGTCACTGTCGTAGGTTGTATTGTGTTAATATGTTCCATGGTATTCTTTTTCCCTTGTCTATCTAAGTATCAATAAGTGTCATGGTATTCTTTTCCACTCATCTATTTGAAGTTTCCTATAACAGATTGGTCTATTGTTCATATATTAAGGATTTTTTTTAAGTTTTTAAATTATGGAATCTTTCCCATGGTTTTTCCCCCTTGCCTAGAACACATTGTTATATGTCTTGTACCAATATGTTTCATCATGTTCTTTTGTAGTTGGCTCTCTCAACAATAGAACTAGAGAACGAAAGGAACAATAACCAAAGAACAAAAGATGTGAACAATAAATAGTTTTCTATGAAACCAATAGTACAATGGCTATTTCAACAATGCAACTTAATGAATATAGTTTTTGGCATGTTTTGTAGCACATCAATGTTAAAAGCCTCTGACCTGCTATGAAACGCAACAATAACCAAAGAACGAAAGACATGAACAATTAATCAATCATTTATCCAAAAGTGGAATGAAGCTTTGTGGATGGCTCTCAAGTTTAAAAAAAAAGAAATGTCATGAAATATATCAATACAAGATTAAAGCTATGTGCTTTGGTAACAAATATTGAAGACAAGTAGAGGAATTGTATAAGAGGTGTTAGAGTGATTCATTTATTGTTCATGTCTTTTGCTTTGTGCTTATTATTCCTTGTTAAATATAGTTGTCTCTTTGATGTTATACCCATTTTGGAGAGTTCAAAGAGATTATACCTATGTATGGATGGAGGAATTATAGTTAAATCTTCTTGCTTTTGACAAAAAATATGGCCAGGGATAGGATTTTTTTCATCATTTGTTTATTGTTTGTAGGTATCTCTGTGCACTTTTGGCATTATAGCCATTAACATAGGAGCTAGGTTTTAAGAAATAAGAGAAAGAGAATATCATGAAACATATTAATAGAAAACAAGCAATCCATGCAATAGTTGGCATATAGCTATCAGCTATTTGTTTGAAATTTCCACTGGGGTTTCCATAAAAGGAAAATATAGAAACATGGGAAAATCCAATGTTAATAATAGACTATATTTATTATAGTCAACTTCATGTAATAATCCATGCATAAATGTATATACATAGCAACAAATATATGCAGGCTATCTAGCCATGGAGGGAGGAAAAGTTTGAATGTATAAATCAAGTAAATATAAATATATAAAACAAACCTTGTTTAAACTTACTGTAGACATGCAAAATTAGCATCATGCATTTAATTAAATTCATATTCATCCATTCATCAAATAAATCAAGTCTATTTGATTAATCTCTAAAGTCATCCATTTAAATTAAAAAAATCAACTTTATTTAATTTGATCCTAACATCACCCTCTTTAATTAAATAAATCAAATCTTTATTTAATTAAATCTAAAATCATCTTTTGTCTCCTTTTGATTTAGTTTAATCCTTAAATCTAAGTCAAATGAGTCAAATCACCTAATCCTCTTTTAAATTAACTAAATCAGGATTAAATCTAATCTAATGCATGTCACATTCTCTAGATTTTCCCACTTGCACAAATAAAAGATTTTAATTAATTTATTAAATCCTTATTTTCCCTCAACAAGGCATCGTTGGAGAATATTCCCTCAAGTTTGAATTCAAATCAAGTTGACTTGTCCCTTCCAACATGGCATTAATTCTCCTCTTTCATGTCGCCCACTTGGCATTTAAGCCCTTTTTTCTCCCTCCAACAAGCCAAATTTGAAATTTGAAAAGGCCACCTAATGTCATTTATTGGCACATTCACCAAAGCTTGCACATCCTCCATCCACCCACATTTGGACAAGTGGCACCTTGCCATTGGTTGAATGTTAGTTCCACATTCACCCATTTTGCATATTTCTCCATCCTATCATTCTATAAATAGGAGGTCTCATTCCTCATTTTAGCATCCACAATCTCATGCAAAGTTACTCTCTTCACATTGAGAGCTAATTTTGTCTATTGCATCTTCATCATTAGCTTGTCAAGGGTTGGGAAAGGGTCACTTTTCACAACAAAGTGACACCAATCCACTATGGAATAGGTGTGCATTGTGCTTCTATAAGCTCTTTTGGTTTATGTTGTTATTTCATTTTGATCATGAAGTAGGATGCATTATTTCATAGGAGTATTTTTTGGTTTGCATTTACATGAACTAACCCCACTAATGAGTGTTGGAGTTTTCTTTATAATGGTGGCTTCCTGTCAGTCGCACTATTTGAGATCATTTTCAAAGAGCCTGCACATAGCAATCATTCCTCTGTAATGTGTCATGAAAATGTGTTATAACTTACTTAATTCATTCCTTCCAATATTCGATGCAACATTCAATGACATTAAAAAATCAATGCTTTCCAAGAAGATTGACATGCTTAAAACTTAAAACAAAGAAGCAGATACACCAAACAATGATACAGTTCAGATATGAAGCTTTAGACTGCTTGAATATTTGATAAATATCACAGATTTCCTATCAGTATTAAATAAAGACCATCAATTTGTTTGGGGGACCAATTAGCAATATGTTTGATTTCAATGCTTGTTTGACATGATGCCTCAATAAGCTACTAGACTATTTGACATGACGCCTACAACAAAGGACAATCCAATGCATGAAAGAAATACATGCCACAGGAAGATGACAGTAGCTCTCAACTGCTACGTATAAAACTTTCACTATCTCAATATGTACACATATAGAAGTGCATGAAAAAGCAAGTTAGTGGATAAAAGAGAATCATTAAATTTTGATCAGAAAATGATTATGCTTTTGAATTATTGAAAGACTCTTTGATATGATTCCTAAGAAGGTACTAGACTCACACGACGCTTATATAATATGCACCAAGCTTTAAGTATAGTAAAAAAAATGTCAACTTGCAACCATCATTAAATGCTTAATAACTAAGGTTGATGCATTTTTTTTTTTAAAAAGACGGTGATCTGAAACAAACTTTAAGACATAGTATGTAAGGAAATATCACAATGAAAGCAAAAATTGAATCAATGAAAGTAATGAAGTTAATGATCGACTAAACTTTGATAGACAACACCAATATATGCGAGTATTTTATTGGTGTGTGGTGTCCCAATCAAGCTCGATGAGTGTGTATTATGTAGCACTCAACAAATCTCACTTGACGTGTTCATTTGATCTCATTGTCTAGCTTCCCATTTAACAAATATTATCCAGACATGACCTGCAAAGAAGGTTGATGATGTTGAAGCAAAATGATTTGTACTATACTGGCCAATGGTAGCAGAATGTCTATTATCAGTAAAAAAAAAATCATTATACAATCCTTTTCAAATACAATTCTACTTTTGGCATAGTTAACATCTCATGGTCATGTCATGTCAATGTAGAGAGGAAAAAAAATAGAAACCAGATATGTGGCTTGTGTTGATCTATGCCCTTCATATTTGTCTTTGTAAAGAACAAAGAACTCAAAAGAAAATGGATGAGCTGACCATTGAAAGCAATGGACAGAAAATGGCAGTTACAGACTATTTTTGAGAGCCATACAATATACGCCTTGTCTTGAGAGCATTTTGGGCAATAGAAGTTGCTTGCCTCCACATGAAAAGGAGAGATAGAACTAAAAGGATAGTAGAAGATTTGGGACGTGTATCAAGAGACAACATTGCAGAGTTTGGATTTGAAAGCTACAACTTAATGATAGAGGTTACATGTAGGGTATTACCTCCACCAAAGATTAGGTATAAGCACAAGAGGAAAAGTCACGCGATGGTGCATGGAATATGAGAGGCAAGGTTAAGGGTGCCAAAATTACTTATCGGTCATTGGTAAACTTTGCTCTGTCAAAAACTACCAGATGAGAAAGTAGTAAATTACTTACAGTAAGAAAATCTAATGCCATAGCATGAGATTTATGTCATAGCATATGCCACGGCTGCAATATCCAAAATTTCAACAGTAATGATCCTAGAATAAATACTGTAGCAATTCCAGCGAGTTAAACAAAAACTAAAATCCATAGATTCATTCCATTTGGCTACAAGTTTTGAAGTTTTGTATTAGGTTATTTCAAAGATTCAAACACAGAAAAATCTTCATAAACCCTTTAAGAGATGGACAAGCAGCATATGATATAGCCCTCCTAGTGCCATTATGTGGTTGCTAAAATTTGCATTGGTCTCAAAAGAACTCCAACATACCATCATTAGTATGGTTAGTATTTAAAACAAAGAAAACCCTCAACATCCCTATGAAATAATACATCATGATTCAAAATGAAAACAAATGACAAGATAACTAAAGCATGTAAAACATGAAGTAAATCCTATCTCATAGTGGATTGGTGCTTCTGTGGAAAGAATCCCTTTCCCAATCCTTGATAAGCTAAATGATGAAAATGATTTGAAGATGTAGGATGATGATCAATATGAACTACTAACTTGGATGAGTTGTGGAGGAGTAATACAATAGAGAAACTCTCTATTTATAAGAAAGGATGGTGGAGGATTGAAAGATATAGAGGATGTAGGACAAAAGATAAGCCAATGATAAAGCACCATTTTTGGAGTAGTTAAAGGCTTACGGGTTATGTTTTAAATTGTCTAATCCTTCAAGAAGTCACTGGTACATTGCTCAGCTAGTGACAATAGAAACCATCTCAAAGCTCATGTCAAGTGTTGAAACTTCACATCATTTCCGTCAAATCATGAGAGTGCATTTTTACATTCAAGTCTCACTTATCCAACTCGTGGATGATTATGTGGCTGCAAACTTGGCCCAACAATGCTCTAAATTTTCCCACTATTTTATTTATGACCATGTTGATCTCTTTACATTAATTTATATTATAGTGAGGTCTTAGATTTGTTCTTGTCTTTGCCAATATATTAACCTCTAATTTTGTATCAGTGTGTGCAGAATTTATGTGGGTATAGTCTTGATTCTTCTCGCATTAGATACCTCTAGGTTTGTCACAACTTTAGAGATAATATATGAGAAAAGGAAGTATGTGTAATTTCATTTGCACAAGAGACTTGCAACATTGAAAGATAAGAGGTGATCTTGGAAGAATCTTGGAGCTAAAGAAAATTGAACATTAACACTTGAAATCAACAAAGCATTTTTAAATGCTTAGGGCTTCCATTCTATGCCTTAGTTTTATGTTTTAGATCAACTCACATCTTTTTGGGCTCTTAAAAATAAGATCTCAATTTTCACGACAAAAGGGTTTAAAATGAACTTTAGGACACAAACTTACTAGAGTTGGTTTTTGGATTTAACAATTGAACGAGGCAACTTTCATATCTCATTTTGGTGCTTTAAAACGAATCAAAATCATTGCTTTGTGGACTTAAAAAGAACATGTGCTACTTTGTTTTTGTAATTTCTTACTCAAACTAACACCATTGAAAAGACGTATGCACTTCTCTCGCACCTCACGGCAATCTTGAGAATCAAAAAGGATTTTTGGTGGTCTTAGGTTGGGATAAAGTAATTGCCTCAACACTTCATTTTGGTAATTAAATTGAACAACAAACTTTGCGAGTGTGAGTAAACCTATTGGGTGTATTCTCTCTTTGTTTCTCAACAAAGATTGATCGAGTTACGAATATGTTTGCTCGCTTTTGTTTATCTTAGAGAGCCTACCTTGGTAAAAAAGTACTCACCCAAGGGAACAACTCAACCGGTAACACTCTAAAGCCAAGAGTATTTCTAGCCGAGATATATAAAAGTGGGTACTAAAAAAAATGCCAACTTCACGAGGCTGGCTCTGACGAGAAGGATAACAATAGTCTCTTGCCTCAATGGGTCAACTCCTACAAACAAAAATTCTGAATTAAAACCCTTGTTGTAGAAAGTCTAAAATCCCTATCTATTTGTTGGTGCAAGAACGGTCATTCTGAAGCCACCCCACACTTTTACGAATTTTAGTAGAAATGGAAAGCATGCCATGGGAGTTTCATGGGTGTTGATGCTTGGTTGCCCCGTATAAGTGAGTGTCATAGAGGGGAGCCAGTGGGGTCAAGCATCTAACCATTCGCTAAAAGTAGGTGTAGTTGGACTTCTCCAAGTGGGGATTCAACAAATACAGTCTTTCATATCCATAGGGTTGTGCTTGTTTTTTGTTGCAAAACACTTGCTTGTTCAAAAGCATTGGGAAACACACATTCAATAGGAAAATAAAATTTCAAACCCCTTGGTTAGAGCAATACCTTTGACAAAACCCAAGAGCTATTGCTTACCCTAGGGATTACATCTCTAGAGGTTTCTAAGTAATTGGGTTTACATCTTAATTTTCTCTTACTAAGGTCAACATAGGCAACCGTTGTCTTGATTTCTTGGAACTTCCACATAGCACTTTGTGGGATGAAAAGAAGTTGTGACATTGGACATTCAGTTTGAAACATAAGCAAGGAGTGTGTTTGTGGTAAAAGCAAGTCATTAACCAAGATTAACTCAAATTGAACCCCACAAATGTGCTTGTTTATCTTTTTATCATTTTTTGAGCAAACACTGGTCTTTTGGTTTGAACTACTCTTACAGAAAAGAATGTTCTTCAATATCTTGTTCTAGTAAACAAAGTCTCTCTAAGTCTCTTAGGATCAAAATCAAACCTTCATCCATATTCCAAACATCAAAACCATTTCATCCCATCATCAACTCTTGAAAATCTTGGAAAAATCTTTCATGTTAAACTTTGGGAAAATAATTTATCATTTCATTTGATTAGATGTGTGTAGATAAATCCTTCTCCACATATTTAGTCAAATTATCAATCTTTGTGAACAAGTCTATCCCTTAATAACATCCAACATCTTGTGGTTTATGAGTTCACTATCCCAAATCAAATCAAACATCAATCCAAGTCCTAAAGTTTAGTATCCTCTTCAAGGTTTCCTAAGAGTTCCAATCATTCACCAACCATCCATCTTTCATATCTCATAGCCATCCATTTGATCCTTAAAATCTTAGACTTTTTTTTTTGTACCTAGAGTTTAGATCAATCCAAAGAATTAGAGGTTCACATCCCACATTCTTGAAAATTGATCCTTATTTTACAATCTAAACAAGACCTCAACACAAGAAGAACATGGAATATAAACTTGATCCATACATTATGAGTGGTCTAAACCAACCAAACTATCAAATCCCTACAATGTCGATTGATGATGAAAACTCACATTTATACAATCCATACATGGGGTCATTATCTCCTACAAACCTCAATGGTACAACAAATGTGTGTATGCCTAGTCAAAAGTTTGGAACACCTTTCTTGATGGTAGATTTAAATCCAAGTCCAAACCTAAAAATCTATCAACCAAAAACCCAATACATGAGCCTTCCTCAAAACATCATCCCACCAAATCCATACATGTCAAATGTGAATAAACCAAGTACAAGTTTTCCAAACATGAACATTTCAAATCTACACTTGGAAAACTTTGGGATAAATATGTTTGTGAATCATACAAATTTTATTCAAAGTCCAAACAAGATCTTAATGACTCCATGTATTAATCCAAGTCTAGGTAACACCATGCAAAATCAAGGCAATGTGATTCCCAAACACAACAATATTCAATTTCAACCTATCATGCCAAATCTAAGCATAATCCCAAATCAGAACATTATCCAAAATCAATTTGTTGATGATCCCATGCAAATACCACGAGGATGCATTCCAAATCTGCTTGAACAAAAACCAAATAAACTATATCAAGGGTGCCAAGATCAAAATCAAGACCAATTTTTGTTAGACCAAATTGCTTCACTTGACAAACTAACCGAAGCCTTGAAACAAGAGACATTTTTACTCCAAAATCAATGTACTCTGCCATTGATTGAACCATATCATCAAAGTATTAAGTTGTGGCCACAACCACATCAAGAACAATATCTCCAATGTCAAGAAGTTGGATACCAAGATCAACAACATCAACAAAAAACCCAATTACCACGTCTCCAATCACTACAAGGTCAAATCTCACAAGGTAATAAACGAAAAATACACACCACTTGGGGGACCCATTGAATTGATTATGCAATAGTTGGTGCAAGAAAATCTCATTAAACTCCACATTTATGAGGATTATCAAGAGCCCTTAGTTAAAACTCTAGGGTATAACAAGAAGCACTTTTGTGGCTTCCACAAAACAAAGGGATGTGCAACATCAGATTGTATTCGACTCAAAAAACTCATCCAAGACCTTATTTATCAAAAGATAATCATTATTGGGGACAATGATTAAGAGCTATCCATCAATGAACACCTTGAAGATGTTTCCACCTCATCCAACAATCAAATTAACATACATCAAGAGTCACTTTTCAATCATGATCAAAATCTGCCAACAATACCCAACACTAATCCAATTCAAGATATGTCAACATCATTTGACCCTATGGTTGAAGACATTAGCAATCTCTCTACCACAATTTTGAAAAAAATGTTCAAGATCTCTCCATTAATGAGCACATTGAATATGTTTCTACCCCATCTGATGATCAACTCACCATACATCAAGAGCCACTTTTTAGTGATCTATTTCAAGGAGTGTTAGAATTATTTGATCCCATTGACATAATCCATGATCCATCAACCAATGATCATATTGGAAAATTTTCTACATCACCTTATGAGTTAGAGGACATATCTCAAGAATTTATTCCAAAGCATGATCAAGATCTCTCACCAAAATCTAGCAATGGTCCTTTCCAAGACATATTGGCATCTTTTGACCTCATGGTTGCAAATGTTGAAGGAATCTTAAACTCAACATTTGATCCAAGTCCACTCAAAGATCAAGAGGATATGGAGCCATCTCCCATACCTAATGAAGACATCCAAGAACCCTTTGAAAGCAATTCATCTATTGAAACTGACCCATGTCAAGAACTTCATCCAAAGCATGTCAAAAGAAATTCTGAAATTATTCAAGATCAAGAATTCATATCTCCAAGATACTACAATGATCTAATGGACACTCTCCTATCTATACAAGATGTTGCAAATGATGATCATATCCATATAACACATACTCCTCCATCTACCCATGATATGCTTTCTTTGGATGGACACGTAGATGATCTTCATTCAGAACAAGATTCCTTCACTCCTAACATCATTACACAAAAAGAGCGGGTTCTTGATTCTTACAGTCAAACTGAGTTGTCAATGTCAAGATCGGATATATCCAAAATTGAGACTAAGGACATCAAGCATGAAGATATCAAGCATTATCCACTCGAAGAAATAGTTCAAATAGAACAAGATATTTCTAAGTCAGCAGAGCAACAAATTGAAATAACACCATCTACAGTGGTCATTTATTAGAGAAATCTTACTAAACAAGACATATCACAATAGGTAGAATCAAGGAACAAAGGTGCTACCATCACCATACTGGGGGCAACCATGTCTCAAGAAAACTTCAACATAGGGAGCATGAAGAGTCCTTACGGTAAAAACAATGCCAATACTACAACCAGCCACGTCATGAATCTTCATCCACCCATCACCCCATCCACGAATTGGGACCAACATCAAAAGAAAGATTTGAATCAAAACAAAAAGAACGTTATCAAAGAAAAAGAAGTAGAGTATGAATGAAAAATCAAATACACATGGATACCAAAGAATACAAAGAAATATTATCCCTATCAAACTCCATCAGTCAAAGAAACTATGGGGAAAAATAAAAGAGGGAAAAGTATCTATCAAGGATGTCCACAAAAGCAAAAGCGGGATTTTCAAGCAATGTACAAAGTGTATCAAGCAATTGGTCCTAATTCCATGCACACTTTCGTATCCACCCATCATTTCTCATCTTCCCAAGTTTGGAGAGTCAAAGGTTCCAAACTGTCAAACAGTCCATCTCTTATCCCTAAACACACTCCATCCACACCTCCACACATGATATCCAATTCTCATATTGACTATGTATTAGCAATGACTTTTCATCATAAGGATTCAGAAGGCACTCTATCATGATGTGCATACAAAGATAGAGTTAACTCTAGTATCAACAAAGCAGATCAAGAATCTCAAAAGTTGCATTCAAGTGTATATATCTTGGCAAAGCAACTTTTTCAGGCAGGATATCAATGGCACATTATGATAGAAAAATCTACATCGACACCATAAGGTGGTTTTGCATGAGCTTAAAATCTTTCAGAAAAACCAAAAAAAAATCAAAAAATGTGAAAATGCAAAAAAATCAAAAAATCATGAAAACAGTAAAGATAAAAATCATCCTCTAGTGAAAACCACTATGGTGGCACTTTGGGAAAGACCATGATGAAAACATGGAAAACAGGCGTCATGAGTAGAATCAAGCATCTACGTGTGTCGGTTCAAATGAAAGCATCTCATCCCATCCGTAATAAATCCAACATTCCATTCACCTCATCCATAATAAATCCATTCATCCATGAACCATTTATCCAATCCATTTTTATCCATCTGCATCCATGGTCCAAATTATCTTGATCTTGACAAAGTTTAGTGCGCACTTTCCACTTGCTTATGGTAAACATCTTGACATGAATCATTTTCATTGATACTATCCCATCCAACGTTATCTGAGTAATGGAGCATTATCCAATAAATCATTCCTCCATTCAAACAATTTATCTTATTGCAAGATAATCCTTGGCATCCTTTGCATGCTTACCATATTCATCCATCCATGCACCTATCTAGGCATCCACCTGTGGCATTCCATACATTGCTAGAACACTGGGGGCAGATATTTACATCTTGCTTCAGGAATAAATCTTGATCTATATCTTCCAACTTATGTGGTGATTTAAACATTGGCAAACGTAAAATCAAATTGGTCAAAGCATTTGTGATCCAAAGTCCAAAGCACTAGCCCATGGCATATTTTGACAAGAAGAAATTCCTTATCAGTCTTCATCTTTCATTGAACATCAATCCAAATAATCACTATCAATCACATCTAATGCATACTTCAACGTCACATCAAATCATCCAAAACATCTTTTGTTTCAAACCAAGCTTCAAAATCTTGATCGATCAAATCCAATCAAAAAATCATCATCTTGGGATATCCTTGTGTTGCTTAACACTATCCTTGCATTGTTGTGCATCCTCAATAATGTTATCATCATCAGTCTTGATCAATCAAATCCAATCAATCTGCCATCATCTTGGGATATCCATCCCAATCCTTGTGTTGCTTAACACTATCCTTGTGTTGTTGTGTATCCTCAAAAATGTTATCATAATCAATTCATCAATCAAATCAATCAACCCTAGCTTGTTTTTCAACAAAATCCTAAATAGAGCACTGATATCATCACACATATCCATATCCAAATCGTCAAAATCATGCAAAAAATCCAAAAACATAAAAAAAAAAAAAATCCAATAACACTCAAAAAAAATTTTAAAAAATATCAAAAACATAACATTCAAACTACGTCGTCTCTAAGCTTAAACATAGGCAAGGCTAATCTTTGATCAGCCCTTGAGACATCAAAATCCAAAAAAATTCAAAAAACAAAAAATAAAAAACATTCATAAAATCTCATAAAACCCCAAAACATTCAAAAATTAAAAAATAAAACATTTGTAAAATCTTGAAAATACCAAAAATAGCCTCAAAACATTCCAAAAACGTCAAAAACATCCAAATAGTTGAAAAAATTCATCTGTCTCATATCGCTTTCACTCGAAATAATCAATCATCCATAATAAACTGATCATCACCTTCATCCTTTAGAAAAACAAAGAGAAACAATCACAACAATTAGCAAAAGCAAGCTTCAATCGTAAAATCAAAATCAAAACAACAAACCTTTAAACGCAAAATCAAACTCTTGATCATTTTCAAACATGTCAATCAATTGTATATCAACAGCCTATCAATCAAATTATCAACCCATCATCATTCTATACAATGCATGTCCTAGGATATATCGTTCTAACAATGGACATCATTTTGGATATCACTTGGATTCTTATCCTATCAAAACACATCCCTTTGGCTAGTGGTATGAAGAACATTGGCTTGTTTGTGTACTTGATCTTTTCTTTTGATTTATCTTATTGCACTCATTCCAATGACCTCTCGATGATGTCTACTCAAAATGATTTAGAGAGAAAGGAATGGGTCAACGATCATTATCTTTTGTCTACTATGCTTGTTGGACGTTCTTGTAATATAACCTTGGCGAATATTTGCTCTGTTAGGTGTGTATGGAAGGTGTTTTGGGTAGCTTGTTAACTATTGCATTGATAGGTTATACATTTCCATGTTTTGGTCTGAGATGTTTGAAACTTCTAAAGTGCATCCTAGCAAGGTTTCTATATGTTAAGTGTGAGCAAGGTACTCCTATTTGTTTGTCGAGTCAAAGTCCATCTCACTAGGTGCAACGCCATCCTGGTTCTTTATACATTGATGCATTGTACCTATGTGTGCAATCAAACATAAAGTAAGTAGCCCTTTTTAAATCCCAATCCTTGATAAAGCAACACATCATCTATCATCATCATCATCTCTAATAAAGTCTCGACCGATCATGGACTTGTTGGATCCACTTGTCATCATTTCTTCTTTTTTCCCTCTGTGCTAACATGCTATCATGACATGCATTCATCCTGCATCCACAAACCGTTAGCATACCACATATCATTTATATCATACATAATAGGAAACACTGATCATTTCACATGCATTGCATTTGCATCGTCATCATAATATAGATCTATTAGTCTAAGCATCTCATATACCATAACAACATCCATTGCATAATCATATAGGCATCATCACATCATCCGTCTCATCCATCTCACATGCATTTCATCATCATTTTAGGTTGCTTAGGATAATATATATTGGTTATTCTAAGCATCTTAAAATCATCTCATTTGCATCAGCATCATAACCATCCATATGTCCATCTCGAACCTCTTTATCATGAGATCGACCCTCAAATCAGAAAATCACTCAATCTCTCAAGGGGGCACTATACCAGTGTTCTTTCCACTGGGGCATCCGAAAAAATTAGATTTTTTTTAAAATTTTGATCACGAAAAATTTATTCTTTGAACCAACGCAACAAGTACATTGCTTCAAAGAGGGGCAAAATGTAGACATGCAAAATTAGCATCATGCATTTAATTAAATTCATATTCATCCATTCATCAAATAAATCAAGTCTATTTGATTAATCTCTAAAGTCATCAATTTAAATTAAATAAATCAACTTTATTTAATTTGATCCTAACATCACCCTCTTTGATTAAATAAATCAAATCTTTATTTAATTAAATCTAAAATCATCTTTTGTCTCCTTTTGATTCAGTTTAATCCTTAAATCTAAGTCAAATGAGTCAAATCACCTAATCCTATTTTAAATTAACTAAATCAAGATTAAATCTAATCTAATGCATGTCACATTCTCTAGATTTTCCCACTTGCACAAATAAAATATTTTAATTAATTTATTAAATCCTCATTTTCCCTCAACAAGGCATCTTTGGATAATATTCCCTCAAGTTTGAATTCAAATCAAGTTGACTTGTCCCTTCCAACATGGCATTAATTCTCCTCTTACATGTCCCCCACTTGGCATTTAAGCCCCTTTTTTTCCCTCCAACAAGCCAAATTTGAAATTTGAAAAGGCCACCTAATGTCATTTATTGGCACATTCACCAAAACTTGCACATCCTCCATCCAATCACATTTGGACAAGTGGCACCTTGCCACTTGTTGAATGTTAGTCCCACATTCACCCATTTTGCACGTCTCTCAATCATTCTCTTCTATAAATAGAGAGCTCATCCTTTGCATTGGATCATCCACAATTTGGGTATTTGCACTATAGTCAAAATCACACATCTCCATCATCAAGAGTTTATCAAAGAAACACTAATCCACTATGAGATAGGGGTTTGATCATGTTTTCATATGCTTTCATTTAGTTGTTTTTGTTCTATTTAGTTTGCATATTTTAGCATGGTCAAGTATTTCATAGGAATCTTAGATTTGATTATTTTGAATTGACTAACAACTAACTATGGTCATTGTTTGAAGGCAAACTTAAGGCTTACACTTACATCTATGGTCAACTTTACAGAACCAATTGTCCAACACATGGGCTGCATTTGTGCTTGTCAACCTATCTTTGCATTAAGCCCAACATGATACTACTGCAAAGTAACATTTTATTTTATTATATGAAAATACATGTTTGAAATTAGATAAGTATGGAATGGGGAAAACACATTGCAGAATGACTTACTATAACAACAAGAGTGGAAATGGCATAGTCTGTGGGGCAGGATAGTTGTAGAGCTCTCCAAATCGGCACCTAATGTAGGTGGATGGCAGTTTCTTTGAGTAGTTTGCTATGAAACAAACATCACAATGTGTCATTTCACAATGAAAGTAAACCAATTGACATCTTTATATTAGGACAATGAATATTACATCCACTCATTTCCATGGCATTGTGGAACAATGCTAGGATGTATCAGCTATCACATGAGCGAGCACTTACCATTCTATGTCTGTTGGACAACGTATGATCACCAAACCACGTAGCTAATAAATTCCATGTTCATTATGAACATGCCCGAGCAACCCATGACAAATAGCATGGAATTTTATCATATATATCACGGGAAAGAAAAGAAATGTAGAGAAGACTATATATTTGTGAATGCAATATATACAAACAATGAAACAACGAAATGATGAAAACAAATTTTGTACAAAAATATTTGCAGCTATTTGAATCAAATAAAACTAATAGAAAACCTAATACGAAGACATTAAAATTTGTGGCAGCAAAGGATAGAGGAAAAATGTGGAAACTCAACATATATAGGCAATGACAATAGAAAGCACAACATGGTTGCAAGATTTTAAACTTATTAGTCAAATAGAAGACAATTTTTTTTTAGAATGCATCTATAGTATATGCATATATATTTTAATATACTGGAATGTTCTAAACATCTTTTTGACATATAGAACTTTTAGCTCCTAGTTATTGTTGGTTTCAATCCTTGTGCATCTTTAACAATTGAAGTTGTTTGTATTTGCATATGTGTCAATTTGTAACAACCACAACTATATGTTTACACCAATGTATGTTAGAATTAGCTGAAAGAGAATCGTAGCTATGCTAATAAACAATTGACATCATGGAATTTAAAAACACTAAAACAAAAATAGGAAAATGGAATATACAAAAGAGTGTATTGTTTTGAATGCGCTATACTAAAAGTATCACACAACAAAATCTTAGAACAAGAAGTTGAAAGATTAATACAATAGAATGATCAAAACATGCCATTGGCCTATAGAAGTTGTGCCCTCTAGTTATTGTTGCATAGTATCTTTGTGCATCTTTGGCATTATACCCATTTTGCACAAATTATTACATTTTATATTTTTTTAAAAATTCAACTTAGGAATGCTTGGAAAGAAGATAGAACACAAGTTGAGGTAGATGTGGGAATATTTTTCTTAGAACCTTTTTTATAAGTTGTGGGGTAGGTTGGGAGCAGAAGCATCTGGCGAGGGTTGCAATTGTTTCAAACGAGTCTCTTCGCTACAATGTCAAGCAGTCTATTTCTTGTTTCTAAGCCTGGAGTATCTCTCAAATGAGTAAGTTGGATCAATACGGAGCCAAAAACATACTCTATTCTATCCATTGTATTTCTCATCAATTGTTTCCACAACTCTTTTTTCAACTTTTTCAATAGATTGCTTATACACAATTATTTATTGGGATCTATGCATACATGCATACATATACATACATATACATGTATATACATAGATATATATACACATGTACATACATATACATATACATATACATATACATATACATATACATATGCATATACATACACATATACACATATATGCATACATACATATACATATAAATATACATATACATGAAAGCCTGGGTGATTTTATATGAGTTTTCAATTGAGAAAGAAATTGTTACATAGAAATTATTGTTACTGCTTGTTTAGATAATGATAGAATTACAGGTAGAGATGCCTATAGATATTTTTCATCATAAGGTCTAATACCTTTTATACAATTCTCTAGTTGTCACTCATTTCCATGGCATTGTGGAACAATGCTAGGATGTATCAACTATCACATGAGCGAGCACTTACCATTTTGTGTCCATTAGACGATGTACGATCACCAAGCCATGCAGCCAATAAGCTCCATGTTCGTTATGAACATGCCCAAGCAACCCATGACAAATAGCATGGAATTTTATCATACATCATGGGAAAGAAAAGCAATGTAGACAAGACTATATATTTGTGAATGCAATATATATGAACAGTGAAACAATGAAATGATGAAAAAAACCCACTCACAATTGTAAAACACAAGGTGTCGTAAAGTATTTTGTATTTCTCTTGATTGTGTCATGAACATTGAACCAATAGTAGGACAGTCACCTCAACATTTAAGTAAACCTATGGTTAACACTCTCTTTTCCATTATCAATTTTATTCCCAATTTCATCCATGAAGAATTTCCTCAACCTGTAGGTCTTATTGTTAGCCATAACTTGAGTAGGTGTCGAGGATAGGTTTGAGTTTTTGATTACCCAAGCAACAATTTACAAAATTTGGTATTACATGATAACATGGGGTGAAAAGCTTTATGAAGTTATTGTGGAAAAGAGTTCTTCATAATATAAGCAACAATCTTCAATTAACATTTTTGCATGAATTCCATATCTTTGATCAGCTATTTCGAGCTTGATGACCTTGATCATGAACGAGGATGCTTGGGCTCTATAAAAGTAGGTTTCCAACATGCTTAGCCTCTTCAAGAAGGCTCAAATTTGTCTCACAAGTAAGGCATACAAAAAAATTGTAGCCAATAACAAGCACACTTTTTCTTCTATGCCACTCAGGAAGCATCACCAACTACCTCAAAATTTTCAAAATTTTCCCATGATCTAGTTGCTCCTAGCCAATTTTATAATCTCTTCATATTTACAGTTGGATTGAAGCTCATTCACAAAGGTCGTTGATATTTTTAGCATGCAAACTGGAATGTCAATACTCCACTTCTTGAACTCTCTTTCCCAAGGGAAAAGCATGTTTTTTGGAGCAACTGTGAATATGAAGATTATAAAATTGGCTAAGAACAACTAGATCATGGGGAAAAAAAAAAATTGAGGTGTTTACTCATGCTTCATGAGTACCATAGAAGAAAAAGTGTGCTTGTTATTGGCTGCAATCTTTTTGTATGTCTAACTTGTGAGACAAATTTGAGACTTCCTGAAGAGGCTAAGCATATTGGAAACCTACTTTTACATAGCCCGGGCCTCCTGGTTCTTGATGAAGGTCGTCAAGCTCAAAATATTCAATCAAAGACATAGAATTCATGGATGCATAGGTTGACGAAGTTCTTCATGGATCAAAGATATGGAATTCATTGATGAATGAAATGGAAATCATGGATCAATGTTATGGCTAACAATAGGATCTATAGGTTGAGGAAGTTCTTCATGGATGAAATTGGGAACAAAATTGATAATGGGAGACAAAGTGTTGACCATAGGTTTACTTAAATGTTGTGGTGACTGTCCTACTAATGCTTCAATGTTCATGACCTTTATCTATTAAAAAGTTCTTGCCATTCATACCTTGTTAATTGTACCTATCATATTGCATTGCATATGTGTGATGTTCTTCACCTTGAAATGTCCATATTAAAATGCATTCCTTTGTGGACTACTTTTTACTTTTGAAACTCATCCATAAACATGAATAGTAGGAGTAGGTAAAGTAAATGCAAGTGGGCGAAAGTGAATGCAATATTGAATGTTGTGGTGCGAGAAGCTATATTTTGATTAAGTTGCATTATCAAAAGAGTCGTTGGGTTGTTGATTTTATAGCAAATGGGAAAAATCTGTTGCCTATACAAAAAACCCATGTAGAAGGACTTACAGATTGCAAAGAATGACAGTTTTAAAACCATCCAATCTACCACAAAGCAGCAGAGCCCAACCATTTTTACAGTAGTCTCCTATCAAACAAACTAGGCAACTGCAAGCAATGATTTTTAGAATAGTTCACTATCAAATGAACACCACAATGGCTCTTTTGACAAAGCAAATTAATCAATATACTTCCTTGCACATTACGCAGCACAAATGTGTTCAAACCCTTAAACCTACTATCAAAATGAATAATAAGTAGAGAAAAAAACACATAAACAATAAATTAATCATCTATGCAAAATACCCATGCAAAACAGCTTATAGATTTTGCAACACAACAATTTTAAAATCGTCCAACATGCTAAAAAAAGGAGCCAAACGCAACGAATTTAACAATAGTTTGCTATCAAACCAACACCAGAATGACTCTTTCGACAATACAAGTTCATCAAAGTATACTTTCCCACACGCCAACATTCAATATTGCATTTACTTTGTCCACCACCATTGTGCAACAATAGGATGCATTGACGCTCATGCGAACAAACACTTACCATTCCCCTTACCCATATCCTGGACACAATGTCCACCACCACCAACCCATGTAATTTCCAAGGTCCATGTCACTAGCAAAAAAAACTGGTGACCTCTCCACCAGCTGAGACACCCTCGGTGCTAACAAATCCAATTCACAACTGGGACATACACATATACATATAGATATGCATACATGCATACATATACATACATATACATATATATATACATATACATGCATATATATATATATATACACACACACATATGCATACATATACATATGCATATATTCCACTTTTGATACTGTCCGCACAACAATAAAAATCTACTTTAATGCTATGAAAACACTCGGGGATACATCAACAAGAATAAAAATGATAAATACAAATGCATATACCTCTATATGTATCTCTCTATATCTTTATGACAGGAAAACCATAATGGCCTTTTCAACAATTTAACTTAATCAATATATTTTCTTGCCTTACAAACAAGAAAACAACAACAATTACCAATTTATTATAGCAAGATTCAAACAGATGAGGGAAAAATAATATCATGCAACATATTGGTACAACACAAGCAATATATGTAATAGTTGTAAGAGTTATTAGGATGATACTCAAGAATCAAACTTATGTCATGCTTGAGTGTTTTCCTAACAATTATTTTACAATTTTCCTGTTTGTCTATAATATTTAATGCCAAATAATAGAGCTTGAATGTAAAATAAATGCATGTGTATATATGTACAAATAATTAAGTACATATATCCATTGAATTTCCCCTTTCTCTTCACATTTATAAGCACACATATATATATCTATTTATATGCACACTACTATATCTAAGTAGATGTGTATAGCATATTTGTTTGTCACTATCTAACTCCTACGCTTGAAATTTATGAAGGTAACAAACATCCAAATTGATTTTCCCCTCAATTAAGTGGCTAGGAAGGCTACAAATTCAAACATTTTTGGTTGCTTATACTATAATGCCTACTCCAAAGTTTGACATTATTATAGGCAACAAAAGGTTTGAATTTGAAGCCTTCTCATCTAGTCAATTGAGGGAAAATCCAGTTTGGATGTTTGCTTGCATTTTCAAATGACCTACAGGGTTCCTGGTTTGTATATATGGATATATATTTCTCTGCATATATGTATATTTTAAAATACGAAACATAAAATTCAATATATGTATATACACAAATTGTAGTGCAATGGCATAGTAGGAAGTAAATGCAATATTCAATGTTGCAGTGGGGGAAAGTATACTACAAAATATGCAAGAAAATATATTGATTCAATTGCATTCTTAGAAGACCCATTCTAGCATTATGAATATGTTACACATACTACACGATAAAATGTTGTCTTCTTAGCAAATAGAGACTTCAAACAAATAGCCTATCAGCTAAAGATATAAAGTTGAACAAATAAAAGAACTATTAGAATAACACTTAAAAGCCACCAAACTATTTATTCTCTCCATGCTTATACAAATATCTTTTCAACTTTCCAAATCAATTATGTAATCCCAACTCTTTATGATGATACTTATTTTCCTTAGGCTATGACAACAATTATATGTTGCAAAAATCTCCACAAAATGTGTATAACGCCACAAAATTAATTATGAATTTGAGCTACATTGCTTGGCATTAAATATTATAGACAAAACATTTATGCAAAACACCCATGTAAAACGACTTGCAACAAATAGCTCTTATTTTAACACCTCTTATACAATTTCTCTGTATGTCTTGAATATTTATTAAGAAAGAATAGCTCAAATCCTTTGTGAATATGTTTCATGATATTCTTTTTTCCCTAATCTGTTTGAAGCTCCCTACAACAAACTACCTAGGTATGTTTCCCCCGTACTCATGTTTGGTTTTGTTACTGCTGCCAAATGGAAGTTGAGGAATGCAACTATCATTATCTTTTACAGTTAAAGTTGCAAGACCATTCGACCAGTTGTTACATAGATTTCATGTGTTGTGTGAATATGTTTTATGATATTCTTTCATCTCGTTTCAAAGCTCTATTTAATGTTGGGTTTCAGTATTCTCTATTTTTTTGTGGTTCTTGGGTGTTTTCCTAATAGTTCTCTTACAATTTTCCTATTTCTCTATAATATTTAGTGCCAAATAATGGAGCTCAAATTTAGAATATATGTATGTATATATGTAACCATCCAGACAACCATTGTTGTATTGCTTTTGATGGAGTGCCACTAGTTTGCTACAAATTCTAGCAAAAGACATGTACATGTTGTAGGGCAGCTCTGAGTCTACAACAGATCCTATTGCTATTATTAAAGGCCCTATTTGTAACCATACATCTTTACTGAGTGTGATGTATCAATATGTTTCATTGTATTCTTTTTTCCTGATTTGCTTCAATTTGACCGTCATACATTGGCTACTACAAATACACAACATATTCTATTCTGCCAACTATATTTCTCTATGCACATTCAACTATCTTTTCAGCTTGCTAAATGAACTATATAAAGTTGGTTCTTTATTATAAAACCTACTTTCTTTAGGTTATCACAATAATTATATGATGTGATCCTAAATATTTTTATGTTAAAAAGACCTTGCCCATTTCTTTAAGCTTATACATAGATAAGAAAATTTGAAACTTTCGTATTGATACAAGATTCAAGCTACATCCTTTGCTAGTAAATATTGAAGACAAATAGAGAATTGTTTAGAAGGTATTAGACTTAATGATGAAAATTATCTATAGGCATCTCTACCTATAATTCTATCACCATCTAAGCAAGCAGTAACAACAATTTCTATGTAACAATTGCTTTCTCAATTAAAAATTCAAGCTACATTATTTTCCACTAAATATTATAGAGAAAATAGGGAAATTGCAAAACAACTATTAAAAAAAAACTTAAAAATCATAGGTAAATCACAGATGATCGGAAACCCATACTAAACATATTCGTACAAGACAAGCAGGTTGTGTAAGACTTGGTTTGTCAAATCAAAATTCAAGCCACATTCTTTGGCACACATAAATTGAAATAAAAGAGATATTAGAAACAATAACACCTAACAACCATGAAACTAATTTTATCTCCAACAAGTTCATCTTCGCATACCAACCCTCTGCATATACATTTTTATGCAATTAATCCTATGTTATTCTGCAATTGGTCCTATGTTAATGTGTCTAATGGAAAAAATGCATACAGATAACAATAAAAATAAATGGAGGCCAATAAAAATACTAACCCAAACCATATTTTTTGAGGAAAGAAATTGTCCAAAAATATGCACATTATGCGAAAGGTGGACAACGAGAATAAGAATATCATGCAACATATTGGTGCAAGACAAGCAGTCTATGTGATAGTTGTAAGAATTGTTAGTATGATACTTAAGAATCAGATGTATGCCATTCTTTAGTGTTTTCCTTATAGTTCTTTTACAATTTCCCTATTTGTCTATAATATTTAATGCCAAATAATGGAGCTCAAATTTATAATACATGCATGCATGTGTGTGTGTGTGTATATACATACATATGCACATACATATATATGCAATCACTCCCATGTCAATCTCCAATTCTCCTATGTTAATGCATGTGAAGACAAAGATACACACACAAAACTAAAAAATACTAACCATAACCATATTTTTTTACGACATAAACAAGATTTAACTACAATTGTTCCTATGGTAACAGGTATAAGGCCAAAGATGCACAAAGATAACTACAAACAATAAACTAGGAATGGAAAAACTACAAACCCTAACCATATTTTTTGACGAAGCAAAGAAGATTTAACCGCAATTTCTCCATCCATACAAAACCATAATGCTAGATATCCATGGAAAATGACTTACAGATTCCAGACAAAAATAGTTTTAGCATAAAAAATAAATAACCCAATTATACAAAACACCCAAGAAAAACGACCTACAAATTGCCCAGAACGATAGTTTTAAAACCCTCCAATCTACCATAAAGTAGAGCCCAACCCAAGGATTTTTACAACAGTCTGCTGTCAAACAAACTAGGGAACCGCATACGATGATTTTTAGAATAGTCTACTATGAAACCAACACCACAATGGCTCACTCAACAATACAACTTAATCAATATACTTCCTCAAACATTACATAGAAAATCTGAGCTACATTGGCTGAAATTAAATATTATAGAGAAACAGAGAAATTATAAAACAACTATTAGATGACAAATCCTATTCACAGCTCGACTGACAAAAATCCCGTCAAAAACTTCAAACAAATAAAAAACCCTTTGCATCTCCATATATATATACAATCACTTGTATCTTAATCTACAATTGGGCAATAAAATTACCAATGCTAACCATATTTTTTGACAAAACAAACAATATTTAACTACAATTTCTCCTATGGTAATGGGTATAAGGCCAAAGATACATAGAGATAACTACAAACAATAAACCAGGAATAAAAAAATTACAAATCCTAACCATATTTTTTCATGAAACAAAAAAGATTTAACTACAATTTCTCCATCCACATAAAACCATAAGGCCACACATCCATGCACTATGACTTATAGATTCTGGATAACAATAGTTTTAACATAAACATTAAAGAAACAATTTATACAAAACACCCATGTAGAATGACTTGCAGATTGCGGTGAATGATAGTTTTAAAATCCTCCAATCTGCCACAAAAAGTAGTGAAACCCGATGATTTTTACAATAGTCTCTTACCAAATAAACCAGGATGAAAAAATTACAAACCCTAATCATATTTTTTGACGAAAAAAAAAAGATTTAACTGTAATTTCTCCATCCACAAAAAACCATAAGGCCACACATCCATGCAGAGCGGCTTACAGATTTTGGACATGTAATGCCCAAAATTTTACACTAAAATATAGTTAAGGGAAAAATACAAATTTCAAATTTTGACCATAAACACTAACACAATTCCCAAAGACTGCTTCCTACACATACACTTGCAAAACTCTCAATTTTTTTTTTACCAAAGCAAGCACTATAAGAAAGCATACAACTTTTGACTAATCATAAACTATCATCTTTTAGATGGATAACTAAAATTGGTTAAATATTCATGGTTGGGGTTCAAAGGGAGACGTGAAATTTACATCATTGGGGTGGACCTAGTTAGTTATATAAACACATTCGTGGTCAGAAGACACAATCAAGTCCCAAGCTAAGTAAACACGATATATCAACACTAACCCAAAGCAATGAAAAGAAAGCAAACCCTAGGGGCTAGACCTAATTCCTCAGGGGCTAGACCTAATTCCTCAGAGGCTAGACCTAATTCCTCAGAGGCTCATCTCAAATGGCCTTGCCTACATATATATTTCGCAGAGGAACCATAGTTTGACAATTGGACTTCAACCATCTCACACATGGTTGGATAGTAAAGGGGTAACCCTTAAGTTCAAGGATGACTCTAGCACTGTCACACTCATAACACAATAACACAGACATACTCTAAACTCAATTCTCTACTCAACTTCATATTATTCCTCTAACACATTAATTATACACCAAAGAAAAGAAGTGGGTATGCAACCCTTTCTAGGGTCCATTACCCCAGACAGTTTCACAGTCGGCTGCCACCCACTTAGGTGAAGCTAGGCATCAAAGAACTCATTAAGGATATACTAGAGGAATATGGAGCATAGACATAAATACCCATATTGGCATGAACAATGCCATAAGGTAACATAGTAAAGACTAAATCTTTAGTACAACCAAAACAACACAAAATTAACCCAAGGGTTTTAAACAAAATAATAAGAATGAATTGGATCCTACTTTCATATATTATGATTACTCAACCAATTGAAGGTTCATTTCTTCACTCTTATAATCTAAGTATTATTCTTAGTCTTTCAAACTATTTTTTGCATCAATTAGATCATAACTAAATATAAAGTTGTAACACAAAGAACAATTTCTAGGCATACTTAATTAACTTTGACACCATAGATTAAGCCACACATTACTTGGGCCTCATGATCATTTTGAAACATCACCTCCATAACCTTCCTACCACTCCTTTTATATTAGAAGCACAACATAAGAGGGTACTACCTAAACAATATTATGTAGGGTTAAATATGTTCTACTCATAATGCATTGTTCCAGGTATGAATAGTGAACTAGGTTATATATAAGCATTTTAATTTTACAATATCATTTATTGTCACATAGAGGTTTATTTTAGCAAATTTATGCTTGTTCATGTCAAAGGCTACATGATGAATCCTTAGTTCCATCATTTTTACCATAAGAACTTCACAAAGTTTTCAATAAAACCTTTAGTATATTTATCACACTTCCACATTATTTTCCTATACATAGATTTGTGAGGATTGTTTTCCCTTTCCAAGAAAATAGCTTCATAATAGTACACAAGCCTAAACTTAAATGTCACTATACACACTTTAGAAATGCTAGGTGAATTAAATTGAATGCTAAGTCAATTAAGGGCAACAATAGAAGCAACACATTTACACACACATTTCAATGCATCCAAGATATTCATTGAAGTGATATTTATAATTAAGTCATCATACACAGCATGGATTCATCATACTAATTACTATTATCTTGATTTAATGTGAATCAATTAAGAATTTTATTCCATCATTTAAATTCTATTTAAACACAAAACACATATAATTTACCCAAATACTTCAATACTAAACTAAAAGACTAACAATCACCCCTCTAGAAAGTGACATTAATGTGATAAGGAAAAACCATTGCAAACTCTATTTATCAAAGTTTAGGCACCAATCCTAAAATAACTAAATTGATCTTATACTTATAAGTCATAATTAATGATCAATCTCTCAAGTGTAAATTTTGTTATTCATGAATCTATTTAGAGATTAGGAGTATTAATTATTTTTTGATAAACTGATATTTTAGAAAAGTAATTACTCATACATCAATATATAGTTTAGTTCATTAACATTTTAGATCTCTTATTGCACTTTCACAAAACTATCTAAAATTTAATGTCATTAGATATAATTAGTGTAGCTTGATACCTAAACAATAATTAGGAGTTCATTATCATATCACACTCAAAAAGGCACTATTATCAGCTTTCTTAATAATTTGTCCACAATTAAATCAAGCAACATTGTCATGTAATTAAGATATTCCATCCATATAGACAACTTTTCTAACTCTAAATTTAGTAGTTGCGAATACCTTGGTAGTCATGCAGACAAAAATGAGAGGAGAAAATCTTGTCAAGAGAATTGTTTGACAAAATAATACAAAGAGACTGGTCTTGTGGATTGCAGTAGTTGTAGAATAGCAGGGATTTGTTCAAAAGGGATTAAGATACTATCAAGCATAAGCAAAGTTGGCAGATGAAACATGCAGTTTGAGAGTAAGGAAGTTGTACGAAGAGGGATTCCACAGCTAATAAGTCTCTACCCAAGCAGGCATGCATGCAGAATTAAGGAGCATAGATAAAACATATGAACAACTCAACAAATGCCTAAAAGAAAAGCACTGAAAAGGAGTGGAATACAAATTAAAGACAAAGCCCCCATATTGTCTAAAGAATGACAAAATTATATGTTATCTGATGGATTTGCAATGGTTGTACAAGCAAATTCATTAAAAAAAAGGCTTTAGAAACTTACAAGCAAATGCAATTACCAAGCGTATTGCTTGATTTCACAACTCGACCAGCATCCATGATGGGACGTTGGACTAGGGTATGGGTATCCATTTAAAAATAATGAAGGCAATTTTTGTAGAAAAATGCTCACATGTATTTTACACGAAAAGTCAAAATTTGCAACGTGTCCACAAGATGTATAGGTGTTTATGAGACACGCAGGTGTTTGTAAGCATAAATAAATATCACAATATATGCCTATATTGATTTCAGGTGTGTTGCAGTTGTAATCCGCCCTGGAAAATATGCATGCAGAATGAGGATGCATTGACAAGGCACGTGAACTGTTTGACATAATGCATAAGAGAAATGTGGCCACTGATATGCAATGATTGCAAGATATGTAAAGAATGGATTTATTGAAGAGGGTTTAGAACTATCGAGCAATTAGAACGGTAGGGTGTAAAGCCAAATTCTGCAACCTTATTCAACGTACTCTCTGCCTGAGCCAAAATGGGAGCTTGTTTTCTTTCTTTTTTTTTCTCCTTTGGAAACAGGGTATGGAGCTACTTGACAAATGCACTGGTAGACATGTATGCGAAAAATGGAAGATATAAACAAGGCACATGAATTTGTTTGACCTGGAATATGGTCTGCAAAATGTGGAAACATAGACAGGACATGTGAATTGTTCGGCAGAATGCCCCCAGGAATTGTGGTTTCATGGAATACATTAATTGCAAGATGTGCACAATAAATGGGTTTATTGAAAGGGCTTAAGAAACTTTCAAAAAATGCAATCGGCAAGAGTAAGGCTGATCTCCACAAATTTTTACTAGTGTCTTGCCTGCCTATGCCGAAATGGGCATTTTGAAGCAAGGAATAAACAACCGTTAAGGCATAACCTTACCGGTGTCGAATGGAAATGCACGCAAAAAGAGTTGGCATAGACAAGGCATGAGAACTATTGGAAACAATGTGATAGGTAAGTAAAGAAAATAACATGCTATATACGATAACCGTCCCAAACAAAAAGGAATACATGGAATCACGACCTCATTTAACAGGTAATCAACAGTATTGTTTTGTAATGAAATAAAACACAACAAAGATTACGATCTAGCCGCATACAGGTCTCAATCAGCAAGCAAAAGAAAATGAAATCTCTGAACCCATGGAAATCGTCTTACCTCAAGATTTTTTTTGCTCTAACACGTCCTTGAGAATAAAATGGTAGCTTCTGGAGGAAAGAGAAGTATTGCCAACGCCCCTGTAGCTTATCTTTTGTCTATATGTATATTCTCTGGTTTCATGGAGTATAATAGCTACATTCTGCAACTCATGTTCGTGGATTGAGACTAAGATTTGCACATCAGACACTTTCAATTACAGTGTTCTTTATTTACCCATCCCCATCAATATTATAGGCTTTCGACAACCCCATCTACTTTGGGATAATGTTTCTGGAACCTCATTCCCTCTAATTCTATTGCCCTGTTCCCTAAAGCTGCATGTAGTATAAATGGTGGAATCCGATAAATTAAGACAATCTTCCCTGTCCATAAACTCCCCCCAAAAAAAACCTTGTTTCCTCTTCCTTCTTTTTATTCACTATGGAAGCGTGAACCCCTTTGGTGTACTGCAACCATACACAATAAATATCCTTCAATTTTTCCAACCTTGCCTTGCCCAAAGGGCATCCTTTCATTAATTCTCTTCGCTCTCAAACCTCTCTAGGGGTCATCTGTAGGTGAAGCAATAATGGCAAGTTGGCCTGACACCGGATTAATTGGCAAAGCCTTTACAGCTCCTCCCTCAATTCCAACCTCTTTATTTATAATTCTCACATCAACCACTACTGCCTTGACATGTTGGTCAATAATACCACCAGTTCCACTTTTAAGTTTAAATTTAAGACCCTATGTTTATCGGTTGTCTCATTTGGATGAGATTTATTTTGTTTTATGTTATTTTTATCCAATAATACATATGATATTAGTTATTTTATTAAACTTAACTAGTACCACATCACTATGGTCAATGCTTATCAATTTTACCAATTGATAGATAGGTAATGATGTTGAAACATTAAAAAAAAAAAAAAATTATAAGAATAATATGAGATTTTATAATCCCTCATGAAACCAGCTTAGCTTTAAAAGACATTGGTAATCTATATTATTATTATCAATTTCCCTAAATGATCAATAATGAAACTCATAATCTTGAGAAAGTAAACTAAGGTTTTCTCTAAGCAATAGTCACATTATAATACAATCAACCATAACTAGAAATACCAAAATGATACCACCAACTAATTATGCAATTTGCTATCTAGAACCTTCAACCCGATAATAATATGACAATTCTTCAAAAGAAACATTGATGCTCCAAGGCTGCAACAAGAATACCAATAATTAATAACTTGAAATCCTTTCAAATGATAGATAGGATTATTAAAATGATAATATCTTGAAAAGGTATAATTATACACAACTACCGGATATTGAGTCAATAACTCTTTTAATTCCAACGAATGTGAAACCAAATAATAAATATTAAAGAATAATAACTTGTTGACTTTTACATTTACATCAATTAGTTCAACGAGAATAGAAATTCGCTAACTTTTACATGCAATAGATATTATAACAATCCTCGACTTAGTCATTATCATCTTAATGGCATACTCTTAATTTAAATAATAGGATAGCTCTTATGTTTATAATTAAATGGGGTTGTGACGATGATATAAAGGGTGGGACCATACAGGACAACACTAGTTTTAACATAAACAATAAAGAAGCAATTTATACAAAACACCCATGTAGAACAACTTACAGATTGTGGTGAACAACAGTTTTAAAATCCTCCAATCTGCCACAAAAAGTAGTGGAACCTGACAATTTTTATAATAGTCTCCTATCAAACAAACTAGGGAACCACAGGTGATGATTTTTAGAATAGTCTACTATCAAACCAATACCACAATGGCTCTTTTGACAATGCAACTTAATTAATATAATTCCTCGCACATTACACATCATATCAATGTTCAAACCCTTAAACCTGCTATCAAAATGAACAATAAGCAAAGAACGAAATACATAAACAATAAATTAATCATTTATGCAAAATACCCATGCAAAACAACTTACAGATTCCACAACACAACAGTTTTAAAACTATCCAACCTATTAAAAAATGGAGCTGAATGTGACAAATTTAACAATAGTCTGCTATCAAACCAACACCACAATGGCTCTTTCAACAATACAACTTCATCAAAGTATACTTTCCCACACGCCAACATTCAATATTGCATTTACTTCATTCGCTGCCATCATGCAATGATAGGATGCATTGAAACTCATGCCAACAAACACTTACCATTCCCCTTCCCTGTATCCAAGACACAATCTCCACCACCACCAACCCAAGTAATTTCCAAGGTCCACATCATAAGCAAAAAACTCGGTGACCTCCTCGTTAGTAGGGACATCCCTGGTGCCGAAAAATCCAATTCATGGCTGAGCTGATGAGATTTCCAACGGAAACTTAAAAAAAAATAGCCTATCAACTAAAAATAACATATTAATAATAAAATTTGAAGAAAAAAATAAAAAATCATTAGCAAGCTAATGATATGTTATCAATAGACATAAAAGGAGATCTCACAGTCAATGTACTCATCGGTCTCATTCTATTTCAATGGGTGGTTTGGTTTTTCCAATATCTCATGGTATTTGTTAGTTGACTATGCTATTGTACAAGGTTTTAACAAAAAATATTAACTGGCAATTGCACCTTTGTGCAATGGGTATGCCCAAGAGGTGTGGAATGTCATTTAGGGAAAAAATTGGTGTATTTTTTCATAAATTTGTGTAGTACGTTAGGTCAATTGGTAAACCATTTAAAAAAATGATGTTTGTGCAACAAACATCTCAATGTAGAAAAAAAATAAAAAATTAAACCTCTAAATCAACATGATAATCAACTCCCATTACCAACAAGCTCATATTATGTTTACAATAGGGAGAAATAGAGAGATAGGGATAAAGAGAGGAAGTGATAAAGGGGGGAAGAGTAAGAGAGAGAGCGGGGTAAGGAGATAGAGATAGGGATATAGATAGAGAGGAAGATAGATATAGAGATGAAGATGGAGATGTTAACTAATGATCACCTTGAAGTCTTGCTCCTTGTTCTTTGGTTATCCATCCTCCCCCCTTGCTTCTTTTTAAGGTCATGTTTGCATCCTAATCCTTCATTTTCCTCTTCTTGATAATGGGTCATCGAGTGTTATATAAACAGATAGAGAGATAGGGGTAGAGAAAGACATGGATAGAAGGAGATGGAGAGAGGAGGAAGGAGATATAGAGAGATACACATATAGAGTAGGAGAGATGGAATGAATAAGAGAGATGGGGAGAGGGAAGGAGGGGTAGATAGCTCAATAAATAGAGAGAGAGGGAGTGATATAAAGATAGAGAGGGAAAGGGATACAAATAGAGATGTAGAGAGAGATAGAAAGATAGAGGTAGAGGGGGAGATAAAGATAGAGAGAGGGAGTGATAATGAGATAGAGATAGAGGGAGAGATAGAAGAAGAAATATGGAGAGATAGAAATAAGAGGCAAAGATTTATAGATATAGATCATGTCTAGGAAGAGGGAGAGGGAAAGAGGGAGATGGATAGAGATGGATGGATAGAGAGAAAGAGACATGTCCAAAAATAGATTGGGAGAGAGGAAGATAGAGGTAGAGATGAAGAGGCAACGATAGATAGGAGGAGAGAAATAGAGAGAGATAGAGAGATGGGAAGATAAAGAGAGATATATAGATATATGAGAAGAGAAATGGATCTAGAGATGTAGAGATAGAGAGATAAGGTGACAAGGAGGGAGTGAGGGAGAAATAGAGAGGGGGAGAGAAATAGGGGAGATAGAGAGAGGGGGAGAGAAAGAGAGATAGCGATAAATGAGAAGAGAAAGAGAGAGATATAAAGATATATGGGAAGAGAAAGGGAAAGGGAAAGAGGTAAAGATAGAGAGATAGATAGGGGGATAGGGAAAAAGTGATGGAGGGAGAGTTGGGGAGATATATAGAGAGGGAGGGAGAGAAAAGGAGAGAGATAGAGAAAGAGAGAAAAGAGGGGGGATAGGGGGAGATAAATAGGGGGAAATAGAGAGAGGGAGAGAGATAGAGAGGATAGAGAAGTAGAGAGATATAGAAAGAGGGATTGATAGGTAGAGATAGAGAGAGGGGGGAGATGGAAGGAGAGAGGAAGAGGGTACATGAACAAATGTTCCCTTGTTTGATATGGGCTTGCATTGAAAAACTATCATTTAAAATATCAAGTATAACTCTTAATAAGTTTTCAAATAGGTCTTGTGTGATACCCTCAAAAGAATTCAAGGAATCAATCTCCAATTTTCCATCTAATTCATCATTAAATCTCTCCCTAAGCTCTTTTTTCTTATTCAAGATATAAACACTTGCATGCCCATGAATTGAGTTGTATTTATCTATTGGTACAATTTGAGTGAAGAAGAAGAGACTAGATGCATACTAACTTTCAAATTGGGATCCAAGGGTATTCTATATCCATCTATTTGAATTAAATGGAAAAAAGAGTTATTTGGACAATTAGATAGCAAATCCCTTACTACACTTGGTAATTCATGAGCCAAAAGAAGAACAAATGTAAAATTAACCCCTAAAACTAATTTATACTAATGATGATCCAATCCAAAATGGGAGATTATTCACATTATAGACAAGAAGTTGTCACTAGGTAGGTCTTCCTCACATAGAACATCATCTTTTGATTTTGAAAAATTATTAATTCTCAATATACATTTGATATTCTAAAATGAAAGAAAAAATCAAAAGCAAATAATGATCGGGCTTTTGAGATGGACAGGGACATGGAAATCTTGTCATTGAATGGCTATTGACTCTATGGGCGCAAACAATAGAAATCCTTACAAAACAAATTGAACATAAATCTTCACCATTTCCACTTAAGAGTCACTGAGCTTTCAAGCCAAGAGTACAATAGTATTACAGTTCCCGCACTAGATCTCTACTCACTACTACATAAATGGGGTTTTTAAGACATTATTTTAAGACAAAATAATGACAATAAAAAAAAAAAACTTATTTTCTAAAATAACTTTTTCATTTCCCTCTTCTTTTTCATTTTCCCTCCCTCCAGGGCTTAAATTTGACGATCGACCTTGCCTGTCAACAATTTTTTTAATGACGGTTATCTATTCAAAGATGCCCTTAAAACATTATGATATACCTTAGCGTAAGTAAAATTATATATAAATCAAATATATATATATCATTATAATTCTATATAAATTTTGACAGTCTATCCAAAATCTCTCCTTTCATTTGATACAATCTTCTTAAAATTTTGATTGTATTTTACGGTAAAAATCTCTAAATACGGTCATACGACCATCAAATTTAAGCTCTTCCTCCCTCAATAATCTACATGCATTTTCCTTTTTTATGAAATTATTCCTTCGAATAACTTGCACAGTAAGCCATGACTGTCCAAAACAGACAGAACACGAGAAGAATCAAAGAGCAGGAACAAAAGAACATAGGCACGAGCAACAGGGGGTTAAAAAGCTACTCTGCTTGGTCGTTTTTTAATCACTCACACCTAGGTAATGTTGTTTAGGTTTTTGTTGTTAGGGTTTTGAGATTTAAGCGCTCACTACTCTGCTTGGTCTTCTTTCGCAGGGGAAGAGTGAACGCAGCTGTGAAGTAAGGTTCTTGTAACTTCGATTCAGAATGGTAAGTTCTCATCTATGCTCGCCCTCTTCCTTCTTATGACCTAGAAAGCAAAAACAAAAATAAAAATTACTGCCATATCAATCGACCATTTACTCCCATGGAATAGCACATTCTGTGGACATGTACTGTTTATTTTGATTATATTTCTATGAATGCTCCTCTGTCCAGGTTTAAATTGTTGTTTTCTTCGAACAAGCCTGTGAAGAAAGCTTTTTCTAAACCTTCTAAAGTCCTGGTTAGAATATGAAATCAATTTATGCTATAGAAAACAATCTATCTCAGCACATGCACTAAAATGATAGAAGGCGTGGGGATCAGAATGAAAAACCATTGTTCTGTATAGACCTCAGCCTTTTCATTTCCTTGCAACTTTTTCAGGATGGCCTAGTAATGGCATATCGCCATTTATTTCCTCATATAGGAACATTATACTTTATATTTTACCAATACATGCTAAGTGTAATGACCAACCCCAATCTGAGTTTCTTTTTTTTTGTTCTCAGTTTTCTCACCAACTGCTGTAAGTAAGTTTGGTGTTCTGTTTCCGATTTGTTTCACACACCATTCAGTTTGAATTGACACCACATGATAGTCATATCATATCATTGCATGAATATTAAGATTACAGTACATTAAAGAAGGAAACAGTGCTAAAACAGAGCACTACTTGCAGACCCTATACATATTCAGATTTTTTCCAATTTCAAATAACTATAGATTCAATCTTATTCAAGTAACAGGTAATGGAAACACTTTCAGACCTGTGACTATTGTTTTCTGACCACTTAGTACATCTGATTAAATAACTGAAATAATACAGCCTTAGGTACAATAACATACTGTCAATGAGGACGGTTAGATGCCCATCAATAAACAGATTTCATTAATAGTAGTGGTCAGATTTTTAAATGTCAGAAATCAAAACTGTAAGGAGCATTTTCAGACCTAGTACACACAATGGAAAAAGTAAACATAGCTGCAACAAATTCTCCTTTCAAACCGTATGCCCAGCTACCAAGATTGAGTCTTCTTTTCACTTGTTCATGGTCACACCCATAGTAACAGAAATCTGGAAAAAAACCTGCTTAATCCCGATTTAAAAAAAATCTGCAGGCTGGATGATTTTTTCCCCGATTTTTTGAAAAAATCTTAGCCTTTTTGGTCAACGATTTTTCCCACTCAAACTGCAAAATTGCCCTCAAAAAAAAAAAAAAAAAAAAAAAAAAAAAAACGTTTAAAACCTGCAAAAAAAAGTGAATAAAATCATGCTGATTTTTGCGCGAAAAAAAACCATGAGACCATAGCTTGTTGTTTACTATTATGCTTTGATAGATTTTTTCCAAGCATCCATAGCTTTTTCGAAAGCACTTGTTTTAGGCTTTTAGCCATAGCAACAAGGCAGTGAGTTGTTTGATAAAATGCTTTGGTAGACATGTATAAAAAATGTGGTAGCATAGACAAGGCAGTGAACTGGTTGAAAAATTGCCTCAAAGAAATGTGGTTACTATTGATTGTCATGGCATTCCACCACCATGAGACCACATTTCTTTGAGGCGATTTTTGATCTAGACAATGAGTGGATTGCTGGTAATTAATTTCTTAAGGCTGAGGATTTTGAGATCCTAGCGGAGTCCAACTATGATACTCATTTGAATGAATGACTTAGGAGAGGCAAAGCCCCAGGAGCTTTACCATCAGGGCTTGCATCTGTCTATCATAGCTCTATTTATAGTAGCAACTAGCAAGAGTCATTGGCTACTTTTGATTTTTTGAAACTTTGTACTTAGTTTATAGGTTGACTTTGTACAAACTATATTGTAATTGAAATTTTGTCATCTACCAGTTATGCATTGTGAACTAATGCTTTGAAAGATGTGGAATGCAATGTAATCAGTGATATGAATATAAACAACAAAATCTATTTTCTATGATTCATTAGTTAAGCTCTCTATTTTATTTGCTCTATATAACTCTATTGGTATGGAAATGCCTTTCAATTAAAAAAAATATAGTTTTTGTCTCTTATTCTACAATTTTTTACATTTTTAAAAAAATCCAATTTTTTCAAAAAATCTTGAACATTTTGGTTTGCTGATTTTTTCCCCAAAAGATTTTTGTTGCTATGGTCACACCCACACAGCAAGGAGGTCAAAGCATTATATATTTACAATTTTACAACAATGTAGTCTGTAAACATTTCCATACTTGCCCACCCAGTAGGGTCCCATATTTTTCCTTATCCTTTCAACTTTGTATTGTTCCACCTCAAACTCAATCAAGCTAAACTTAATTTTGCAACTATGCCCTTAATTACCATTTCCTTTATTGTTAACTGATTGTTTTCCCATTTTTCTCTTTAACTTTCATCTTTTGATTCTTCAACCTCAACATCCAACAAGCAGTAAATTGATTATACAACTATTTCTTCATTAGCATTTCCTTTATTGCACATCGAGTAGTTTCTCATAGCTTACTTCTACTTTTACTTTTCCATTCGTCCACCTCACACAACAGCTATCAATTCCAGAGCTCATCAGTTTTCCACTGAATGTCAGACACCATATAGCATTTTGCAAAGCAAGCTTGTGAACAAAGTTTGTTTCACATGCACCATCAGCAATCTCTATCAGGCCATTTTCTATTTTTGAAGTACTTAACATCTCTCAAATAAATTTGTCCTGCCATAATCTTAGAGTTTGTAGTAGTTTAAGGGGGTGCTTATAACCACCTGATTGCAGGAGTGATATGTTCTCTCCCTCTTCCACATTATTCAGTGTCACCTCACCTTTTAAAATTTATCCCACTTCTAACCTAGAACATGTCATATATTGTCAATGCATGACTTTTCCTTTGGTTTCTAGAAATTCCCAACATAAGCAAGTAAACTTAAGTACTTTGTGTTGATAGGTTAAAAATAGGTTTCTATTGCACAACCATCCTTCAAAATGGACATAATACACAATGTTAAAAAACAACCAAAAATTCCTGCATGAAATTGACTGAGGAACTAAAACATGTAATTAACATGATTGTATAGATGAGATTTATTAAATATATTAAATAATGTAATATTAACGGTCATTTTAGTCATCTTTAGTTAGTTTAGATAGTTTCTAAATTTGTCTTCTGTCTACGATCGTTTCTTTAAGAAACATCGTCTCTTGTAAATCTATATAAGGAACTTTCATTCCTTTGTTTTAATGCATCGAATATTTTACCAATTACCTGTGTAACATGGTATCAGAGCGGGAGCCGATCTGGGTCTGGGTCTGACTCCCTCACGGGAGGGCTCAAGGTTTTTGAAAAAAAAATTAAATTATTTTCACGGGTTCCTGGTTGGCGTCGTTTTTCTGCTTCGTGGTTGTGCGATGTCGAGGGTTTTGTGATAGATGTTTTCGCAACCCTCCTGCAATTTTCACGAGCTTCTGAAACTCTTTTTGTGGCATTTTTTTGGTGTGACTGGGCGTGAATTTCTGGCTATGGTTTTGGTAGATTTTCTGGGCGTTTTCGTCACTATCTCTTGGCAGTTTTTTTTGTATTTTGTGCTGGTATATACGCATTTTTTTGTGTCGCCTCTGTTTTTGGTGTTGTTAGACACGATTTCTCTTGGTCTAGGCGACTGAAAAGTCCTTTTCTGATGCTTCTGGTGGCACGTTTTTTCTTTGACGCGATTTTTGCTTCCTCAACTTGCTTTTTTCTAAGACGGGTTTTCTCATATATTTCTAAGCACGCGATTGAGAAATTTTTTTGGAGTTGATTGTCGTTTTTCTGGGTGTGACCTGCTAAATCGTGAAGGGGTTTTTATCATTTTTCGCTCTTAAAAAAAATTATTTGGTAGGTTTTAGAATTTTTAGCCTTAAAAAATTATTTGTTGGGTTTATAATTAAAAATTATTTGGAGGGTTTTTTAATATTTTTTCCTGAAATTTTTTTGTGAAGTTTTATGATTTTTGCCTGAAAAATCATGAAAGGGTTTTACCATTTTTCCTTAAAAATGATGTTTTGTATGCTGATCCGTGTTTCGGATTCCATGCCAGCTACTTGGATTCCTTTGTGGATTTTTTACCCTTTTTTTTCTGAAAAAACGATGCTTTATAAACTTCAAATTTAGGGTTTTGCAATTTTGTCCTAAAAAATCATGGTTTCTTGTAGTCTGTTCTGGAGCGTCATGCTCATCTGCAAAAATTTGGAGGGTTTGCTGATTTTTCTTCAAAATCATGGTAGTTTTTTTGGAGTCTCTGGCTACAGGGAGGGACAACTTTGTTACCCAACATTAGGTTGGATGTTTTGTGATCAGTTTTGGTTGTTTTCAGAAGTTCTGTAGTTTCTGAGAGAGTTAGTGGCAGACTCATCTCAAGTGGCAGAGTCAGTGGCAAGCTCTTGTCTTTTGTGGTAGAACGTTCTTTGTTTCTGTGGGTAGTTAGAACGATGACCATTAAGGGAGGGTATTAAATATATTAAATAATGTAATATTAACGGTCATCTTAGTTATCTTTAGTTAGTTTAGATAGTTTCTAAATTTGTCTTCTGTCTACGATCGTTTCTTTTAGAAACATCGTCTCTTGTAAATCTATATAAGGAACTTTTGTTCCTCTGTTTTAATACATCGAATATTTTACCAATTACCTATGTAATAAGATTCAACTAGCAATCACCTAATTGCCATGATCATATAGGTGGAATTCAACCAGTAACACATCCTATGATGGTGTATGGTATCAGTTTAATCTTATTCTAATGATAGATAAGAATAACTATTGAGGTCTTGAGAAGACTTGTTTTGCCTTTTAATGTAATTTGGTTGTTTTTCTTTTTCATCATCTGAGAGCTGATGATTATTAATGGTTTTGTGTATATTGATTGGAATTATAGGGATGTGTGAGAATCAAGACTGTGATGAAGTCCTCTTGTCAGGTCATAGAGAGGTACTATTCTCGTATGACACTTGACTTCCATACTAAAAAGAAGAGTGTGGTAAGCAGCTTTGTCCTTGAAACTTCCCCCCTAAAAAGCATGTTTTCCCATTTTTTATAGCTCGAATTCAGACCAAAGAATCCAAATTTGGATTAAAATCCACATATGCAGAGAATAAAAGAAAATTCTGAAATAATTTCAATTTATTCAGATTTGTACAGTAACTTTATAATTAACCTTCTTTAACTATTTTCTTTATCACACCCGGTAGTCCAAATTTTTGGTATCTCCAAAAAATTTATATGGTGTCCAAATTTTTACGGATTTCAAAACTTTTATGAATACTTGAAAACTTTTGAAAATCTCATTTCTACTTACAGGGAGGGGCTAAGATTTTTTTTTTAAAGGTGAATATGATATCCCTCACTACCATCCGCAAACCCACTAAAGATATTTTCTGTATTTTGAATAGTCTTCAAATGCATGCATTTCCGGCTTTGATTATATTTAGGACAACTTATCCATCAATTTTGTGGAAAATCATTGAAGAAGCAAGCCAACAAGCTTTGCTAAATGATACCGAGAACCACTATAGGCTAATCACTACATACAATAATTTACTTGGTAGGGATAGGGTTTCTAATATTGGTGGGTTTAGTCATACATCCTTTGCAAAGAATAAAGACATCTTTGGGCTTCATCTACAGTTGGTTGCTATGGTGACAAGGATGCTAGAAAGGCAACCCATGCAGGCCTAAAATCTCCCAAAATGTCTTCCACCTCAATGCATGATTGTGATTTGACAATAAATTGCCCGCGCAAACAGGGTTGTTGTTATTATTCCAATTCTGCCACTAGGGTTGGGTCTAATTTTCACAGCCAACCCAAATCTCCCGCCCCCCCCTCAACCAATCTCAATGTTGGATTTTGGGGAGGACATTATGGAAATTGTCCTAGTTATATTTCCAGTTTGATACCAATTTGAAATTTTTAAAAACTTGTCTGAATACAACATTGCCCAAAAAGTTTAAAAAACTTCCTCTACATTAAACTCTCATGCTAATGCTTGTGTAGTATGAATCCTGAATTTCTTGAGCAACACGTTTCACATTATGAGAAATTCATTCCTTTCTCATCGCAGCTGAAATTCCTTGATCCATTTAAATGAGGGTAGTAATACTAATTATTATTTTATAGACTCAGTTTAGACACCATTTTCCTATGAATCATTATAGATATCATCTATTCTCAGGATTAGTCGAACATAACTACAATGCTATAAATTTATTCATGTGAGTCTTGTAAATGTT
>VDFB02047230.1:249464342-249638990 GCA_007258455.2 Sequoia sempervirens | reverse complement strand
ATTTCTTAAGGGGATCAAAGAAGTTCTTAAAATTTGGTGATCAAAGTTGCCATCATGATCTAGGTTGGTCAGTTGAAACAAGAGTAGATCTCAATCAACTATTCCACAATAAAATGTTCTTCACTAACTTGCAAGTTCATTAAATATTCCAAATTCTAAACCCTAAACCCTAAACACTAAACCATTCATTTTGTCCTGCCCAGGATCATAAAGTGAAATTTGGTTGTCTTAGGAAAATCCACCAAATTTCATTCCCTTATGCCATGTAATTTTGTCCTAGGATCTTACTACATATATCCCCTTAAGTTATCCTATTACCCTAAACTGAAAACTATAAAAGTCTAAACCCTAAACCCCTAACGCCATCATTTTTTCTTAGGCTCTTAATGAAATTTGGTTGCCTTAGGCAACTCCACCAAATTTCATTGCCTTATGCCATGTAATTTTTTCCTAGGATCTTACTACATATATCCCCTTAAGTTATCCTATTACCCTAAACCCTAAACTCTAAAGTCTAAACTGTAAACCCTAAATCCATCATTTTTTCTTAGGCTCTTAATGAAATTTGGTTGCCTTAGGCAACTCCACCAAATTTCTTTCCCTTATGCCATGTATTTTTTTCCTAGGATCTTACTACATGTAGATCCCCTTAAGCTATCATATTACCCTAAACCCTAAACTCTCAAGTCTAAACCCTAAACCCTAAAGCCATCATTTTTTCTTTAAAGGCTCTTAATGAAATTCCATTTCCTTGGGCAACTTCACCAAATTTTATTCACTTGAGCCATGCCATTTTCTCCTAGGACCTCACTAGACATAAATCCCCTTAAGCCATCCTGTCACCCTAAATCGTAATTCAATTTTCTTAAGGGGTTCCAATATGACATTTCTTAAGGGGATCAAAGAAGTTCTTAAAATTTGGTGATCAAAGTTGCCCAAGGCCCAACCAAATTTAAAAATAATAAGATCCTGCAAGATTATACAATATCAATAGTTAATTGTATTTTCATTCAAGTAACATGTGCCTTAGACATATAAATGAGGCTTACATATAATTTTATCATTTGTATTCAATTGTTTAAGGCCATTTATATTGAATGGTTTAAAGGTATTTCCTAAACATGTATCTTACATCTTGAAATTACAAATTCATGTGTGTTCACCATCTAAAAGATCATATGATCCATTCAATAATATTCACAATCCACCTCCACGCCATCCATCTCCAACACCTTCACCCCACCTCCACCCACTCCACCTCAGATCTCCCCACCTCCACCACCTAAAATCAATGAACATGCTCGTTTGCAAGCACAAATCAATGCTTCTGCTAGAACCATCCAAGATCAAATCAACATTATTCAAAATGAAGAATGTGTCGCACCTCCTGTGAGGATGTTTGCATCTAGGATGCAAACCTTTGTTGATGTCAGCTGTGGCTAAGTGGATGGACTAGGATGTTAATCAACAGCAATGGCTAGATAGAGAGGAGCAGAACTCTGATTTTGAAAGCATCAACAAAGAAATGAAGATCTAAGAGGAGAGCCATAATAGTTTATAAATTAAAACAATGATCTTAGAAGAAGTTATGAATTATAAATTAAGAACGATGGATATTTTGTAGGATGAAATTTATAAATTTGGTTCTAAATGATATTTTTATGACATGAATTTATGATTTTGGTTCTAGATGGATATTTTAGTGACATGAATTTATGAATTTGGTGGAACTTGTGAACTTATAATGATGAATTTATAATAGTATATATATTTATGACTATCTACTAGATCATGATTTCTCCTATTGGAAAATTGTAATATATATATATATGTGTGTGTGTGTGTGTGTGTGTGTTAGACATAAAATGAGATTTTTGTGAATGTTTCAAGCTTATTGTTTAGTATGTATGTGTATTGTATTAAAAAATTTCATATATAGTTCTTAAATTTTGAAATTTGTATGTATGTACATAGTTTAGTTTAATTATTTGTATGCATGCAAATTATGCATCATATTTTTTATTTTAAATCTACATGTACATACATTTAATTTTGAATTTTGTATGGACATGCTCTTGAGTTGAACAATCAATGTATATATATGTGCATTTCAATTAAATATATGATCTTAATATATATGTTGCTCATCCTATTTCAATTAAATATACGATCTTAATATATGTATGCACATGGACTATTTTGTCTGATTTAATGCAGGTGCACATTTATATCAAGCATATCATGGATGATTTTAACATTGATGATATCATCAATCCACCACCTCAACCACATCCAGATCTGCCTCCCTCCCCCCCTCCATCTCCACCTCAGCCTCCCCCTCCCCCTCCACCTCCCCCTCCCCCTCCCCCTCCACCTCCACCTAATATGCCACATGCAGCACCTATCGCATCTGATGAGGCTCGCTTGAGAGCACAAATAAATGATCAAGTTACATCCTTACAAAATCAAATCAATGCTATGCAGAGTCAAGCATTGATTCCTCCACATGTGAGACATTTTGCATCTGCAATGCAAAACATTGTTGATTCCATCAGGATGATTGATTCTAATCTTGATAGGCATCGACGAGACAGAGAACAAATGAGACAATTTTATTCTGATGGTCTCTCTTACAAACAAATATTATACCTTAAAATAACGAAAGCCCATCTAGCCCCCTACTTTCTTGACCCCGTTACTCGACAACCCATTCCACCCAAAAAATCTAGAATATCCATGAGGTGGTGCATACATCCGCAGATGAGTGCACATTTTTGGGATCGATGGTATATGGTTTTTGATAGTCCCCCACATGCCAATTGGGAGTGCCCATTGTATTTTTTGAGAAAACTGTATGTAGAGTTTGTTTTGGGGAAAAGCCCAATATTTTTGATTTTAGATCATTGTGGTGCTGGTGGCGTGCATGCTGCCAATAGAGATTAGGGGCAGGGGTTGATCCTCAATGCCCTGTGCATGTGCAACCCCTTGTTGCTTATCTTGGCCCTGCCATTCCCACACTTGTGCATCGACGTGCGGTGGTATCAACACTAGGATCCCTTAGTACACTTGCAGGAGACCTTGATCAACATGCTTTTGTGATAGCGGGTAGGGAGCATAGAGACCATGATGATGATGGAGGAGTTTTTTTATGGAGCTTGTCCGAGTACCGCTCCAAGAGTGTCGAGGCTCGTCCCCCATATATGTACTAGTTGTCATCAAGTATGCTATGGACCTAATCAGGCCACACCTAGTTCAGGTGGATGAGGAGATTCTGGTGGTTCATCTGGTCTCATCAGTTCATTTGTAGAGTTCCTCATAGCAGAACATCACCCTGAGGACACTATGACATAGGTATAAATATGCATCTAGATGTACGTTCATTTTATAAGAATTTTTATGGTTGTATATATCAAAGAAAAGTTTACAATATATTTTAACAATCAAATTGTTTGATGTACAGATGACACTAATGATGCAAGGGCAATCATCTGTTCCACGAGTACATATATCGACACCAATCATACTTGGCAACCCTTATGGGGTATTTTGATTTCAATTTTAAAAATTATATATGAAATCATAAATTATTTAACTTGAGTTTTAAATTTATAATTGAATCACATATATGTTTCAAATATCTATGTTGGTTTAGGTGAGTCAATCGACATCCACGTCGATTCCTCCTAAGGGATTGTCAAGCACTCCTCCACTATCGAGTGTCATAGATCAAGGGTAGGTACATTCATATTGTAAATTTGTTTAAAGTTTATATTATTATAGTTACAATTTTATGGGTTTTGAATTCACTGGATATATGAAACGCATGCATGCACACTTGTAAATATTATAAGCGTTAAATGTCTAAGTACATGTATGTCTAGGTTGATACCACAATAAGAATGGGCATTGGGCAAACATTTGATGTTGCAGTTACTCGTGAGGCCACTGATTTCCAGGTTGTTTACAAAACTTTCTACACAAAATGTGCAAACTTGAATATATATGTATATATTAACCTACTCAAATTGTGTACATGCTTTTAATTTTGATCTTGTAGACTTTGTTAGTGCAACTTCAGCCCCACCCACATAAAGCCACACCAACAAGAGGACACATGTAAGAGTAGGTTTCAAACAATGGTAATTTAATTTTTTATTATATTTATGAATTATAAATGCAATTGAACATATACATAATTAAGGATATTAACATATTCTTTTATAGCATGAGACACATCTGTAGTTGAGCATGTACAAAAGATAGGTTCCGAGAAGAAACCTAGTGCAACTCCTAATGCAAGACAATTTAAAATATGATAAATTTGAATTAAATTGAATTAAAAAAATTTAATTGTAGAAGCTAGAAGCATCTAATTTCAAATTTCTTTGTCTTGTTTTATGTAGACCCATTTGAGAATTTAGAGGTTTATTCAGCACTTGTTATCCATCCAGACAGATATGATGGTAATTTAATTTTATGATGGATTATAGCCAACGTCATTAACCATTTTATTGTCTTACATCTAATTTCCCTCATCTTTCTAGTGTACAGAGTGTTTTTAGGGTCATCCACATAGTCCACATGGTGAAGAGGTCTCTGGATTATAGAGACAGACTCAGGAAACATGTGATGATTTTATGTGTTATATTTGTTTATTTTCCTGTGGACTATATTTCTTTGTTTATCACTCATTGGACTTTATTTCATGCACTTAATATATTGCTTTCATGCAGTTAATATGTTACATAAATTATGGACTTTATTATTGTTTGAAATTTTAATTTACACATGTACATTTATGCATTTTATGTTCATAGTCAAGACATTAATATAGGACATTGATGTGAAATTTAGTGATCTCATACATGGATTAATATAGGACATTTTAATATTTACAATAATCAGTCAATAAATCATAATTTACAAACAAAAGCAATCTATTTATATACCAAAAATTTAGGGTCTAAACCTTAATTGCATTAAAATATGGGTCAAGTGGACATGGATCTTATGCTTAAAATGTGTAGATGCACTTCCAAAATCTACATAAGTTATTATTTTAATATTATTTGGAAATAATCATGTGAATGTATAGTCTTTGGATTACTTCATATTTAGATTAATATCAAGTTGGTAATGAAAGTCTTTAACATGTCAAATTTAACTATAGGAAAAATTGAGAACATTTCAAAAAGGAAAAAACAGTTATAAAATCAAAATAATCTTCAACTATAATAATGATTGCTCAAAATATAAATGAATTAACACTGTACATGAATAGTAGAAATCTTCCAACATAAAAAATCTTCAATATTTTTAAAAAAATTAAGAACATTTCAAAAAGGAAAAATCACTTCCAAAATCTACATAAGTTATTATTTTAATATTATTTGGAAATAATCATGTGAATGTATAGTCTTTGGATTACTGCATATTTAGATTAATATCAAGTTGGTAATGAAAGTCTTTAGCATGTCAAATTTAACTATAGGAAAAATTGAGAACATTTCAAAAAGGAAAAAGCAGTTATAAAATCAAAATAATCTTCAACTATAATAATGATTGCTCAAAATACACATGAATTAACACTGTACATGAATAGTAGAAATCTTCCAACATAAAGAGTCTTCAATATTTTAAAAAAAATTAAGAACATTTCAAAAAAGAAAAATCACTAATATTCTATTTTATTCAAAATTAACATATATATGTAAATAAATATTTAAATTTTAAGGCTTTACTAAAGGTTTTATTGTACAAAAATATAGCAACTTAGGATTAAGGTTAGGGTTATAGGATAAAGCTTTGGGTAAAGGTTAGGATTAGGACACAACTAGAGTTAGGGTTAGGTTTCAATTAGGGTTAGATACAACAAGGCTTAGGGATATGATTAATTTAGAATGTGTGTGTAATTCAATATAAGGTTCAACGTTGTGGGCTAGGGTTCAATTTAACTCTAATTAGTACCAACTTAAACTACAACAATACCATAGAAGATTAGAGAATAAAGCATTAATAAATACTATAAATAATAGTTCATCTAACACTAATTTATATAAGTTGTCAAAACCACAATGACTGCCTTATGTTTCTAAAGGGGTCATAATAGAACGCCTATAGTGGGATGCCCAGTTATAAATCTTAAGGATACTCCAAAGGGTCTTGTAATAGAACCGTGTTAATTAAGGGACATCTTAAGGGTCTTAAGGATGTCTAAAGGTCACAGAACGCAGCTAATTAAGGGGATGTCTAAAAAGGGTCATAACAGAACGCCTTAAGGGGATGTCTTATGTTATAATATGTCTAAGGGATGCCCAAAGGGCCACAGAACATAATTAAGGGATGTTCAAAAAGGGACAGAACTTTAAGGGATGTCTTATGGGGTCATAATATGTCTTAAGGATGTCTAAAGGGTCATAATAGAATGTGTTAATTAAGGGACGCCTTAAGGGGCCCTGTTCAAAGGATTAAAAGGGGTCATAATAGAACATGTTAATTGCTGGGATGTCTAGTATGGTCATAATGAACATCTTATGGGATGTCTAAGGGGTCATAATACTGGGAGCAGAATATTTATTTGATACATAGAAGTACAAAGATTATGTTTAATTTTGTGGTACATGTATGTACATATATGTCATCTCAAAATGATAAGCTGTAAAATTTGGATATGCCATCTCAAGAACATTCAAACTGTACATAGAATGTAGTAGGTCTTCACACCAATTCGGACATCAAAAAGGTACAAGCAATATCAATTGAAATCACTAAAACATACATATTTTAATTTATATAAACTATCTATATGTACGTAACTCATACATGCATTTAAAAGTATTCCATAATACATGTTTGTAGGTTGAATCCAGGCATCCTCTCCTTTTTGTTTCAAAGTATGAGATCAATGCAATGATGGCTTTAGGATACAGAAAATGACAATAAATCAATTTTAACTATTAATGTCCAAGCAATATCAATATGTAAAGAGAATCACATCAAGGAACAGGAAAATAAAATCATGCCAAAATAATGCCAATGTATGCCCCCACTTTAAACGAATTTCTAAAAACAACCACAAAGAGGAAAACACTTTACATGAAATAAGAGAATCACATCAAGGAACATGAAAACAAAATCATGCCAAAATAATGCCAATGTATACCCCCACTTTAAGGGAATTGCTAAAAACCATGTTGTGAGTAATTAATTTAAAGTAGAAAAACATGAAAAGGAAGAAAAAAGAGAGGGCTTCCCCCCAAAAACACATAAGGGATCTATGGATTCGGGGTCAGTATTTATCTTTGCTGTAATGATATCAGAGAGCTCGAAATTGTCATCATTTCCCAAATTATACACATAGAACTGGAAGAATGACACAAAGAGAGTGAAAATAAAGAAAAACCTTTTAGGTTAACATGGAAGAGACAGGGTGTCTAGACACTTTGTGTCATCCCCAAAAGGAAAACACAAGACAAAAATGCAAATGAAACGATAAGAAAAGATAATGAATTTTTTTTTGGGTCAACATGGAAGAGACATAGGGTGTCTCAATTCCTTGCACCATCCCCAAAAGGAAAACACAAGACAACAAGGCAATTGAAAGGGTGAAAGCTTACGACATATAGAAGAATGAAGGTACATATAGAGGAATGCACAAAGAGAGAGGGAACATCAAAAAAACATCATGGGGGATCACATTATGTACATGCAATCAAACAAAAGAAAATGAAACAATGCAAAAGACTAGTAAAGTAGATGTGATTCAACCATGCAGTAGGTCATCCACATCCCAGTCTTGTTCAATATATGTGGAATGCATATCACTAGTGAGAGGGACAACATCAAGTGTTGTACTAGGAGAATCACCAAGTTCGAGTCACTTGGTTTAGGAGAATTAGCATGGCTTTTATCATCTAATCTCATAGAAGAGGAAAATAAGAAATTCAATTTATTATGCACTTGCTCATCAATTTTAGCTATTTCTTCATCGTCATCCAAGTTAACCACAACAGGAGGACAAATGATAATATCCAAAGCAGGTTTTGGTCCTTCTTGTGTTGGAGACATAGGATCTATTTGTTCTTGTAATGGAGGAGGGTCATCGCTTATTGCTTCTATTAGGTTTGGATTTCGATTTTCTATGTTGTTCTCTTCATTCATCTTTCACGCAATAGCACGACATCTACACCTACACTCTCTATCATATTTGTTTCTTTTATTACAATTTTCAAGTTGCGTTTGGGTAGGTTCGAGATTTTTTCAACCATAGGTGTCTTTTCTTCTTGTGAGGGAAGAATAGAAGAAACCATGGAATATTGTTCAATCACTTTCTCTTTAGCTTTGTAAATTTGCTTAGGAGGTGAATTAGGACAAGTGTTTGATTTTCTCTTGGTCTTTTGTAGGAAATAGGAAAGGCATTTTTGATGGATGGGTCTTGGTTTGTTAGAAGGGATTTTAGTTCAATATTGGTGTCTTGAAGGGGTGGAGGTTCAATCATAGGTGGAGGAAAATTTTCAAGGGATAACTTGGCAATGCATTTTTCTTTGAACTTTTGGTAGGATAGGAAAAGGAAGTCCTCACAGGGTCTTATAGGCTCCATGGGCTCAAGCCAGAAATAGTCTAAGGAAATTTTTCCACAAGAATACAAAGGGATAAAGCCACTATGGTTCTTAGTGAATATGTCATTGTCAACTGGAAACTTTAAGCACTTATGAACAACATATGGGACCACATTCATGGAGCGAAGCCATTTGTAGCCTAACTTCACATGAAATTGGTCTAAATTAGAGATGATAGAGAATGATAAATTTTATTTATTAGGTCCCACTTGTAAAGGGAGTGTGATTGAGCCCATCATAGCATGAGAAAAACCATCATGTGTTTTAATCCATGGTTTAGGTTTATCATATTTGTATTGAGTAAGTTCATGCACATATAAGAGTTCTTATGTGATAATATTTTCTCCACAAATGGGATGAATTAAAATCCTAGGAGTGGGAATGTTATTGATTCTATTGGCTATGTAAAGAGGACCATCAACTACACTCTTGATTGTTTCTTCTAAAGAGAAAGTAATATCAGTGGGCATTATGGTTTGTTGTTTACAAGGCTCAATGTCAATCACTCTTATTATTGTACTAATAGGACTTTGGTCATTAGTATCTGTAGGATTTTGTTCATTATCATCCCTAGGATTTTGTTCATTATTGCTCATGCTTTGATCATTCATGTCTACATTCATCACATCGAGCTTAGTTTTACTAGCCTTAACAAATGAAATATTATGGTTAGGCATGAGATTGGTAATGATTTACAAGTTTTGGCTAGGAGAAGCTACTTGAACTTATTACCTTTGTCATTCACACCTCCAATTTGAATATGATTGGAATCAATGAGGTCTTGCACAAGATGTTTAAGATGCTTGCATTGTTTTGTATTATGTCCTTTTTGTTGGTGATAAGCACAATAGGCATTGTGTCTAAATCTTAGAGGTAACGGCTTGCTAGGGTCAAGAGGATGAATGAGAGGTAAGGTAAGCATGTTTTTTTTTTTAATAGTTGAGTCATGATATTGTGAAGGGTTTCAGGTAAAGGTGTAAATTGTCTTTACAGATCCCCAAATATATAAGGATTACTCTTCTTTATAGCAGCTACTTGGGTATCAACTTCTTGGATAGGCTGGGAGGTAGGGTTTACTTGAAGGAAACTTTTATTTTGTCTTCAAAAATGTTGGTAGGTGTTTTAATTTGAGGATTCAAACTTTTCAAGATGGGTAGAGGTGGTTTTTGGTTCACTACTACCTATAAAATTTTGATAATCATGAAGGGTAGTGCATAGGTGCATGAAGGAAGGGAATTTCATCATGGTAAGCTTCTCTCATATCTTGCTTTGTAAATTTTCTATGAACATCTTTTGGAGGTGAGAATCAAGTATCTTCACACTGATTTGGGAATAAAGCGATTGGTAACATGAAATAAAGTTAGTGACTTTTCACTCTCATTTTTCTTACATCTCATCAAATCAACTAATGTCATTTTAGGAACCAAATTCACTTGGAAATGGTTATTAAAAGCTTCAACAAGTTCATTAAATGAATGAATTGAGTTATTTAGTAATGTAGAAAACAAATCCAAGGAAATGTCTTTCAAGGATAACGGAAAGAGCTTAGCCAATATTTTTTCCTCAAGGATGAAGTCACTACATTAGGTAGTAAAGGCATTAACATGTTTAGCAGGATCTCCCTTTCCTCCATATTTATCAAACCTAGGAATCTCTATACCTTGTGGCACCAGAGTTCTCAATATCTCCAAGGATAATGGGTTTCTTTTAACATAGTATGAAGGTGGGCCATTTTGATTTTGATTTATGGTGGACACTTGGCATTAATTAGATGAAAGGATTTGTAAGATCGATGGTTAATGATAGGCTCATTGCTCATGGTTTGAGATGGAGGTGAATATGGTTGTGGTGTGTATGTGTTGAAAGGAAAGTGAATGGATTGCTTGTGGGAGGAGATATGAGATTAGAGGCCACATAAGTATAAGGAGCACTAGTGGAAATGTGTGAGGTAGGAAGGATATTGGTAGATGGCTGCATCGTTGTGGTCACTTGAGGAGTTGTATAGGTGGGAATGGTTGTTATGGTTGAAGGGGGAGGAGTTTGATTTCCTCCTTGGGCTTGCACATTGTTTGAAGCTTGAGAACCATTAGTGGTGGAAAAAAGATGTTTTCCAAATATATGAGCTATGTTATGCACAACTTCCAGTCCTTCATCATTTTCCATCATGTGATGAAGACTATCTATGGCAGTATGACAGTGTTGGAAATATTTTCAGTACTCACACTATCTTGTAAATCGGATAGTTCATGCATTTTCATGATGTTTTCTTGAGGGATATGATCAATGATTTTTTGAACACTTGGCATAGCACTTGTGGGTAAGGTAGGAATGGAAGAAGAGGTATCAAAGGTATGGTCCATGCCTAGTGAACTAATACCAACACTAGTAGTAAGAGAGCTTGATACCCCAAGATCCATAATGAGTGTTTTATCATGGGATGTCATGAGTCTCATACTTCATCTAACCACAATATTAGTAGTAGGACACCATGTAGTATAGCTCATACAAGGGAGAAACCAAAGAAAGTGCAATGAACGTGATCTCCTATGTTTGCAATTACACTTGAAATGAAGAAAATTGGAATAACACCAATTCTGGAAAATATAATAGAAAATTGAAAGTAGCAAATAGAAGCACAAAAAAGTCATTACAGACCTTGAAAACTGGAAAGTCAAAGTCAATAGGGACTAAGATGTAAGTAAAGGTGTCTTGGTCCTATTGGTGAAATTCTATGTTTCCAGGGACTGAAACATACAACAAACTACAAAGAGAGGATTCTAGCCAAAACTCTAAGAGGGACTAAGATGCCAAGAAGGGCATTTTAGTCCTAGTAGAGGTTCTTGTCAGAAAAATAGCAAATTATGATTTGTTTACAATGTTCACAGGTTGCTATTCAGAGATCTGATGTTTGGAAACAGAAAACTATGTAAATGAATGCAAAGAAAAGTAACTAATAATAAGCAATTGAATGCAAAGTTGAATGCATTTTTTTCAATTTTTAATGTAATAACAATGTTTCTAAATATAATTAGGATGAGTAACAATGCACTTTTTAGTTTTTCAATGAGATGAAATGATGCAAGATAGGAAAGATGCAACCTATATGGACTTTCACTAATAAAAATGCAAGAAAACCTAGATGCAATTTTACTAAAGATGAGAAACCCTAGGTGCAGTTTCACTAATGCAAAATGCAATGCAAGAATGAATGCAATCTAGATATATTACTTTAATGGACTCCAAATTAGAAAATGAATGCTCAACAAGGTTGGGTTCACCAAAATGAATGGTAGGGAGAAGGGGGGAGTGAAATGTTTACCCTACTTTCCTCTAGTTCATTCAATTGTGTCCTAAGAACACTAATTGGATTAACTATCAACCTCACAAGGTGAGTTAATTATCAACTAGGAGGACCTAGGAGGGGGTTATTTTAGCTTTTAGGGGTTCACCACCAAGCAAATTCTTGGAAAAAATAAATGAACATTCAACCTAGAAAACCTAATAATGCAACCTAAATGAATGATGCAAATGATGAAATAATGCAACAAGTTAGGATATGTGTACCTGGGAGGTTTGGAAATGTGATGAGGATTCTAGAATTGCATAGAAGCTATCAAAATGAGCTAGGGAGGATAAAGATTCCCTTACTGTTGTCTTAGTCCTGCTACTATTTTTGGGCTAGATGCATAATCTTTAGATGGAGGAACTTGATCTTAAAGAAGTTCTAAAAAAACACCTCAAGAGGACTAAGATTCCCTTTCTACCATCTTAGTCCCATTTTTAATTTCTAAAATATTCAAATGTGATCTTGAGGCTTGATTTCTACACTTTAATTTTCTCTAATCTTGGGTTCTAAAACTTCTAGATTTGACTTGTAGGTGAGTTTTCATGAAGACGACAACTTTGTTTTGCAACTTTACAACTTTTCACTTTAAATGATCTTCAAGTCTTCAACCTTAATATGCAATCACAAGCATGCAAGAGGAGAAACGCTTGTTGATTGTCAGTAAATGGGGGTTTGCCTTTGTCAAACCCCTTGTTGGTAATTAAACCTTGAAATGAAATGAAATAATGGAGGGAAATGATGAATGAACAACATGCAATGTTGCAACTCACCAAACCCTTGTTGTAAAGTCTACAAACTTGTGTGAAGTGGATAGCTTGAATGTAGATCTTGAATCAATGGAATGCTTGAAAATATCTTGCTTGAACTGCTTGCTTGAATCAAAATCCTACACCATAAAGTTTAGCACAAAAAACACACATGATGCAAGAATCGCCTTTGATATGATGCTTGAATCTTGATGATGGCTCCAAAATTCTTGATGAAATGCTCTCGAATGCTCTTGAGTGAATACTTGAATGTTTGGATGCATATTATGCTCTTGGATATCTTGCTTGTTATGAAAATAAATGAATGAACCTTGTATTTATACTTATCTATGCTTAATATCTCAAAATTACACCACAACAAGCCGACATAGGAAATCACTAATTAAAGGAGGCTAAATCCCGCCAAAATGTGAAATTAAATCATGAAAATAAGCCAAAGAAGACTAAGAAGCCCTAGGTGGTGTCTTAGTCCCGAGGCTCAAATCTCGAGGCACAAACTCCAAAAAGGTACCTTTTTAAGGTGCATTCAAAATCAAGGTACCAAGATCTTTGGGGGACATAGACACCCTAGGTGGAATTTTAGTCCCGACCAAAAAATCAGGGACACAGACAAAATCATTAAATAATCATTTACCCTTTGATGATTTTTAGGATTAGCTAGGCAAAGATTTAGTTTATTAGGCTTTTAGATGCAAAATAGGACCAATTAAGACATAAAGAAGAATAAATAAAGCAATGCAAGCCCAAACAAGTGTGAAAATGTAAAGCGATACATTTTCTAACACTACAAAATAAAATCCAAGAGATATACGATTAATAATCAATTCAAATTTATCATAAGTTAATTTTTTATCATAGTTTTAATTATTCTATTTCTATTTCTAATTATGTAGATTTACATTCACACTAAAAATATAAAAATATGTAATGATTAAAATTGCATACCTTACATTTTTACCATTTGTGCTACATCACTTTGTTGGGGTCCCTAAGTACTTGATTCTAGTGAATGATCTTGACTAATTTACATCTTCTTTGATCTAAAGTCTTGAATTGACTCTAAAAAATAGAATTTAACCCTTTGCTTAGACACATTCAATTCTTTTTTTATTAGTTCACATTCTTGGGTCAAGTAGGTGTAGAAATGACTCTTATTTAAAATTCAAAATTAACAATACATTTAATCTGTTTTATTAGTACTTACCGTAGGCATAGTACTATTGCAATGAGTTTTGGTATACTTTGCTTAACTTGTTATTAATAAATTATTTGTTAATCAATTGCATTTTAGTATTTTAAGTTTTATTAAGAAGATTTTATTTTTTCTAAAGCTAACATGCTATTTTTTTAATTTTATAAATTTTCAAAAATATTTTTCATCTACATGATTGGTTGAAAAACTTTGTGTGTTATGGGCGGATTTCTCGGAACCTTAAAAATAGCTTTTTTCGCAGTTTTTTTGGGCGTATTATTAATGCAACTGTGTCTATCATTTATGATGCTCTGTCCTCATGGTACTTGTATACATTAAGACCTCTTTATAATTTGCTACGATGTCGTGCGATGGAAGGCTTGTTAGAGTATGGAGAACCAGTGACAGAGCAAATTCGTGGGCTACTGATGGATTCACCAACTCTACTGCTACGGGTGAAGCTCCATGGTGCAGGAACTTGGTAATATTAAGTAGAAACGGCGGAGGTATGGCATTAATACTCAATGCCCCGAATCTTTTTTTTTTCTTTCAATGCCCTGAATCTAATTTCTTCCTGTTGGCCTGCACACATACACTACATTGGAAGGGCCAATCTTCTCAATGGCATATCTGAAAATGGTTATTCTAAAACAAATGGAAGGCATTGCAGAAGAAAATACAAAAAAACTTAAATGATGGAAGCCAAAAAGAAAAACCTTAAACAATGTAAGCCATTGCAAAAGAATTCCTTTGAACCTGACTTCAAGATAGATAATTTTAATCGTGATATTGTAAAATGAAAGACTAACATCTCAAAGGAATTAGTGAAAGTGAAGCACTCGGTCACATGAAATCAAGCAAGGCTTGGATTCTGCAAATGCCTTGGCATTTATGCCATGGTATGGCCAGAAGACATCCAAAAATAGTAACACTTTAACCCAAGAAGCAAAAGATTAGTCAAGCTGGCTTCAATTTCTATACATTTAACATCCTATCTGATGCCATTCTTGCTTGTAATTTTTGTCATCGTTCTTATTTTCTTTTTTCTTTGTCAGCCTACCCATTCTTGATAGTTTGGTTGAGATGATAATTACTTATCATGCCTAGGATATGACAACATTTATCAACATCTATGGGTCTTCAACATGTGCAACAGCCTTTCTTGACATATTTGTAATGCTCATTGGGCTCATTAAACATTGTAGTTGCATTTCTTGACTTTGTTGTTTTGCATTTAGTATTATGGTTGAGTTATTGGTCATTGTGGTTGTGTGCCATAACTCCTTTGTATTTCTGGATCTCTATATAATAGATACCCTGCCTCTCATCTTATCAAGACAATTTAAGACTTTTGTGTAATTCTTTGTTTTGTGATCAACAGATCACTACTGTTGTGTTTGTTTGCCGTCATCTGGTATTAGAGCCAGTTTGAAAGAAAGTCACCATAGGAGATTCATAGTGCAGTATATGAGATGAGTTGAAGTCTTTGATTGCTTGCACAAAAGAAGATTGCTGAACTGAAGTTCAGAACTGCTGATTGAAGATTGCAGAAATATTCGCCCAGTCGAAAGAATTTGTTGTATGCGTTCTATGTTCTTCGCAGGTTGAAAGGAGGTCGGTGTGGAGGCGCTGCAACAAGAGAGTTGGCGTGCAGGCTGCAACATTAATTTTTCCTTTGTGAAAAAGCTCCAAACCATGGAAGAAGAGAGTTGCGTATGAAAGTTTCTTGCTTTGTTTTCCACACCAATGTCTAAAAAGTCTTTAGGCACTAAAGTTTTTTATGAATACCTGAAAATCTTTATGTTTTTTTAAAATACCATAATACTTTCCCTCCCTTATAATCTATGCTAGAAGAATTTAGAAACCTTAATCCTTATAAGGCCACGTAAGTTCTTATTTAAGGAAAAATTAGAAAAAGGAGATCTTTATAAAATAATTAAGAAAAAGCACTTTTAGAGTATGATTTGAGCTTTAATATTTTATTTTGAGATCTGCCTTAGTATTTATATGAAAAAAAATGATGTATTGAAGAGTAAGAACTTTCTTAGAGGGTTATAAAAAAAAATGTTGTTTTTTTTTTAAAGTGAATATTGTGTAAATTAAGTGTATTATCGGTTGCAACCGACACTTAATTTCGAAAAATTAATATAAAAATATTTTTGCGTGTGGGTCCTATTTAAAGGGACAAGGAGAGTATCTATTTGCATAGATCTCTCTAGATTTTTTGTGTTTAGTCATTGAGTTTTGTGCACATTACTCTTATGGAAAATATGACAGGAAATGTTATGTCTAACATGCTAATTCCCTTATTTGAAGAAGACAACTTTACATATTGGTGTACTGGGATGCAAACCTTACTCAAATCCAAAGATTTGTGGGAAATACAAGTACAAGTAGGATATGTAGAACTAGATACAGCTACATTTAATGCATTAAATGATCAACAGAAAAGAGAATACAAAGCAAGTATAAAGAAGGATAATGAAGCCCTATTTCTGATTCAAGGTGCAATTAATCAAGCAATTTTTCCTAGGATAAGTGGTGTTATTCATTCTTAGCAAGCATGGAAAATATTGTATATCAAGGTGCACAAACTGCAAAATTACAGACAATAAGGAAAATTTTTGAGAACGTAAAGATGACTACTAGTGAATCTGTGAATAAATTTCTAACAAAGATAGAAGGTCTAGTAAGTCAAATGAAAGTTTTAGGGGAAGATGTAGATGACAAGCATGTCATTGGGAAAATTTTAAGGAGTTTGATTTCAAAATTTGATGGTGCGGTTTCTACAATTGAGATTTACAAAGATCTCACAACTATGCAAATAGATGAGCTAAGTGGAATTTTATTAACTGTTGAAGAAAGAATGAAAAGTAATGAAGAAAGCTTAGAGCAAGCATTTTCCTCTAAAGCAAATATAAGAGGAAAAAGAAAAATATTTTTTCAGAAATTAGAATAAAGTTGAATACAAAGGTGAATCCAGTAATTTTAGAGGAAGAAGAGGTAGTAGTTTCAGAGGAAGAAGTAGCAACTTCAGAGGTACTGGAAGAGGAAGAGGTTGAAACAATGGGGGAGACTATGATAAAAAGAATGTCCAATTCTTTCATTGCAACAAGTTTGGACACTATGCATCAGAATGTTGGAGTAAACAAGGTGAAGTAGAAAAGGGAAATGCTCACAATACTATTGAAAATAAACAAAATTTGTTTATTTCTTACTTCAATGCGAACACCAGTGAAACTAATGTATGGTATATTGATTCTGTATGTTCTTCACATATGACATCTAATGAGCATTTATTTGTCAATTTGGATGAAAAACATCAAAATACAGTAGTACTAGGAGATAATCAATCTCATGGAAGCAAAGGTAAAGGTAGATTTGTAGTTACAACATAATATGGTGAAGTCAAACATATCAATGAAACACTATTGGTTCCAGCACTAAAAAAGAATTTGTTGTCTATTGGAAAAATGCTAGAACAAAATTATCAAGTGACTTTTGATAGGAATGAGTGCATAATAAGAGACAAATTAAAAAAGAATGTAGTTGTTGCAAGAGAAAGGATGACAGGTGATAGGATGTTTCCTCTTCATTTCACTCAAGGAAACCAAGCATTAAGGTCTAGTGAAATGAATGAAAGTAAAATTTGGCACCAAAGATATGGTCACCTCAGTTTTAGTGGGTTAATCTTACTCAAGAGATTCAAAATGGTTGAGGGTCTACCTTTCATTGAAAATACAAAAGAAGTGTGTGAAGAGTGTGTTGTCAGCAAACAACACAAAGTTAGCTTTCCAATTGGTAAATCCAATAGAGCTACGCAACATCTTGAGATAATCCATACGGATTTTTGTGGTCATATGGAAACACCTTCTTTAAATAAATCAAAGTATTTTCTAACTTTCATTGATGATTACTCAAGAAAAACTTGGGTATATTGTTTGGTTTCAAAATCAGAAGTGTTTGAAAAATTTGTAGAATTCAAGAGGATGGTTGAAAAACAAAGTGGTAAGTACATCAAAGTGATAAGGTCAGACAATGGAGGTGAGTACAAATCAAATCAATTTCTAGTGTTTTGCAAAAATCATGGAATCAAGAGAGCGTTCACTACTTCCTACACTCCACAACAAAATGGAGTTGTTGAAAGGAAGAATAGAACAATTGTTGAAATGGAAAGGAGTATGATGAAAGAGAAGAATTTAGATAAAAGTTATTGGGTAGAAGCAGTATGCACAATAGTGTATCTTCTAAATAGAAGTCCTACAAAAGTAGTTAAAGGAATGACTCCTGAACAAGCATGGTCTGGGGTAAAGCCAAGTGTTGATCACTTGAGAGTATTTCGTTGTGTTGCTTATGCACACATACCAAAAGAAAAAAGGTCTAAGTTAGATGATAAAGGCCTAAAATGCATTTTTATTGGTTATGGATCAGAAAATAAAGCATATAGATTGTATGACCCAATAGGAAAGAAGCTTGTTATAAGTAGAGATGTGGTATTCAATGAAGCAACATAATATAGCAAGGAAAATGAAGCAAAGGGAAAAGAGATAATGATTGATGAAGTTGAAGAAGGAGAAGAAGAAGAAAATGAACCTGAGTCTTCTAGTATAGGAGCAAGAAAGTATCAAAAATATCAAAGAAGGACAGAAATGAATCATCCATCAACTCTTATGTTGGATTCAAATTTTGAGAAAATGACAACAAGATCACAAGCAAAAGTGAATTATGCTTTGATGACTCAAATCATGGAAAGTAATGAACCACAAACATTTGAACAAGCTCAAGAAAAAGAAGAATGGGTTGAAGCAATGCATAGTGAGATAGAAACAATTGAAAGGAATGACACATGGGATTTGGTTCAACTACCTCCTGGTAAGGAAATTGTTGGTACAAGATGGGTGTATAAAACTAAGTATAAATCTGATGGAATCATTGATAAGCATAAGGCTAGATTGGTAGCCAAAGGATACACTCAACAGGAAGGTATTGATTACACTGAAACATTTGCACTTGTACCACGAATGGATACTATCATATTGGTTTTGGCTTTGATAGCTCAGTAGAGTTGGATAGTTTATCAAATGGATGTAAAGAGTGCTTTTTTGAAAGGATATATTGATGAGGAAGTGTATGTTTCTCAACCTAGAGGTTTTGAAATACCCTATAAAGAGCATTATGTTTATAAATTAAAGAAGGCCTTGTATAGTCTTAAGCAAGCACCAAGAGCATGGTATTCAAGGATAGACTCATACCTACAGTAGAAAGGTTTTCTAAGAAGTTAGCTAGATCCAAATCTTTATATTTGGAGCTCAGCTAAAGATATTTTTATCTTAGTTCTCTATGTTGATGATCTTATCTATAGTAGAAATAATTCAGCTTTATTTGCAGAGTTTAGAGGAGCTATGGTTGTTGAATTTGAGATGACAGATTTGGGACAAATGCATTATTTTCTTGGTATAGAAGTATGGCAAAACAAAGATGAAATATTCATGTCTCAGAAAAAATATGCTTCAAACATCCTACAGAAATTTCAAATGAATAGTTGCAAACTAGTTGGAACACCCATTGAAGTTGGACTTAAGTTGTCTAACTTGGATGTGTCATATTCAGTGGACCCCACTATATACAGATAGTTGATTGGTAGTTTGATCTACTTAACTACTACTCGACCAGATATCACATATGCAGTGAGCTTGGTATCTAGGTTCATGTCAGAACCTAAGCAAACACATTGGAATGCAGCTAAGAGGATTCTTAGATATGTCAAAGGGACATTGAGTTATGGCCTTAGATTTCAGCATTCAAAGGATAGTAAGTTGATTGGCTATACAGATTCAGATTGGGTAGGTTCCATAGATGATCGAAAGTCTACTTCTAGTTATACTTTTAGTCTTGGTTCTGCAGTATTCTCTTGGAATTCCAAAAAACAACCTACAGTATCACTTTCTACAGCAGAGGCAAAGTATAAAGCTACAACATTTGCAGCATGCCAAATAGTGTGGTTGAGACGACTATTGGAGGATTTGCACTAGATAAAAAATGGACCTACTTTGTTGTATTGTGACAACAAGAGTGCTATACAATTGACTAAGAATCCAGTGTTTCATAGTAGGACCAAACATATTGAGATTCAACATCACTTCATCAGAGAGTTGGTTCAACAGGGATTGATTGAGATTATGTACTATAGTACAGAGGATCAAATAGCAGATATCTTCACGAAGCCTCTAGTTTGTGAAAGATTCGAGACACTTAGAGATCTACTCCAAGTTCTTCCCAATGGTCATTATGGGGGAGAATGACAACATTTATCAACATCTATCAGTCTTCAACATGTGCAACAGCCTTTCTTGACATATTTGTAATGCCCATTGGGCTCATTAAACATTGTAGTTGCATTTCTTTACTTTGTTGTTTTGCATTTAATATTATGGTTGAGTTATTGGTCATTGTGGTTGTGTGCCATAACTCCTTTGTATTTCTAGATCTGTATATAATAGATGCCCTACCTCTCATCTTATCAAGGCGATTTGAGGCTTTTGTGTAATTGTTTGTTTTGTGATCAGCAGATCACTATTGTTGTGTTTATTTGCCTTCAGGATATATGATGCTATCTGTAGAGGAGAAAAAATTCTAAAAGGTTTGCTGCTTTATTAAATATTCAAGTTTAAATAAATACCTGTGATGATCATTATGCTTTATTCATTTTCTTTTTGGCTAATGTTTTGCATTGTTTTCTCTCTAAAAAATTTGGAGTTTTTCTCTTTGCACATAACTTTACATTGCCTGCTTGTTTTTTTCAATCTCTACAATGAATGAGATAAGCTGTGAAGGCTATTGAAATTCGCAAAACTACAATAGAGTTATTCTGACGTTGGAATTAAATATGACATTGTCATTCTAATTCATCCTTGACATACAGGTTGAGAGTTTTTCAGACAATGAGCGAGAACACTTACAGCAGATATCAGAGTTGCAAAGCAGGTAGAGGAATCTACTTGTAATAGTTGAACAATATTGTAGGAAAATGATATTCGGACTCTAGATACCCAGTGATGATTACTGACAGATGTATTTGTTGTTTTCAGGGTGGAGAATCTTGTCAATGAGTTACAAAGAGAAAAGCTTAAGAATGCTCAGGTTAATATCTGAGATGCAAAGCAAAGCAAACTCTAGCAGCAGTAGGAGAATATTTAGCATGATATATTACACATTAGAATCTAATAATTATCATTGATGTTGGTTAAACAATTTTCCGTTGATTTTTTTTCAACAGTTGGAACGGCAATTGAATGCAATCTTCAACAGAGAAGAGGAGGAGAGAATCAGAAGAGAGGAGGTAGTTCGTGATATTGGGTGAAGTTGTGTGTTGTTTGTGCTTCTATTGTAGCATCATATCGAATCAAATATTTCCTTTCTTTTTGGGGAATGTGTGGCAGAGTCCATTGATTCGATCACATCTCATTAGTTGAAGCTTGCTCAGAAGTATGGTCAGTCTATATATAAATTAGTCCATTATTCTTTTATTCTGCTAGGTTTTGCAGAATGTGTTGTCAATGTAAGCTAGTGTACATGGTTAGAGATTACAGGGTGTTTTTTATTCCTATTGTTGTAACATTTGTTCCTTGCATTTGTCCAAGGATCATTTTTTGACAATAACTACTATGTAAAATGGCAACCACCTCTACTGGTTCAGAATATCTATGTATTCCTTTTTACTCTTTACATCCTTACCACATGATATGAGAGAAAATATATGATTCGACATGCATTAATGGAGTGTCGGTAGGGTTTTCATTCAGAGCCCATATTTTTGAAGGGAACTAGTTGATGTTAGGGAAAGTCCATGAGGCATATGGCTTTATGCCTGCCATTTAATTTTAGTAAGACATGATTCCTTTGTGAGGAAGTCAAAGTTGTGCTTAAATTCAACTGGTTTTGTATGTTTCTCCATCATTGAGATTATCTTACAAGTTACAGCGAAGTATGTATTTGAAACATAAAATAAGGAGCTCCACGCTTCTGCTATTGTGGGGCAGTTTAATTAAGCAATATTAAACTATGTTTTAGTTAATTATCATTTTTATCCTTTGAATTATCTTTTTCCTAATTAGAAATACATGATAACAGAACCTGTGCCAGAGACAATTTCTCAAATTTATGAAGAACTAATATATGAGATTGTTCCATCTCCTGATTTCATTCATCTCTTTTAATAGAGTTTGATATGCTTCGTTACAAATGAGTATTATAATTCTTGGCATTGCCCTTGCTGTTACATATACAGGAGACACTTTGAGATGATTTTTTGGGTGGTAGGGATTGAAAACTAAAGGGGGTTAAGTAGCCTCGGAGGATTCCAGTTATGATTTCAAACTAAACTATTGAGCAATTTTATTCATGAAGGATGTACATCTTAGAATGCTTATAATCGAACTTTATCTCGTGTCTCAGACTCTCAATTTCTTGGATTTTGACTTATTTGCATAACACTTCTGCAGTAATGAATTGAAGTATTGATGAGCAATTTAAGCTATGTTTGTTATGTGTTCTTAGCATAATGGCATGATTATGGTGTTGAATTTAAAGCCGCTTTGCATGTATTTTTTTCTACATTATTAGGCTCTAGCTTAGGTAATCTGCAGTGTTTATCTTGATAATTTTTTATGATTTTGATGAGCAGATCTTGTGAGGTTTTAAGCATGACTACCTCGAATAATTTTTAAATATTAAAATGTTTCTATTGAATTATATCAATCTAATGAGATAAGTTGATTATATCACTAGCTTATTGACTAGCATGCTGATTGGTATGCCGGATCTACATTGGCACCCACAAAAGTGGATCAAACTGCAACCTTCTAACCTTTTGACCATTTTTCTCACGCTTTGCTTATTTTGATATTTGTCTCAATGTTTTTGAATTATGCTCATATGCCAATATTTTTCCTCACCATCTAGTTGATTTTAATAGCTGTGATGTATATGACAACAGTGGGCCATGCTTATTTTTCCATAAAGAGGAAATATATAATAATTTTTTGGCTCTTTCTCTGGTTGAAACAAAATATAAATATTAAAATATAAATATTAAAAAATGTAAGAGATGTATACTACATCATCAATAAAATTACCCTTAAATGTATGTTAAGGTATGTTATACAAATTTATTTTGAAAGGAAACAAACAGTAAAAAAATATACTTTTCATATACTTGGAATCTTTCATCTTATTTGTGAATCACATTGATTTATTAACACTAATCATATTTCAACCCAGAACAAAGGGAAAAAAGAAAAATGATAAAAAACTCCGTTACTGCATGTTCCAAGCTCAAACATATTCCTAGTACCCAGAACTAAGCAATGATGTAACTTACGTAGCCTTTTAAATGGACCCACATCAACGGTACAAACAGAGAATGTTAGAATGTAAATGTTTGAATGCTCTTCAAAGTATAGCTCCCACCAATTTCTATTAGCAGGCATGGGCAAAGGTTCAGTTTAAATTTTTTAATTCAAATGTTCATGCAGGAGTGTAAATAAAATTTCAATTCCTTTCTATTGCTCTTATCACATTAAATTCAAACATATTGCATACAATATGCTTGATATGTCAGTCTATTTTGTATATTGTAGAAGCTGATTCACTACCTTTGCTTCCTTATAGGAAGAGTAGGGCACCCCACAAGACATTCATGGGTATGTTATGGTGTACTAGGGCCAAGACCTAGACCCATACTTGTTTGGACCACGTATGTGGGCTGGATCCAACATACCCAATATTATAGCTTCAAACTAATCAAATCTTCTTTTGCAAGCCCAACGATCCCCAACTTGGAATCTCCCACAATGACAAGTTTCTTATAGCCCACATAGATCACTAGGTGCAATTTTCCCATTGAAACCTACATCTCTACCTTGTAATTTGATTCGTGGTCAAAGAAGAAAGCACCACCTTTTACAAACTTATCTAGAGAATTTGTCTGTAGGTATCCAACAATTGGATGACCTGAATTTCTTCTGCATGCCCATCAAAATTGAGCTTTAGAAACCTCTCCAAAGGTCTTTTTCAGAATTGTTCAAATTTGAGCTTTAGAAACCTCTCTAGAGGTCTTTTTCAGACATTAACAATTCTCTGCTTTTGAAACAAGACTACTGGGGATTTGAAATAACATGTTACAAGGTGTAGTAGTAATTAGTACGAAAATAGCCTGAAAAACTCTCAACAACTTGACATGAGATCTATATGCTAGATGTAAATTTCTTAATATTTAAATAAATATTTTATTCAATACCAATAAAGATTTATATTGTATTTTTGGTGTTTTCCATATCCATGCTCAAATAGTTTTAATTTCACTACCTTAAAATTCAATGAATCCATGATCTATAGTAAGTACAAAATGAACAACCCATGTCATTGGAAAGGCTTTACAAAAGATAGGAAAATATCTAATAAGACATATTATAAGGCACACTAAACTAAAAATATTTTTAGAATAAATTGGAAAAACTTAGATGAGATGAGTTGGATGGGTTACATCATCTTAGAATGTTTTTTGTTACATTATAATGTTAATTTGTTGTTCTTTTATAGCTTCTATAATAGTCCCACCTGCTTTTATGGTTTACATTTAGTATATAACTAATATTGGAATCTTTTCGAAGAATAATGTGATGTATGTTAGCTCATTTAGCCTCTGAAAAATTTAAAGACATGCCAACTATTTAATGTCTTTGAATCTATCCATAACAACTAGTTAACTATACTCATGACTAATCTTTGAATATTACCAGTGCTTCAAGGTTTATAGTACTCTAGAAAGAACATATTATGACCATGTCAGATATAAATTGTTGTTCAATATGTATTTTTAAATGTTTATTGTTGCTAGTAGAGTTATGGCCTCTAAATTAATATTAGATTTAATAAATTTCAAAATAATGCATATCCATGTTAGACAAGAAATATGACACAACTTTAACAGGTATAGGACAATGAAATACGGTTGGGAAAGGATATATAGCAATATGTTTTTACAAAATTAAACTAGGTACTGTATTGTTACTATAGTATCAACAATTTTCTCCTTGTTTGTAGCTGAGACATGATAGTTTTCTTTGTTATTGCTTGAATCATGTATTTTAAGTTACTTTCTATGATTTTGCAATTTTTCTTTGTTATTTCTTGAATCATGTATTTTAAGTTACTTTCTATGATTTTGCAAGTTTGCTAGTGGTTATTTTACCTACTACATGTAGTAATGTGTCCTTTCTACCCAAGTCTCATATATGTGTTTCCATTATGGTACCTTTGTTGATTTGGCCATGCTTCACTACATTTCTCAAAGAGAAAAAATATAGTTCTTTCTCTAATTTCTACAAAGTTTAGTGCTTTGGGTTTCATTTCCTAGTTGTAATGATGGGCTGAAACTTCTAGGCAGCTTAAGAGTGGAGTGATGTGCTAGAGCTAGATGGAAAACATTTAGGGGCATTGATGTGTAAAGCACAAACATTGGTTACCATGAAGGACTATCACTCAACACTATTTGATGTCCACAAACTTATTGAGGTCAACCCATCATCTGATGCTTATCAAAATCTAGAAGCTAGGTTGAGAACACAACTAATAAGTTACTTCAATTCTTGTCTAAGCATTTAGTTCTTGCTTACAGTTCAAGCTTATGTTGATCTCAAACTATTATTGACCTAAATTACTAAGTTATGTCAACCCATCTATCAACTAGATAATAGATTCTTTATCTCTACATTGATAACAAATAGTTTAATTACAATACTACAAAGGCAAGTACTCGCCACTACGTGACACTTGTTTCTAAATAATTTTTATTCATTATTTCACATATCATATATCTAAATCAAATATAAAAACCTTACCCAAACTAATATTGATATATAACTTAAAAAATAATAAAATAAACCTATATTTATTGTTTATTAATTGGCAAAGAGTTTCATAAATCTATAACTTTTGAATTGCTATAATTGGATATTTCAGATTGTAGCTCAATCCTGCAATCGATGTATTTCCAATTATCCGCTTAAAACATAGATGAAATGAACATAACAGAGTTAACCATATATTTGTGAATTGTGTGTTTTTTAATTAACCATATATTTGTGAATTGTGTATTTTTTAATTAACCATATTTTAATGAATTGTATATTGTTTCCCAGAAGCCCACGTGGCTGAATGTCTCGACACCATAGTCTAGGCACCTGCACGCGGCGCCACGTAGGAGCTCTCGGGCCAGTCATTCCATGTGACGATCTGCACAAGAGGGGGTTTTCAGACTTATGAGCTGCTTCCACTTCTTAATTGCCCTTCACTTGACAGATACGCTGGTTGGTTACCAGGGAAGCAGGAGAATGAGAAGCACCACCTTCATCTCCATGACTTTTAATTACTTATTTGCTGCTATGCACTTCGGATTGACAGAGGTTATTACTGGCTTACAAACAGAAACAAGGATACTTCTGAATAAAAGAAGTCAGTCGTGACTTATGGATGTGGAGGATTGACTCCAGAGATAACGCGTCCCCCGTCACACGCAAACGCAAAAGTATGCAGCGCGCAGATCTGTATTCCAACATATTTGGAGCGAATGTGGTGCGTCCATCGTCATATGTATCAATCATTTCGGAGGTAACGACGTCTGCCACGACTAAAAATGGGCGTCGTTCTACAAATATCGTCTGGGAAATGGGGAAGAAGCACCCTTCGAATATACCGAGTCGTGCACGCCACTAAAATGCTCGCATTTTCAACTAAACTTTGAAGTAGTCGCTTTTCTCCACCTACCATTCGGTCTTGAAGACTTCAGGATTGAGTTTATTGATTCATAAATAGAGGGTGAATTTATGATATTGCTATCAGATTCAATCGTATAGTTTTTGGATCTTAGGGGAGAGGGGCCTATAGTGGAGCACCCTAACTTTGCGTTTCTCAAAATCTTGTGTGGAAATTTCAAATCACTCCCAATTTTGTACAGCAGTTTATTTGGCAATTTAGGTGCTTCTATATTTCGTTTTAGGGCCACATCATCAAATATGACGCCACATCAACATGCTTTTTGTTGAGGTATCCAAAAAGGCCCCAAAAAAAAAGTGAGACCGACAATGGTGCACTAAGTCATGTTGTATTGGTGTGCTAATGTGGCATCACATGATTTGTTAGTTTGTGTGCTTAATGGATAAAAAGTGTTTTACAATTGAATATTAAGGAGCTCCACTATAAGACCCACTGAGGACTACTTCTATCCCGAGTATTGGACCTTGCTCCATTACGGGCCCCTCTCCCCTAGAGGGTGAATTTATTTTTAAAAAAATAATAATTAGTTGATAGGTTATATATAGTGTGAGATTTGAGTCACAATTTCAGTTATCATTTAATGGTAAATCAGTTGTTGTTTAATGGTTAAAACTTCCAAAATATCATGTAAAAGTCTCCAAAATCTCTTATAAAAAAAAAAAGTGAGATAAATATTGATTTGACAATTGGATGGGAACATTCTATTTCTATTTGAAGTGTTTTTTGTCAATTTGATGGCAACTTCCTTTTTTCATTTCCATTGCTTTATATTTTAATTTTGTATGTAAATATTTCATATTCAGATAATACTTAATCTTTTTTTTAAAAAAATCTAAATTTGTCTAAGTTTATTTCATTCCATTATTTAACACTTCTTATTAATTGTTTAATCCAACCACATGCAACTAGAATTTTGAGCACCTCCACAAACAAACACATACGCTCTAACATATTAACATACATATAGTATTTTTAATATTTTACTTATTTATAATTATAAAATAATAATTGAAATTAATATAAATAATATTTAATGATTAAAACAATCTATTAATATTATTTATTTTAGTTTTGGATTTATTTTGATATATCATTTTAATAAAATGATACAATTTTAAATTATGTTTGAGTTATATTTTAATTTTTTAATCTTTATTTAATTTCATTTAAATTACTTTGATATATTTATCATTAAATTAGTTTTTTATTATATTTATATCTATTCTTTATTTTGAATTTTATGTTTTCTTATCAATGTTTGATTGGAAGTTGTTTGAGATTTAATTTTTAATTAAATTTTTATGACTCTTCTCTTTTTTGCTAGTCATTATGAAACAATTTAGTATATGTTTTGTGAATTATTGCTATATTTTGATATTTTAAGATATTCATTTGTGTAATTATATGAAAAAATAAGATGAAATTATTATAGCACATTTTGATTTTACTAAGGTAAAGAGTCATGTATGCATATAAGCTATTTGAATGTTTGTTAATGTTATGTTCGATCTTTCGTATCATTTTAATTTGCCTCAACGAGAAGGTTGACTTTATTATGATGATTATTTAGATGGTCTTTAAAATGTAAAATTATTTTACTTTTTAATTAAATACTTAGATGACGATATCTTATTGATTAGTGATTTTAGACTTACTTTGAATGATACAACATTATATAATAATTTGATTAATCTTATCATTTCAACATGGTTTTATTTCTCATTTTTCTAACCATACTGCACATGGACCTAATTAGGTGGCGTTAATTACAGGTGGTGCATGTAGAATAAACGTTGAAATCATATTTCTGCACATTAGAATTACTGATGTTCTTACTTCCAACCAGTCTACTAAGCTCCGTACCATCACGACTCAGGACTGCAATCTGCTGCCCTTCCTGGAAATCCATGCTCCACGTAGATATCCCCGCCTCGGCGCTGAACGTCTGAGAAAAAGTTCCAGATTGCAATTGCACGCTGGCAGGCAGTCAGCATTTCCGTCACGTACAATTTATCACTCAGCTCACTGAAATCAGACACCTGGCACGCGCTGCCCGACACGACGACAGTTTTGCTGTGGGTGTAATAAAACAAGTAGATCGAATCCTGCGTGATCGTCGGAGAGCTACCAGATTTATACCAGCTGATGTAGTACTGCCCCAGCTCCAAGAACGCATGGTGTGTGAAATCCGCAACGCTGGCAGCGCCTGTACTGGAACTCAGTGATGGTGCCACGTAGGAGCTCTCTACCCAATCATTCCACGTCACGATCTCTAAGAGAGGGGGCCTTAGCTTTATGAGCTGTTCCCACCTTGTGATCCAAAGCCCCGGACCCTGGTAGTTCCCCTTCACTTCGCATTCCGTGAAGAACCAAGGGCTAGGGCTGGCCATGTACACTTTCCCCACGTAATTGGAGGCGTTCAGAGAGTCCCGGTCAAAGGAGTCAGAGGGGTTCTGGAAGTCCGAGTCAGGGTAGGGCCACGCCGACTTGTCCCACGCGTACAGCCCGTCGATAACATCCGTGTATGTCTCTTCCGTGCCGCGGACTCCCCAGTATGAACCGTCGGTGGGGAAAAACGGAATAAAGAAAAAATTGTCCTTTCCGCCGGCCTTCTGAAACACGTCTTTCCATCCGGCGAGAGCGGAGGAGTAGTTGTATTCCGCCCACCAGGAATCATTGCTGCCAAGCCAGGAGGTGAACAAGGGCTTGCCTTGGTAGATCATCTGGTTAGGGTGGGATGTGTATTTGGCGCTAAGCATGGTGACCAGCTGGTCGGGAGTGAGGTTGCCGTTTGTGTCGTTATGGATGTCGGCGGAGAAGAAGAGCTTGAAAGAGGAACCCACTTGTTTTGCGGCCTCGTACATATCGTCTGCGCGCGGCTCTCGCCACACGTTGCTGTTGAGGGCGAAGCCATCAATGCCTTTGCTCTGCGCAAGTTGGATCTCCCTTTTCAGGGTCTCCACATCGTCCGGCTGGTAAAGCAGGTAATGAGCAAACACCATCCGCGGCTCCGCCGCCTTTGCAAACATATAATTGCAGGAAAGCAGGAGAATGAGAAACAACGCCTTCGTCTCCATGATTCTGGAAAAGAAGCAGAGAGAAACAAAAGAGAGCAATTTTGGAGCGCTGAATCTTACATGTTCTTGTATTCTATTTGTAGACTAATGTACAATAAATTCTACAGTTACTGTAGCAAAGAGGTAGATCAAATATTTATAATGGATAGCTACAGGCGGCTAGGTTAGTTGGTCTTTGCCGACGTAGAACTAATTCACTCTAACAATTCTCAACAACTAATCTGCTCCAAAGAACTTTGTGTGGATATAGAGGTTTATATAGGCTTACCAATAGAAAAATTGTTTTTTCGGGTCAAGGAAGTAGTGAGTCATGGATAAAATTGACTATGGCGATTGAGTGTATACAAAATACGCCACCGCCTTACACAAACGAAGAATTATGGAGATTCACTGTAAATAAAATTTACTTGGAGATTGACTGTATCAAAAATTGGCTAATCCGCTGCTAGAATACAATCTGTTGTTATCATTTTATACTAATTTCCAGTCATAATTGACATTCAAATTTCCATAATAATCAGGTTGATCGGTTTTCTCCCGCCGCCCTTCGGTCTTCAAAACTAGCTAGTCCAGACGCATTCTTCAAACATATAGTCGTGCCTGGCACGAGATAAAATGCTGGCACTTCAAGATGAACTTCTAGTACTCTCAGTTCTGTTTTATTCATGCTTTTCAATTTTCCTTAAGAAAACTCATGAGCCGTCCCCATTAGGAGATAGGTGTTATAGGGGAGTGGGGCCCACAGTGGGACAGGTCCATATAGTGGGGACAGAAGTAGTTTTATGTGGGCTCCATAGTAGAGTGTCGTACTATTTAATTGTAAAATAGTTTTTATCCATAAAGTCAACAAAAGTAGTTGAATCACTGTACCATCAAAAATTGTATTATAATTAGTTTATATTTGTCCCAAACACAAAGAATTATTCATAGAATATTCAAAGCACATCTGACACCACCATCTTACAATCTAATTGGCTTTTCAATGGCCCGTAGCATTGAAACATGCAGCCAAAATATAAAATTAGTATAACCCACACTACCCTTAAATATCACCACTTGCATTACTTCACCGACAATATTTTCATAGATCTGATGTCATGAGAACAACTAAGAGCCAAGACTGTCCCATCACCAAATTTAATCAAACCCACCCCCTATCACACGTTCCTAGCAACACAACACTCAAAGGAAAATTAATCATTCAGAAGTGTCCCATCAGTCAAATCCCAGTACACGACTATTGGTGTCTTTTCATATTTTGCTACCTGCAACCACTAAAACAATGGTTCTAAGCCACAAAATTGCCTGAGAAGAAAACAAGGATTGCATGTCATAAATACATACAAACTATGCAATTGAAGGCATTCGATCAAGTTTTCAAAACTTGAAAAAGAAGGACAAAAATTAAATACTCCATACCAAACCAGCATTGAACATATAAAGAGATTTACAAATTCAAAAATACATTACTCAATCTTTGCCAATTTCCATTTAGCATGTCTCACTTTCATATTCATATCTACATTTTTCTGGAGGTAGAGGAAAAAAGACCAGAAGCAACAGCAGTATCACATTATCAAGTTATAGGAATTCTATTGCTACTAATTATTTATACATACAAATACCAATCTATTGTATTTTATACATATATTTTTCACAAAACTAAGACTCAATATCTGGGGTTTCAACCTGAGACTATTTATATTGGGTTTTCCATTTTTATCTAAGGGGAGTGTAGGGTTTTACAAAAGTTTACAACAATTTGGATTGAACTACACCATAAAATATGAAGTACAATGTAAGTATGTAAAAAGAGATAGCAATGCCTAGATTTTAAACAAGATAGTGTTTTAATTATACTATGCACAAACCTGAAAATGAGGTCTTGTAATTCCAATTTTTATTTTGAAATGTACTTGAATTGATTAGTTAACCTTCTAATAAATGATTGCAGAAAATAGAAATTCTAGAACTAAAACTGAAAGTTGAATGCAAAAACATAGAATCTAGACAGAGAGTTTTTAATGCCCAGAATTTTAGAAATAGGTTTGATCAGGGACTCATTCAACCATGGGTGAATTGGTCTTCTATTAGGGTTTTGAAAAATTAAATTACATATTTTTGAGTTTATGTTTATGTTTTCATATTCTAGTTGCAAATAGGTAGTTCTAGATTCAAATTTATGACAAATCAAACCTAAATACACGTGTAAAATGATGCTAAATGACAAGTAAAAAGACCTAATTTGAGATGCAATTTTGATTCAATTTTCTAATTTAAGTGACTGATCATGCAATGTTACATGTAAGCACTATGCAAAATTAATGAAATTTTTGAATTTTTAGATTTTAAAGCATACAAAATGAAAACCTAAAACCCTAAATGAGATGCAAACTAATGCAAGTAAACAACCCTAAATGAGGTGCAAATCAATGTAATGTAATGCAAAGTAAAGCAATTCCTAGATCTAGGGTTTAAATGGACTCGAAATTTAGAAAGTATATAGTGCAAGAATGTTGAGTTCACCAGAGTGAAACATAGAAAATAGGCTTGTTGTTGTTTTTTGTGTAAGAAGGGGGGTTCATCAATTTTAAAATGTAGATGTGGATGGACCTATTTTCCTTTATTTCATTAGGAAATGGGATCCACACAAAGAATTAACTTACAACCCTTAGGTGAGTCAACTCAATGAGGGAATCTACTAATTTTCTTATGATTGAGGACAGGGGTATCATCCTGAACAACACTTTTGATAGAAAAACTAAAAAAAAAAAATCACCACAATTATGTAAGATAACACTTAGATCTTGTAGATGAAGCATAAAACTATGCGAAAAATCAAAGGTCTAGTAGATCTAAGAAGGGTTAAACACTATGTACCTATCACCAAAAGCACTTTCTAAAAATTTGTCTAGGACTCATTCGCCCACTGGGGAATGAGTCCTTTTTATAGGAATTAAAATATGATTTCATGATCCTCGGGCCTTGGGTCTACACTTCTAATTCCCCCAGGTCCCATTGTTAGAAAGTTGAAAATTAATTCAGGATCTAAGTTTCCATATCTTGACAACAAAGGTGACAACTTTTGCAACCTTGACAACTTTTCCAATTTTTCTCTTTATGAGATCTTCAATCCTTCTTCAACCTAATATATGCAACACAAACATAAGAGGGAAAAATTGTTTATTTTTGGTGAATGGGTGTTTTCCTTGGGACTCAAACCCCATTTTTGGTAATTAAACCTTGAATTCAAATAATGAAATATGGAAAGGAATGATGAATTAACAATGTTATATTGCAACTCACACAAACCATTGCATAAACCTTTAGAGGGTTGTAATGTTGATCTTGATCTTGCATGAAATGACTTCAATGGATGTGGATCTTGATGCTTGAAATGATACTTGAATTCTCTGACTTGATATTTGAAACCTACATCACAATGTTATCTCCAAAAACATGTGTGATTGCAAGAGACTTTGACATGATGTTTGAGATCTTGATTGCTATAATAAATCACTAATAAATCAACTCTTGAATGCCCTTGATCATAATATTTTCTTTAGGAATACTTGCATGAAAAACCCTAGCCTTTTAGGATTTGAATTAATAAAATAACCTTGTATTTATAGACCTATATATCCTTAATTTCCCAAAAAATAAACATTACAAGCTGACATGAAAATTTGAATTCGGGGACAATAAAATACCGCAAAAAATATATTTTAAATTTAGGTTCAAAGGCCTAGGGAGATGGGCGAATGGGTCCCTAGCCCCTATTCCTGGAACACACATTGTTCAAGTTAAAGTATTATGTGTTGGCATTTTTGTTGGGTTTTCCCTTCAAAAAATGTAATTCATTAGGCTTGTAAATGAAAAATGGGGCTTATTAAGGCATAATTAAATCCAATTTAATCGAGGGGACCCAAACAAAGTGTGAAAATATAAAGGACTACATTTTTCTACACTACAACATGGTAAAAAAATCGTGGGATTTTCATAAGTGAATGATAAAGCTTCCACACAAGGGGTTGGTTTTTTGTAGTTGAAAATAATATTAAAAAAATGTAACACCAATGGTAGGAACAAAATGGGCCTAGAGAATTCAAGCAAGGAAGGTAAAGATGCCAATAAAAATAACTAGGGAAAAAGTAACTAAGGGAATTTTAATCTCCCTAAGATTAGGGAAAACCAAAATCATTTGGACATTACAAATGAGAAATTTTTTGAGGATGGTTCCAAAATAATTAAGTTGTTATGATTATATAATAAGATATGAGGCAATAAATGAAAAAGACCTCATAAATATCAAATGAACATATAGTCTTGGTTGTTATTATTCTAGTGGTTAATGTCATCTTATTGAACAATATTCAATTTTTATCGTACTAATCCTTTTTGCATTCAACAACTATTATTGTCAAAAGAAACCAAATAAGTGATTTACTTAGGAGAGGAGATGCATTATAGGAGAGTAGGAGGTAGTCAAGTTTGATTTTTTTATATATTTCTATGTATATTATCAAGTCTTGCTAGTCTTTGGTCTAGATTGACATATTTATGTTTTGGTCTAGAAAAATATGTCATTGAACTATGATATAAATATTTTAAAAAATTAAATAATTTTAAAATAAAATAAAATAATTCTTTAACAAATAAAATATCTTACAATTGATATTTCTTATATTTTTTAAATAGATGTATTTAGAAGTCTCACAGTCAACGTACTTGTTGGTCTCATTCTATTTGAATGGGTGGTTTGGTTTGTCCAATATCTCATTGACTATTCTGTTGTACAAGATTTTAGCAAAATATTAATGAACTGAGATTGACTATTCTGTTGTACAAGGTTTTAACAAATATCAATGAACTGAGAAATTTACTTGAAAGCTTCACTAGATTAGATTTGTGCTGTGCGAAAGTGAACCAGAGCTACGGGATTGAACTGCACAGAAGTACTGAAAATTCTAAAACATTTTCCAGGTAGAAACGGTCCATTTTCAGTCTTGAGAGAAGCAGATTTCAATGTGATAGAAGATTTCATTCTTCACCATTGTTTTATGGCGGAGAAGAAATTATTTAGTAACATGTTTTACAGTGGAGGCGAATGCCTAGCATGAAACGTGTTACAGGTTATACCTACCCAATGCCCCTATAAAACAGAGCTTATTTAATAAACGAACAGCTCTCCAACGAGGTGGCGTTAATTACAGGTAGTGCATGTGGAATAAACGTTGAAATTATATTTCTGAACATTAGAATTACTGATGTTTTTACTTCCAACCAGTCTACTAAGCTCCGTACCATCACGACTCAGGACTGCAATCTGCTGCCCTTCCTGGAAATCCATGCTCCACGTAGATATCCCCGCCTCGCCGCTGAACGTCTGAGAGGAAGTTCCAGACTGCAATTGCACGCTGGCAGGCGCAGTCAGCATTGCCGTCACGTACAATTTATCACTCAGCTCACTAAAATCAGACGCCTGGCACGCGCTGCCCGACACGACAACCGATTTGCTGTGGGTGTAATAAAACAAGTAGATCGAATCCTGCGTGATCGTCGGAGCGCTACCAGTTTTGTACCAGCTGATGTAGTACTGCCCCAGCTCCAAGAACGCACGGTGTGTGAAATCCGCTACGCTGGCAGCGTCTGTGCTGGAGCTGAGTGATGGTGCCACGTAGGAGCTCTCCACCCAGTCGTTCCACGTCACGATCTCTAAGAGAGGGGGGCTTAGCTTTATGAGCTGTTCCCACCTTGTGATCCAAAGCCCCGGACCCTGGTAGTTGCCCTTGACGTCGCATTCATCGAAGAACCAGGGGCTGGGGCTGGCCATGTACACTTTCCCCACGTAATTGGAGGCGTTCAGATAGTTCCGGTCCTTAGAATCAGAGGGGTTCTGCAAGTCGGAGTCAAAGTAGGGCCACGCCGATGTGTCCCACGCGTACAGCCCGTCGATAACATCAGTGTATGTCTCTTCCGTGCCGCGGACTCCCCAGTATGAACCGTCGGTGGTGAAAAACGGAATAAAGAAGAAGTTGTCCTTTCCGCCGGCCTTCTGAAACACGTCTTTCCATCCGTCGAGAGCGGAGGAGTAATTGTATTCCGCCCACCAGGAATCCTCGCTGCCAAGCCAGGAGGTGAACAAGGGCTTGCCTTGGTAGGTCATCTGGTTGGGGTGGGATGTATATTTGGTACTAAGCATGGTGACCAGCTGGTCCGGAGTGAGGTTGCCGTTTGGGTCGCTGTGGATGTCGGCGGAGAAGAAGAGCTTGAAAGAGGAACCCACTTGTTTTGCGGCCTCGTACATATCGTCCGCGCGCGCCTCTCGCCACACGTTGCTGTTGAGGGCGAAGCCATCAATGCCTTTGCTTTGGGCAAGTTGGATCTCCTCTTTCAGTGTCTCCACTGTGTCCGGCTGGTAAAGCAGGTAATGTGCAAACACCATCCGCGACTCCGCCGCCTTTGCAAACATAAAATTGCAGGAAAGCAGGAGAATGAGAAAAAACGCCTTCATCTCCATGATTCTTAATTTCTAAACTGCTACAAAGAACTTTGGGTGGATATAGAGGTTTATATAGGCGTACAATTAGAAACAAGTGCCCTTCCGGGTCAAAGAAGTAAGTAGTGAGTAATGGCTAAGAATGACTATGGAGGTTGCCTGCATACAAAATGGACCCACGCCTCACATTAACGAAGAATTATGGATATTGACTATAATAAAATTGACTATGGAGATTGACTGTATGAAAAAATTGGCTAATTTGCCGTTGTTTCAAATGAGAATACAGTATGTTCTTATCATTTTGTACTAATTTGCGGTCATAATTGACATTCAAACTTCCATAATAATTAGATTGATCGGTTTTCTCCCGCCGCCCTTCGGTCTTCAAAACTAGCTACCTAATCCAGACGCATTCTTCAAACATAGAGTCGTGCCCGGCACGAGATAAAATGCTGGCATTTCAAGATAAATTTCAAGTAAGTACTCTCAGCCTGTTTTATTCATGCTTGACTCATGAGCCGTTCCCATTAGTAGATAGGCGTTATATTTATTGTTTTTTAATCGTAAATTTGGTATAGATATTTCTTTTTGGTAATTTTAAAATAAAATAAAAAATTATGAGCAATGATAATTAAATTATTATTGACAATTTTTTTAATGTTAAAATGAAAATTTTGGATTGTTTTTTGTTTGAGTTGTGTCATTGTCTTGATGCAATATCGCATTTTTTGACGTAGAAACTATTTTATTCTATTGTATTTAGTATAAGATTTTTTTTCTAATATGTCTTTTATGACCTCAAACTTTATTAACATAGTAGGTTTTATTGGTGTTAATGGATGATGGCTCCACCAAACAAGTGTTCTTAGACATTTGTCCCCATAGTGTTCAATGGGCTATGAATTTTGACCCTCCCGTTCTAAAGTTTGATAGTGCTTGTCAATGGCATGAACATTTTACTTTAATAAGCTATTTTGTTGGGAGAATGCCCTTGAAACATGCTCAAATATTGGGTTAACAAGAATTGGGCTCAAGGTTTGTCTTGATGTCATATAGAATTTAACTAAGAGTATTTTTTCTTTTCCAATTATTGAAGCTAGTCATGTAGAGGTCATTCTTAATTATGACCTTTGGTATGTCTATTTGTCTCTTTTATTTTTTCAACCTTGGACTCAAGACTTCATGATAGTTGATGAAAAGACCTTTTGTGCACTGATCTAGATAGAAATTTCATGTTTTCCTTTAACTTGCTAGAATTTATCAACCACAATTGCATGTAAGCTTGGTAAAGTTATTTGTGTTGAGCTTGAATTTTTTTCTTGATTCATCCATAAAAGCATGTCTCTAGTGAGGTTGACCTCTCTAAAAATTTAAAAGACACCATGAATATTCAAATAGGTCATTTGCATCATATCCAACGTGTCTTTTTATCTCAACCTCTCAAATACCTTTTTTTTTTTAATCTTAGTCCTTTGATTATAAGATTAGGGATTGTCCCTTAGTTTCATCTCACAATAAGCCTTCTACTTGGATTGCTAAGGGTACCCCTTTTAAAAGTGATGAGGGGTGGACTGTAGTTGGAAACCAAAAAAACAAAAATAAAACTCTAATAATAGTGAAGCTTGAGCCAAGCAGTTAGTTAATGTTGAAAATATAGCTAACACTTGAAATTTAGATGGTGAGAAATCTAGTTTGATTTCAATCCTGAGAAAAAAATATATGGTCCACCCTCTATTGGAGAGCCTTCCACTTAGTCTAGATCTTTTAGAATGCTTCAATTGGTGTTAGTGTTATCTTCCTAGCTAGAGACATATGTTTACTCTTCTTCCTCTCTTGTGGTTTTGCAGTGGTCTCACAATCCACATGGGTAGTTGGAAGAATGACAATTTGTTGTAGAAAAAAAATGATACAAATTCCCAACATTTAGTATGGTAGTTTTTCTTGAGATGAGTTTTACAAAATTACAACTCTAGTCTTGACAAGCTAGATAGTGGTGATGTACCTTTGAATTCTTGTTAATGAGCTTTATTTGCTAGAATATTCAAGGCCTTATAGACCACTACAAGAAGTATGATGTGAGGGATTTTTGTAAAATATTTATAGCATTGGATATCTTTTTCTTCCAAAAGGTTAAAATTAATACTTTTCTCTCTCAGTTACTTTCCATGTTATTTGGCTAGCTAACTCATGTTTCTATGGAAATTACAACATGGTTCAAGGATGGGTTGTTACCTTTCTCTCTTCTAAGTTGCACTCACATTTTCTTGATCATGGATGTGATTCCACCAATTGGGTGATTGGGAGATTCTTTAATATTGAAAATTGGTCTTATTAATGTTTATGCTTCCAATGATGTTGTTAAAAGATCTCCTTTTATGGTGGTGGATTATTGATTCAATGTCTATTTCCACTTGATTTTTGTGTGGAGGCTTTAATATGGTTGAGCTACATTATGATAAAATGATACTTTTTGTCATATATTGGACAGCTAAAGAAGGGAAACTTTGCATTAAATGTGTGTAATAATTTAAGATTTTTTGGTTTGGGCTTGATAAAGTGTACAAATGACTTGATCATGTCATGATTTTTTCTTAGTCCATTTTTTCTTTATACAACTATTTTCCTATTCCAATGGAGCCTCTATCAAAGTATATTATTTTTTATCCTTGTCCTATTTGGTTTTGTATTGAATAGAAAATTATTCTAAGGAAAGGGTGATCCCACAATAGTGGTTTACAATTTTTGGCCAAATTGGACACTGAAATTATTATTTTTAACTAAATCTTCACTTTCGGGCACTTATAACGGCTAAACCGTAAGGAATTTGAAGATGATGAAAACTAGAGTTTTGTGACATTTTTTTTGTAGATTCTAATTTTATTTTATTTTCAAAAATTTTGGAATCAGATTGCACTTCTTTTTCCATCTCCCTTGAAAACTAGTTTTTTTCAGAAGACATCATCTTTAAAAAGTGATGCTCACCGTATAACGCATAACTTTTTTTCCATGAAGGATAAAATTCTAATTATTTTGAATTTAGAATTTTAACTCTAATAACTAATGCTTCCACTTGGTTAGATAGTTTTTTATTGAATTTTTTTCTTTAATCAAGTTTCTAAGTCAAACCAATTACAATTTAGATATAACACATCTTTTTTTGTATGTATCGAAATTCAATATTTTTTTTTGTTGGATCAAGGACTTCAATATCTGGTGCACTCATATTTTTCAAAAAAAAATTGATAATCTGTTATTTTTCCACATGTGTAGAACAGAGAGTTTGATTTTTGGTGAAAAACCTATGTTTAATTAAACTAAAAAAAAATACCTAATAAAACCAAAACATATTAAAATTATATTTGTTGGATAGCTCTTTATGAGGACTACCTGGTTCCAGTTGGGTCTACGAATTCTTCACCATTTTCATGTTCAAACCGAGCTCCGAAGTGCAAAAACTTTGATTTTTTTGTAGACAAGGTCAAAAATCAAGGAAACAGGGGGTTTGCTTGAACCAAGGTGGTTTGGGCAAACCCCCTTCCCAAATTGGTTTTTCATTTTTTTTTTGTCTATGCATGCATTAAATGGGTTCACTCGAACCCTAGTTCAAGCAAACCCTTTTTTGGTTCATTCGAACCAACGAGTTCGTTCGAACCCCCAGAATGAAAATTTTTGGCATGGGTTCATTTTTTACAAGTTTTCCTTCCTTATTCGAATAGTAAACCACTTTTGTGGTTTTACCCGCAATTAATGCATTTTTTTTTCTCAACACCTCTTTGTTGACTTGTTGTAGAGGAGGAGATTTTCTACCCCCAAGTCTCTAGGACAAAGAAGAGTCTACAGTGACCAAATGGTCCTCAAATACCTCAAGGAATAATCCTCATGTGATAAGATAAAATGGTGAGAGTTTTAGAAATAGAAAGAGTAGGTCATAGAGGTCTTCTAGATAGAATGACAAGCTCTTGACCAAGGAAGCCAATGTTCCTTTAAAATGACAGTGCAAATATAGAGGAGGATATTTTCTACCCCTGGGTCTCTATGATAAAGAAGAGTCTACATGGATCAAATGGTCCTCAACTAGCTCAAGGAATAATGCTAAAGTGAAAGGATAAAATGGAAAGAGTTCTAGAAATAGAAAGAGTAGGTCACAAAGGTTTTCTAGACAAACTGACAAGCTCTCGACCAAGGACAACAGTGCGATGATAATGCGACACATTGGCATCTCAAAGGCACACTATCATTTTATACGGTTCAAAAATTGAAACTATCACAAAAAATACCTTAAGTGACTACTAAATATCTGATTTCTAAGAAATCTTGAAATGTGGGAAAATAATAATAGAGTATAACAAAACTAGAATAAAAGTAAAGTAAACTAAGTCAAATATAGACAAAATGAAATATAGATGGTGAAATGAAAGAGGAGAAAGAAAGAGCTCACAACCAACCAAGAAATGAAGCCTCCAACAAATAAATGTCTTCAATACTTGCACACATAAGATAGAGAGAAAGTGTTGGGGCTAGTTAGGGGCTTGCCTCAGTCAAACCCCTATTTTGGTATTTTCACCTCCACAAATAGTCAAATAGATAGATAGTTTAATGTCATAAAATTGCAACCCTTGTAATTTCACATGCATTCTTGTATCTACTTTAGTGTCCACTCCCCTAGCATTTGTGCAAGCTGATTTTAGGCCCATGCATCAGCCATTTCCCCTCTCATAATGCTTAAGACCCCTTTTCAGTAGCTACCTTTGTGCGTCAACTTTGCATCAAAACTTGTGCTTTACTCATTCTTGCTATTTTGTACATAGCATGATTTTTATGGACACTAGCACATCATGTGGACGTCTACACACTACACTAACATCCCATGATATTTTGAAATTCAAATGGCTATTTTCTGAGTGCCTTGCCACTTGTCACCTTCTTTTGCCACTTGTCACCTCCTTTTGTTAGTGGTAACGGCTTAAGATGCTTTGTAATCGCTCAAGAACCTTCTTTTCCCTCCTATTCTTTCTTTTAGATCCACCTCTTTCATTTTATAGCTCTCTTTGGCTCCTTCTTGGCTTCTCTCTTGGGAATTCTCTTGTCTTTCTCTTGTTGTCTTTCTTGCATGACTCTCTACAACTTGCTACAACAATAGTCTCATGCTCTTACAACACTCTTTGCAAGTCTCTTGGCTCTCACAACCCTTCCTTCTTTATCTCTCTTCTTGGCTTCCTCAAGCCTTGCAGGTGATATCTCTCTCATCTCATGTTTTTGAGCATCTTGGGATTTCTCACATCCCCTTTCTACACATTTTTCTATCTTATCTATTTATCTTTCTATCTATCTATCTCATGATATGGGTTCTCCTCCTTGAGCGGGATCTTCTTTTATCACTCATTGTGTCTAGATTTATTTGTATCTTTATATTCTCTATGTATTTGGCTCATGTGGAGGTGGAAACATCAAAGTAGGGACTTGACTGAGGCAAGTCTCCAAACAACCCCAATATTTTTCCTCAATCTTATGTGTGTAGGTATCAAAGATATTAATTTTCTAGAGGCTTCATTGATTGGTCTATTGTGAGCACTTCCTCTCTCATTTAATTTATCTCAACATTTACATTTTATCTAACTTATATTTCATCTAGATAGCTTTATTTTAGTTCTATTACTTTTAGTTATTTTCCTGCATTCTAAGAGTTCTTAGTAGTCTGAGTAAAAGTAGTCACTTTATTTTTTGTGACATTCTCAATTTTTAGTCTATACGAGACACCAACACACTGCATTGATGTTTGTATGTTGCGTTGTCATCTTTGGCTAAAAACATGCTAGTTTGTCTGAAAGACATCTATGAACTACTCATTTTGATTCTAAAACTCTTGCTATGTTCCTTGAGGTAGTATAAGGTAGTTTAGGGTAGTTCATTCTCTAGGACTCTCTTGAGAATAAAGACTCAAGAGCGATGGATCCCCCTTGTCTACAGATAGATAGAAAGATAAATAGATGAGACAATAAAATTCATAGAAAAGGGATGTGATAAATTCCAAGATGATCAAATACATAAGACAAGTAATATATCACCTGCAAGGCTTGAGGAATCCAAGGAGAGAAAGAGTGAAAGAGATGGCTATGAAAGGCATGAGAGTTGTAGAGAACATTGTGAGAACGTGAGAGTGTTGTAGCAAGTGCAAGAGAGCTATGCAAGAAGGAGAGAGAGAAATAATTCTAAGAAGAGAGAGTGTTCAAGAGAGACCAAGAGAATTCAAGAGAGCCCAAATGGAATGAAAAGATGGTTTTAAAGAGAGCTTTGGAGGGAAAAGAAGGTTCTTGAGTTGTTACACGGCGTCTCGAGTCGTTTCCATTGACCAAGGTAGGTGACAAGTGGCAACATGCTCAAAAATGACCATTTGAATGTTGAAATATCATGGGATGCTAGCACAATGCATGGATGTTCGTGTGGCGTATTAGTATCCAGAAAAATCATGCTCAAAAATGATGGGAACAAGGGAAACACAAGGTTTGATGCAAAGCTGGTATAAGAGGGTAATTGCTGAAAAGGGGTCTTGAGCATCTTGAGACAGGAAAGAGGCTAATGCAAGGGCTGAAATGAGCCTACACAAATACTAAGGTAGAGGACACTAAAGTGGATGGAAAAATATAGGTGAAATTACAATGGGTGCAATTTTATGACACAACACTTTTCAACCCATGCTAGCCCATATTTTTTGGGTATGGAATCTTGAGTCTAGGATTTCTTAGTAAATAAGATGGATTGAATGGTGGAATGGGGTTATTAAATGTTTTCTCATTTCCTTTGCATATAAGCTAGCCAACTAGCCAAGTTTCATCATCGTGCATACAATGCCACCATCTTAGATATTCACCATGCCATCTGTAGACATCGAGAATATACTGATTGACATCATGCATCTGATCCTGACTTACTAACATCATTTCTTCCTAAATCATCCCTCGATCTAACCGTTTAATCAAATTCCCCTATCTAATTAAGTTCATCAATATTCATCTCTTAAAATTAAATAAATCATTTTGTCTAATTAAGTCACTTTCTCTTGTTAATTAAATCATTCCATCTGATCTAATTATCCCTATTTAATTAAACAATCAATTTATTTGATTAAATCTCTAAAGTCTATCTATTAAATTAAATAAATTAAAACCTTATTTGATTTAATCTAACATCATCCCTTTTAATAAAATAAATCAAAATATTTATTTAATTAGTCTCTTGTCACATTTTTCTCTTATCTGATTTAAATAAATCGATAAATGTAAGTCAAATGAGTCACATCATCAAATCTCCTGTTAAATTAATTGACCTTTGATTAATTTAATCTAGTCTCATGTCACATCCTCTAGATAATGCAAGTTGCACATGAAAATAGACTTAATTCATTTATTAAATCCCTATTTTCCCTTACATGGCATCTTTTGGAATATTCTCTCAATTTGAATTCAAAATTCCAAGTCAACATGTACATCCAACAAGGCAATAAATTCATCTTACATGTCCTTTGCCTTGAGCCAAGTGGCATTTATTGCATTTTCCCTTCCCTCTTACATGTCATTTCAACAAATTTGAAATTTAAATATTGTCATTTATTGTCACAAACCCCAAATCTTGCACAACCATCATCCATTCATAGCTTGACAAGTGGCATCATATCATTGGATAAAAGTTAGTCCCACATTGCTCAAATTTGAGCTTTTATCCATCTTGAAATCCTATAAATGAAGAGCTCCTCTCCTCATTTCATCATCCACATTCCAAGCAAAGTTACCATGCTAAAATACTTAGCCATTTTCATCCATCATTTGAGTTCTTAGCTAGGTTATTGTAGACTTTTGGCTTGGAGCTCTCACCTTCATCATCAAAGTGGATCATTCTTCATCACATATCAATCTTGCATCATTGGAGTTGGGAAAGGGCCAATTTTCACATCAAATTGGCACCAATTCCCTCAAGAGATTAGGAGTTTGCTTGCTTTAGAATAGATTTTGATATGCTTTTAAGTTTTATTGTGTTCTTCATTTCATTTTCTATCTCTTTTGCTATTCAAATGAATTTCTTGAGGAATCCTTATTCTTGCTTGCATTTCACCTTCTAATGTGTTTGTTCATGTTGTTTTGTAGGTATTTAGATTGGGTTCACACATTTGGCACTAGAAGGAGGGCCTATTCCATTAATTCTAACCTTTTTTGTGAAAATTTTACGTTTTTCTTGACACAGGAAATTCCAACGCGGGCTCATTAGCGTCGCTGTTTTTGCACCGCGGGCTCGTCAGCGTCACAGTTTCAGCACCGCGGGCTCGTCAACGTCACTCTTTTAGCACCACTGGGCTCATCTTGCTAATCTACACCAGTTTTCGAAAATTTTAAAACTCTGACGCTTTTGAAAACTACGATGCTGGGAGAAAAGAGCGACACAATTGTGCTCTATGTCCCGACACAGAGTGCCACTGACTAGTAAAGCAGCGCTGAAATAGCACCACTAGAAGGAAAAAATAGCGACGCCTTCACGAGTTGCGACATTGGAAGACAGTAAAAGGGAGAAAATTAATTTTTAGCATGTGTTTTAATTTATGATTGCTTCTTCCTCTGCTTTCTGCCTTTTGACTTCTGTATTTTTCTAGAATTTAATTATCTTTTCTCCTTTGTAGGTTGGAAGTCCAAAAGCAAGGGAAGAAGGAGCATGGAGATGATATTGGGTCTAATCAAAGTGTTTTTAAACACTTAAGTGTTTGATTAACACTTCCTTAGGAATTTGTCATCTTTGATTTGGGCTTAAAATTGAACAACATATTGTGCGAGTGTGATTAAACATGCGACATGTGTTCTTCCTTTGTTTCTAAACAAAGGTTGATTGAACTATGAGTGTTTTTTTTCACTATTGTTTATCCTAGAGGGCCTGCCTTGGGGAAAAAGTACTCACCCAAGGGAACGACTCAACCAGTAACACTCTAAAGCCAAGAGTATTTCCAGCCGAGATATAAATGTGGGTATTGGAAGAAATGCAAGTATCATATAGTTGATTTCGATAAGATGGATCCAAAAGGGGACTCTTGCCATATGGGTCAATCTCCACGAGCGGAAAGTCCTTACTAGAACCCATGTGCTAGAATTTTCCAAAATCCTTAATCTATTTGTTGGTGCAAGAACAGTCGTTCTAAAGCCGCCCCACACTTTTACGGTCTTTAGTAGAAATGGAAAACATGCCATGGGAGTTTCATGGGTGTTGATGCTTGGTTGCCCCATATAAGTGAGTGCCGTGGAGGGGAGCCAGTTGGGTCAAGCATCTAACCATTCGCTAAAAATAAGAGTAGTTGGACTTGTCCAAATGGGGATTCAACAAATATTGTCCTACACATCCGTAGGGTTTGTACTTGTTTTGGTTTGAAAACAAAATGTTGTATTCAAAAACATTTGCAAACAAACACTTAACAATATCATTCAAATTTCAAACCCTTTTGGAGATAAATTCCATTAACTCAACCCATATGTTATTGCTTTCCCTTGGGATTCACATCCTTAGAGGTTTCTAAGCATTGGATTAAATCTCAATTTGTCTTCTCAAGTAAACAATAGGAAACGCTTGCCTTGAGTTCATTAAATTTCCACATAACATATCTTGTGGGGTTTGAAGAAATTAAGACATTGGACATCTTAGTTTGAAAACCTAATTGAAGAAAGTGTTTTTGGTAAAATAAAGGCATTAACCAAAGCTAAACAAAAATGAACTTTCATGTGTGTTGAAGACTCCAAATCCCAAAACACAAAATCATTAATTAGAAATCCAAATGATTCAAATCATTTATTGGTTACAAAGGTCATTAGGAAGCATTTGCATGCTCTTCAATACCTAGGTCTAAGCAAACAAAGTGTGTCTTTTTAGGTTCTTTTTAGGATCAAAACATATCAAAATCATTTTTCACCCATCCCCCAAAACATCAAATCCATATCATCATCACCTTTTGAAAGATCTTATAATCATCCTTGACACTAGGCTTCGTGGTAAAACCAAAATCATCAAAATCATTAAATCCTTGAGAACATTTATCAAAAACACCTTTGGTTAGGTATGTGTAGATGCATCCTTTTGCATATACTTAGTCAAAGTTATCAAAATCATCTTGTCTAACTTAGTATATGTGGATGAATCCTTCTTCATATGCTTAGTGAAACAATCACCTTGTTTGAATAGGTGTGAGTAGATGCATCCTTCTCCTCACACATATTCAAATTATCATCATTTGAACAAAGCTATCCCTTAGATCATTATCAAACATCCTAGGGTCTTTTTTGTTCAAAAATCCAAATCAAAGATCAAGGACAAAATCTCGAAATCTAAAATCAAGAATCAAAATCCACAAGTCCTAAAAGCCTAGTGTCTCATTCAAGATTTATCAAAAGCAAAAACATTCATAACATTCATCCCTAAAATATCATTATCATATCATCACCTTTGATCCTCAAAGCATCCTAAATCTTTTCACTTTGGGACATAAAATAGAGATTAATCCAAAGAATCAAGAGATTCATCTCCCATATTCTCAAAGATTGATCCTTGTTTTATGGTTCAAATGAGATCTCAATACAAGAAGAGTATGGAAGCCAACAAAGAAAATCCTGCTTCAAGTGACCTTAGCCAAACAAACACAAAAATGAATCTCACTGAATCAAACAATCCATTGATCCCCTCATCATCTCAAAATCCACAAGAAGAAAATCAAGGGAAGGACCTCACTTTCGGAATATCTCGCGAGGAAATGATGGAAATGCTCCAAAATCTAGACAACCATAGAAGCATCAACATCATGATGAGACTTAACCCTTCGTTGTACATGCTCGAACTAGCAAAACAAGGGGCCAAGTTACCTTCAAATTTTGATGTGAGTACTATAGTGGATACATCATTTCCCCCAATCTCATCCACCATACCCATTTCATCTACACCTCCATCCCAAAAACATCACCCAAAACATCCCACAAGTCACAACATCATTTGCTCCAACACAACGCAATGTCAACAAGGGAAATGCATTCCTTAATGCTCTTCAATCACATCCCATTGTTAACAATCAAAATTTAGACGCAAGCACCACCTTGGAACAAAAAAAAATCAACAACCCATTAAACAAAAATGTTCCTCACTTTACATTATGACCCATCATCAACATCTTTTCATGGAGCACCACAAACACCTCTTCTCACAAATTCACAAGAAGAGGGAGATACGTTCAGACTAGGGGGCCTATTCGATACCACAACATTCTCACAACAACTCACACCTCTCACATTTCCACCTCTTCCGCCATTGCCATTATCATCCACACCACTCCTTGGTTTAGGGCTCCCTCCCCTACCAAGCATCAATCAAACCTATATCCCAACCATCAATCAAAACATTGCACCAAACACAAAATTTGTCATTGATATCGCAGAAAACAAATGATAAATACACAAGCAATGGAAACATCATCGAACACCCCCTAACATCACAAAGCATGGTCTCCCAAGGACCAATCACATCAATACCATTATCCAACATGCAAAACATCAACACAACATCATCACTCACCACCATTCCACCACCACCCCCACCACCACCAACATTCACCACATCAAACCAATTTGATGCAGCATTGCAAGCTACTTTCCAAAGAGGATACCAACAAGTGTAGAAACAAAAAGCCATGCAACAAGCCGCTCAAGTTGCGCAAGCTGCCAAAGCTGCACAAGTCGCATTACAAGCACAACAAGCTCAACAAGCCCAAGCATTATTCAAACAGCAATAACAACAAGCCGCCCAAGCCACACAAGCACAAAGGGTCACTCAAACACAACTTTTATTACAGCAACAAGTAGCGCAAGCGCAAGCTCAAGCACAACTTCTTGCACAAGCAGCACAAATGCAAGCATATCAACAAGCACTAAAGCAATACCAAGAGCAGCAAGAAGCAGCAGAATTGACAGCCCAACAACAACCATTGTGGGAATAACAACAAGCGTAACAACAAGCGTTAGAATAGAAACAAGCACAACAACAAGCATTGTTGGAACAACAGCAATCGCAACAACAAGCACAAATCCTAGCACAACAACAACAAGATCAACAAGTATTGTTCATCCAAAAGCAAGTAGAAGCCTACTTCGCCCGCCACAACATACCGATACTATTGAACAACGCACCAACCAATCCATCCATCCAAACCACGATTGCAACACATCAAAACACATTCATCCCACCCCCTGATCCACAAAGTGATGTAACGACACAACTCAGGTTGTTATCACAACAAGTGCTTGACCTTCAGTCGGGGCGAACAACCAAAACATCAAGCAACTTGTGTCCCTATCCATTTGATAGGAGCTTAGAAATGAAACCATTCCCTAAGGGATTTGAGATCCCTAAATTTGACAAATATCGAGGGACAAGAAACCCTGAAGATCACATTAGGGAATTCTAGGTTCATTGCATGGAGGTCGCATACGACGATACTTATCTGATGTGGCTATTTCCTAGAAGCTTGGCAGGCAACGCTATAGAATGGTTCTCACTTACCCTTAGGCATTAGAACATTCCAAGAAATTAGAGACCCATTCATAAGGAACTATGCATGTAACATTGCAATGGATGTTAGTCTCGAAGAGTTATACACTCTAAAACAAGGGAAAAATGAGTCTTTTGCTTCATTTCTTCAACGATGGCAATCCAAGGCCAATCGAAGCAAGTGGACCATGCCAGAAGAGCAACAAGTCTGCACAATTATCGCCAACCTTGAAAGTCGCCTATCATTCCACCTCAAGGTTCAGGGTATCACTACATATGAACAATTGATCTCCAAGGCTCTCAGCATTGAAAGAGCCCTTGTGACCCAACTTGCAGAATCAACATCATATCACAAACAGCAAAATAATCACCCACCATCAAATTACAATGATAAACCTTGAACATGGGCAAGAAACAAGAACATTACTAATGATGGCATCATCGATGCCAAGGTGGTCATTAGTGGTCCACGCCAAAATACACTCGCACCACAAATCCAAAATCAACGCCAAAACACTCATCACACAACATATCAACCCAACAACAACCCAACCATCAATAACCTCAATGACCAAAGAGGACCACCCTAGTGCAAAACTTATCCTAAACAAAAATACACTATGTTGGGGGAACCACTTGAGGACATCATGAAAAGGTTGATCGACGAAAAGCTCATCAAGGTTCGTATCTTCGAGAATTACCAAGAGCCTGATGTCAAACCTCCTTGGTACAATGAGAATCAACTTTGTGAATTCCACAAAATCAAAGGTCACACCATGAACAACTGCATTAGACTCCAAAATATCATCCAAGATCTCATTGACAAAAGAATCATAAATGTTGAACAACCTACGGGAAATCAGGACCTAAAAATCTACACGAATCTGAGGCCGAATCATGGCAACAAAGGGAATAAAAATGATAAAGGGAAAGGTAGTGTAAATCATGTTTATGAATTTTTCGTAGCCTCCCTAGATGAGGACTGCATGGTCATCACTATCAAGGGCGCCCATGTCGAAGATTTTGGAGTCACCACAAGAGGCAGCAAAGTCACCATTGCAGGATCATCCCAACCTAATAGAGTCCCTTCATCAAAAGTCATCCCGTATAGCTACAATGTTGTAGACCAACTCAAAAGAACACTAGCACACATCTCCATCATGGAGTTGTTAAAAATATCATCAGCACATAAAAAGATCCTCGAGGAAGCATTAGCCTCATCCACCATCCCCGTAGATCTTGATGCGGACCAATTCCAAGCTATGGTCAGAAATATCATAACACCTAATCTCCTTACATTCTCTGACCAAGATTTCCCTGCCCAACCATCTCACAACCGCGCACTTCACTTGGAAGCCATTGTAAACAAAAGCAAAATCAAAAGGGTCTTGGTGGATGGAGGTGCAGGTCTGAACATCTACTCTCTCAGCCTCATCAAACAAATGAAAATATCATAAGATTCCATCGACAAAGGTAAAGGAATCATAATCAAAGCGTATGATGACCAAGAAAGAGTGTCTCAGGGCACAATCAAACTCCCTATTCAAGTAGGGCCAACACTCATGGAAACCACATGTCAGGTCTTGGACCTCGAATTACCATATAATATCCTCCTCAGACGCCCATGGATCCATGCAATGAAAGCTATAGCATCAACCTTCCACCAGTGTGTAAAATTTACACATAATGGACAAGAGGTTACCATTCATGGAGATCCCAAACCGTTTTCATATTGCAAAAATCTTGAGGCCAAATATTACAAAATCCCCCAAGTGCCAAAGAATGATGAGGGCCCATCCACACCATACATTGACCCTGCCACCCTCGCATCCACTTCTGTGATAGAGACACCCGCCATTCCCGCCATTCCCACCATCTCTGACATCAAGCTCATCATCCAGGAGGATGGTTGTGGAATTTATAGGCTCCCTAATAATTCTTTTGTGATAGGAGAGTTACCTCAATCTCCTAGATCATGGGGACGCCCACAAGAAAACCAAACGTCTACATCACAAACCTATCCTGAAAACTATCTAGAATTCACAAGATGGGGAGACCTTGGCCATGAGGTTATTGAAGCATATCGGTCTCACATGTTGTATCAAGATGAAAGACCGACACCTAAATTACCAATGGATGAAAGAAGCAGGGGCCTACAAATGATGTTTGCAATGGGTTATGACAAAAACCATAGATTAGGACAAAATGACAACGGTCTCATAAAACCTATCATGCCGAAGACACAACCTATAACAAATCTTTGTATTGGATGTGCCACTCTGAGAATAACCATATGTGGTCGGAGTCTTCCAGTTAGAGCCGGTAATGTTTCTCCTCAGCCGGTACTAGTACAGTACACTCACCAATAGTCACAAGTAGGGACACATAATTTTATAACTAAGCCCTATATTAGTAGCGATGACGAAGATACCTTGACCAATCTACCTAGGCTATTCGAAGATACCACCCTGTGTATGATTAGTACCATATCCTTTGAACCAGATAGTCAAAATCATGAGATTCGTTTAGTCTACCCCCAACTGATCGACTATGACCAACGAGGACCACCAATTCTCGATACATTCAAAAATGATGAAGCGCTCTCAAAATTCATGGGATTGAGGGATAACATTCCAGAGGGAGATCACAAAGCAAGCTTCTTAATGGAGTTGGACACACAAGCTTATAATGGGGAAACGATTGAATCCTTTAGTCGCAAAAGTGAGAAACTAAGAATCATATCCAAGTCTTTTAGTGAAAACCACACTGTGGCACTCTCCAACAAGAAAATAGTAAAAAGAAAGGATGTATCCAACAGTGAAAACCTCTTTGAGGCACCCGAGGATGAAGGATTAAATCTTCCCCTAAGAGCTATTCATCAAGAGAAGTTAGCAGTCTTGGCCGAAAAGTGCAATCCGGTCAACATAGGAACAGAGGAGACCCCGCATATCACATTTTATGCGGAATCACTATTATCAGAAGAGCAAGAACTCCTAGCAGCATTCCTAAAGGAAAGACAAATAAACTTCGAATGGAGTTACGCTGATATGCTAGGGCTAGATCCAGAAACTATAGTTCATCATTTAGTAGTGTATCCAAAGGCAAAACCGGTCAAACAAAAGCTTTGGAAAATGCATCCTCAAATTGCTCTGTTGATCAAAATGGAACTCAAAAAGTTGTTGGATGCATGATTTATTCGACCAATCGATTATCCAAAATGGGTGTCAAATTTTGTACTTGTTTCAAAACCTGAAGGAGCCATCAGAATTTGTACAGACTTCAGAAATTTGAACAAGGCATGTCCCAAGGATGATTTCCCACTTCCCAATATCGACATGATTGTAGACATGACATCAGGACATGAGATGTTATCACTAATGGACAGATTTTTAGGATACAACCAGATTATGATAGCAAAAGAAGACCAACACAAGACGGCTTTCACTTGCCCATGGGGGACCTAATACTGGAACATGATGCCATTCGGCCTAAAGAACGCAGGAGCAACCTATCAAAGGGCCATGACATGATTCACAAAACAGTCAAAGACTATGTCGATGACATCCTACCCAAGTCAAGGAAAAGACATGATCATATAGCAACCCTAAGTGCTATCTTCAATAGACTGGAGGAATACAAAGTTAGACTAAATCCCAAGAAGTGCGTCTTTGGCGTACAATCAGGTAAACTGCTAGGATACATAGTCTCCATGAGGGGTATTGAGGTAGATCCAGCAAAAGTAAAAGCAATCCCCGAGATGGAAGCACCAAAGACACTAAAACAACTGAGAGGCCTCCAAGACTGACTTCAATCCATCCGATGGTTCATAGCACAACTGGCAGACAAGCAGAACCCATATTCGTACCTACTCCACAAGGGGGTAGCATATAAATGGGATGCAAAATGAAGAAGCATTCAACAAATTCAAGATACCTCACAGCGCCACGATTATTGTCCACCTATCCCGAAGCGTTGATCACCCATATGTGTCGACAATAGCGGCAACCGGGCTCATACGCCAGCGCTGATGAAAATGGGATGGAGAGGGGCATCTATTATATCAGTAGGACAATGGTCGGTCACAAGCTAAATTACTCATTCATCAAAAAAGCTTGCCTCGCCGTAGTGTTTGCATCCCAAAAATTCAGACATTACATGCTAGCACACAAAATAAAGCTCATCGCAAAAATTGATCCCCTCAAGTATCTCCTATCCAAGGCAATGCTCAAGTGCAAAGTGGGTAATGATATTGATAATATCAGTATGTAGAGGAAATGACCAAAGGGACAAGTCATTGCAGATCAACTAGCGAGAAGAACCTGTTTATAGAATCTCCATATAAATTTCGAGGAGAATCCATCTTTAACCTCAATGTAGCGGACCATTGGAAACTATACTTCAATGGTTCTTATACACAACATGGATTAGGAGCTGGTGTCTTCTTCATCACCCCACAAGGGGACTGCATACCGAAGTCATACAAATTGGCATTTCCTTGTACTAACAACATAGCGGAATATGAGGCTTGCTATAAGCCTCGGGATAGTAGTGCAATGGAATATCCATAGCCTCTCTCAAGGTATGGGAGACTCTCGATTGATCGCCATTGGTCAGCCGTGAATATGAACAAGGTAATAAGCTAACTCCCTTGGTGGTGGAACTCTAAAGATCCTTCATTGACACTGCTGTTGACATATTCAAAACCAACAATATAGCATTTAACCAACAATTGATTCAAGACATCACTTCATAATGTCTTGAAATATAATTTGGTGAACAACTAACCATTAAATTTGAATTCAATATGTGCTGAAATCGTTGAATGAAAAGTATGAGTATCCACGACATCTATATGCGAATGAGTCACCGCGGCCTACCGTGGGCACAAAACGACCTTTATCAAAATCCATCCGGTTGTCATCCTGGGTGATACCTTATCTTTGTAGAAACATAGAGGGTACTTTCATTTGTCTAAATGTTGAGGAGGCATTAACGCTCTAGCAAGGGTTCATAAGCTATTCTGGCTCACACTCGAGTGGAATAATATAGCCAAAGCGCTAATTTGGGTACTATTGGCCCCTGATGATGAAATCACGCTAAAGGTGTTTTATAATATCAGCAACATGGGACCTCATCCATGCTCCAGCTTAAGAACTTCACCCGATCATCACACCATGGAATTTTTCGTGATGGGGACTCGATCTCATTGGGAAAATCACACCAACCTCATCCAATGGCCATAAATTCATCATAACTGCAACCGAGTACTTCAAAAAGTGGGTGGAAGCCATAACCATGACATATATCACTTGGAAGCGGATCTCAAAATTCATCTTGAACTATCTCATCACCATTATGGTGTCTAAGCCATTATCTTTCGATTAATGGACGCTCATTCAAGAACCGAGGTTAAACGACATGCCAAGAAATTCCGTCCGGAAGCATCTCTTCTCCACCTGAACTATCCCCAAAATAATGGCCAGCGAGAAGCCACAAGCGAAACCATCCTCAATCCTCAAAATAATCAATGACACGAGGTCATGGTATCTAACGACAATCAACCCTCACGGGCTTATCAGACACTCCACACCCACTAGCACCCCTTTCTCATGGTCCCCGGATCGGGAAGTCGTACTCCCTATTGAGACAGGCTCCACCCCTTAGAATATCGTGCAAAATCTCAATATTTGATGAGGGACTATATGGGTGTCAAGATTCCCGTGGGCGGAGTTATTGGATGAGACATGATGCTTTGAGATCATCTATGATTATCAAAATATATAGCGAGCTACAACAAGAAGATCAGAAGCAGGACTTTTCAAGTCAGAGAATTGGTCTTAAAAGAAAATCAGAAGAATGTCCCGAATCCCAGCAGCAAAGGCAAGTTCGAACCCAATTGGTTAGGGCCTTTCATCGTTACAGCAAGCTATAAATTAGGGGCATATCAGCTATCAACACCTGAAGGGAAACCTCTGCAAGAGCCCATGAATAGCTCCCATCTCAAAAAGTTTTATGCCTAATTCATCCAGGTATAAAACCAAAAATCCAAAAAAATTAGAAAAAGTCCTAAAAAATGGTTACTTCGGAAAAAGCTTGGCAAACAAGCATCTGGGTAACAACAAAAAAATCAAAAAATCAAAAACATAAAAAAGATCAAAAAAATCGTCCTCTAGTGAAAACCACTTTGGTGGCACTTTGGGCAAGTACCTTGGTGAAAACCTGGCAAATAGGTACCTTGTGTAAATAAGCACTTTCCATCCACCAGGATCTTTACAGCTTGTTCATCATTATCCCTCCACTTCGCTTCCATCATCCATTGCATTTAGGTCTCCATCCATCACTCATCCATTCGCATTTGCACCATAGTTTGGTCCTATGTTTGTATCATGATCCCTCCTAGTACTACTCGGCCCATTCTCAAGTTCAGTTTGTCCTGCCTCTATCGGAGTAGTCTATTACGTCACGCTGGGGGCACATTCTCATTGGATCGGATTCGTGTAGATTCTTAAAGTCCTCAAAATTAGAAAATCCAAAAACATCAAAACATCAAAATCCAAAAATAGGTCAAAAAGTCATTCAAAAAGTGAAAAAAAAGGTTGTCTTGTTGAACTACATCATCTCTGAGCTTGAACGTAGGCAAGGTTGATCTTTGATCATCCCCTGAGACATTTAGGTTATTCTTATAGGAGTTCGTCATAATAAAATGACATCTCATCATGTATATCGCCATCTGTAAATCGATCAAGTCATCAGTCAAACTACGTAGTCTCTGCGTGTATAACGTAGGCAAGGCTAATCTTTTGATCAGCCCTCGAGACCCCTAGGATAGGTCTTTAGGTTAGTATCTCAGTCAAAATCTCAGAAAATCCCAAAAACATTGGAAAATCAAAACATTTGTAAAACCTCAAAAAATACCAAAAAATAGCCTCAAAACATTGTAAAACGTCAAAAACATCCAACTATTCAAAAAAAAAATTCATCCACCTCATCTCGCTTACACCTGCAATAAACATCATTCATAATAAAGTGATTGTCATCATCAACCTTTGGTAAAACAATCGGAAACAAGTCTAGCAGATTGCAAGTAGAACTCAAAATGTCAAGTCTTAAGTCTAAGTCAGTAAGCAAACTGGTCATCTCTTCATATCAATAACACATCACCTGAATTTGTCCCATATCAATCATCCTTTATAAACGAAATGGCGTGCCGCCATCCACTAACATGTCCTAGGCTGAATCCTTCCTACAATGGGCATTATCTTTTGACAATAAGTTTTGGTTATCATCTTAGAAAACACATCCTTTTCCCGTTAGCAATATTGAAGAGCGTTAGTTTGTTTGTTTGCTTGGTCTTTATCTTTTTGACTTATCTTATTTTGCGCTTATTGACAAGGACATCTCGATGATATCCCAAAACAGAGGATTTAGAGAAATAGGAATGGGGTAGTGATCATTATCTTTTGGTTGCTGTGCTTGTTAGATGTTCTTGTAAAATAACCTCGGCGAATACTTGCTTTGATAGGTATATAGGGAAGAGGTCTAGGGCAACTTGTTGACTATTACAGGGATAGGTTTACCTTTCCATGTTTTGGTCTGAGCTATCTAAAGCTTCTGAAGTACATCCTAGAGCAAGGTTTATGTATGTCAGGTGTGAACAAGAATACTCCTATCTGATTGTCAAGTCAAAGTCCACCACACTAAGTACAACGCCATCCTAGTTGTCTATACCTTGATGCATCATACCATGTGTGTTATCAAACATAAGGAAATTCGGCCCTTTGAAAATCCCAATTCCTCAACAAGTAATCATCATCATCATCATCTGCATTTGTGTCATCTTGTGTCTTGTTGAAATGACTTCTTCTCTTCTTACTAATCACGCTAACAAGGGTACTATGACAGTTAACCATCATCACCATTATCATCATCGCTCTTGCATCCACAAATCATTGGCACATTGCATATCATATAGAAATCATGCATATTGCATAAACATATCATATAGGAAAAACACGCATTGCATTTTAATCATCATATAAATAGCTTATCATAAAAAACATTTTTCATAGATAGGTGCATACATGTCATCGCATTTCACCCATTGCATTGCATCACATAGCATTCATAACCATTTTATCATCTGAATCATCGCATAGCATCTATAAGGACATTCCATAAATCATTATAATAATAAACAGTAGGCATATAAACATTTAATTCATTTTGCATTAACATCACATCACATCGCATCCATAAAATCATCTCATATATAAGCATTTTCCATACATCATTGCATAATCACTTCACATATCACATTTGCATAAAATAAATCATCACATAAATAACATCATCGTATAAACATCATTTTGCATCCATAATAACATCATTGCAAAACATATAGAAATAAACCACCTATGCATAAATAAAAGTACACGGTACATCTCATCAAAATCATCTCATATATCATATCATCAATTGTCATAGTACAAGAGAATAAATAATTGGATCACTATACAAGTATGTCAATTAGTACAAAATGCCCATCCGGCTATCAAAAATGAGCCTGTAAGGCACAAAAGGGTACATCATAAAATCTAGGTCAAGCCCAATCTTCGTGGATGCTGCCCTCACCCCTGTCACTGTGACCCTCTGGTGGTCTCTAACTGGCCTGCTCTGAGTAATTAGGGACCCAGTCTGCTCTAGGTACATGGTTGTGGTAGGCCCGGCGGTAGTACTCTATCTCTCAAATGGCCTCCCTGCAAGATCGGACCAACACTGTACCTTGCGAGGATGAGGCGGCTGTCATACTCTCAATCTGCTACCTGTGGCCTAGCTCTATCGCTGCCTGTAGCTCTGCAGCCTATCTCTGCTGCACAACCTAATCTCTCTCTACTCTAAGCTGCTCTCTCTCAGCCCGTGCCTGGTCCCTCTCAGCCGTCATTGTCTATATCTGTGCCTACAATTGCAAAATCAAGGCATCTTGTGCGTCTGCCTGTCCTGTTGGCTATACTCGTGGCTATGCATGAACCTCACCCTCACCCTCAGCTCATGGTGGTGGGACTGGCAGATCCTGCTGCTGGTCCTGCATGGGGACATCCTCCTGACCTAGTGGATCTAGGGGCTCCCGTCAGACCTCAATCCTCGGTCCTCGCCCTCGTCCTCGTCCTCTCCTGCCTCTAAACCTATATGCCTCTGGGTCCTCACCTGGAATAGTCAACCGTGGGGGAGGTCTAAACTAATCCATGTATGTCTGTGTGGTGCCCAAATCTGCCAATCCCTGATGGTAGGCCCATGGTCGGGCCACTAGCCCTCAAAAGCTATCAACCACCTCCGCTATAGGAATACCAGGGCCCCATGACACCTGTGTCATCCTACGTGCAAAGATGGCCACATAGCCATCATCTAGCCGATCCTACGGCTCCCCAAACTGACGTTGTACGTGTTCGGGTAAGTATCTCTCTATCATGGTGAGCTCTCGACCTTGCATGTATCTATCCTGCCGGCAGTAGAAGAGCTGTGCTGCATCATTAGCCCATCTAGGATGACCGAGGTAGGGTCTCCAAATGAACACAACCATCTCATCTATGACCCACCTCCAGTAGGGGATCTCGTGCTCTCTAGTGTGTGTGAAGGACACACCACCTCTGTACTGTGCCACCTAGGCATCCTCTGCCCCCATCGGAACTGGAACAACTCATGGACATAGCACATAAATATGATCCCATGCCCAAACATGCAAAAGAGTCACAACAGCTCCCAGTGCTCTGTCATCCGTGTATGCATACTCATGCAAATCTCTGTAAAGTGAAGCCAAAAGTTCAAGCCCCCATTCAAACTGAACTGGCCTGTCCTGTACCATCCTCTCCCAGCAGTATCCTAACCCAGTATCCTAACCCAAGATTGAAATATCGCCCTCACCGGTCTGGGGCAACCAAACCAGAAATGATCGCTACAATGGCCCAGCAGAAGGGAGGTGCTATGACTCTATACCGCTCCAGCTCAATCTGCCTCTATTAGTAAATAATATCACGCATGGCGAGGACTCGGGTGTAGCAATCGCGTCACTCCTCCATATCATAAATCACTCAGCGGCCATGAATGGGCAATCGTAATATCTGCCAGACATCCTCCAAAGTGACGGTCACCTCACCAGTGGGAAGATGAAATGATGACGTCTCGCTGTGCCACCGCTCTGCCAGCACTAACAGCATCCCGAGGTGTGTATGCACGGGCATTGCGTACGCAATATGCCATAGTCCTGTGACTCCCAGTCAGTCTTGGTCTCTGTCGCTCAGATTTCGTAAAATGCTCGCCAGCTTCGGTGACCAGTGCTCCTGTGAGTAAAGCTCCCTAGGCCCGTCCTGCATCATGCAAAGTCAGTATGTTAATTTTTTTTGGAAAATTCCTGACCTAACACTCCAAACTTGCATCCAGTGGCACAGTTTGTAAAGGCGTCACAGTTTGATTTTTCTCAAACTCTGACACTAGAGTTAGAATTTCACCAAAAAGAGCCGCCGCGGCACAATTTAACCCTCAGCGTTGCAATTTGCTTGAAAAGGGTGCTGCCGTGGTGCACTTTTCCAAAACTCACCCACGAGTCTGAGCTGAGCCCGATCCCAGCGGTGGAGTTTTTAAATTCCATATTGCGCTGCAGCGGCACAAAGAGGGAAAAAGCGGTGCACTTTAAACACCGAGCAGTGCTATAATAGCACCACTGGAAGCGAGCTCATCCTAAAACAAGTAATAAATGCACTAAAATGAAAAAATGAAGTGTTAGTTAGGGTCACATACCAAGGCATCGAGGGCAGGTGGCCGCTGGTAGGTCTGAACTCGGTCAGAAACATGAAGAGGAAGTTGTCATTGTGCCATATCGTCAAGAGGTCAAAGGTCGAATCTCGAGGTACGCTAGCGGAGGTGTGTGAAAATGACTTGAAAGTGACCTCTCGGGCCCCTTTTAAGCCTAAAAATTAGGGTTTTTTGACCCTCTAGGGCTGTCCTACTAGGGTTTTGGACCCTCGAACCCGTTTTTGTCCGTTTGAGGCTTGTTTTTCATTGTTTTATTGCGTTTAGACACGTTTTTAGCCTCCCATACCCCTTTTGGACCTGTCGGGCACTTTGTCACATTTTTCGTGAGATCACCCAAAAATTTTGAAATTTTCATCCGATCTCTCGAGGGGGCATCATAATGGCATATTTTCTCTCGCCACACAGCAATGGGGCAAGCTTTTTGAATATTGAAACTTTTTTGGCTTTGATCGAAATCAGTTATTTTTTGAACCAACGCAACAAGTGCATTGCTTCAAAGAGGGGCAAAATGTAGACATCGAAAATATACTGATTGACATCGTGCATCTGATCCTGACTTACATTATTTCTTCCTAAATCATCCCTTGGTCTAACCATTTAATCAAATTCCCCTATCTGATTAAGTTCATCAATATTCATCTCTTAATTAAATAAATCTTTTTGTCTAATTAAGTCACTTTCTTTTGTTAATTAAATCATTCCATCTGATCTAATTATCCCTATTTAATTAAATAATCAATTTATTTGATTAAATCTCTAAAGTCTATCTATTAAATTAAATAAATTAAAACCTTATTTGATTTAATCTAACATCATCCCTTTTAATTAAATAAATCAAAATCTTTATTTAATTAGTCTCTTGTCACATTTTTGTCTTATCTGATTTAAATAAATCCATAAATCTAAGTCAAATGAGTCACATCATCAAATCTCCTATTAAATTAATTGACCTTTGATTAATTTAATCTAATCTCATGTCACATCCTCTAGATAATGCAAGTTGCAAATGAAAATAGATTTAATTCATTTATTAAATCCCTATTTTCCCTTACATGGCATCTTTTGGAATATTCTTTCAATTTGAATTCAAAATTCCAAGTCAACATGTACATCCAACAAAGCAATAAATTCATCTTACATGTCTTTTGCCTTGAGCCAAGTGGCATTTATTGCATTTTCCCTTCCCTCTTACATGTCATTTCAACAAATTTGAAATTCAAATATTGGCATTTATTGGCACAAACCCCAAATCTTGCACAACCATCATCCATTCATAGCTTGACAAGTGGCATCATATCATTGGATGAAAGTTAGTCCCCCATTGCTCAAATTTGGGCTTTTATCCATCTTGAAATCCTATAAATGAAGAGCTCCTCTCCTCATTTCATCATCCATATTCCAAGCAAAGTTACCATGCTAAAATACTTAGCCATTTTCATCCATCATTTGAGTTCTTAGCTAGGTTATTGCAAATTTTTGGCTTGGAGCTCTCACCTTCATCATCAAAGTGGATCATTCTTCATCACATATCAATCTTGCATTGTTGGAGTTGGGAAAGGGCCAGTTTTCACATCAAATTGGCACCAATTCCCTCAAGAGATTAGGATTTTGCTTGCTTTAGAATAGATTTTGATATGCTTTTAAGTTTTATTGTGTTCTTCATTTCATTTTCTATCTCTTTTGCTATTCAAATGAATTTCTTGAGGAATCCTTATTTCTTGCTTGCATTTCACCTTCTAATGTGTTTGTTCATGTTGTTTTATAGGTATTTAGATTGGGTTCGCACACCATCATGAAACTCAAGGTTGAACCCTTTGCTCCTAACTTTTATTTGCAATTGGTCAAGCTCTAACATAAAAATAAATTACTAATAATCACTCAACCAAGGGTGCCTAGATTAAAGCTTGCTTGTATTGGTTGAAGGTGGGAGATAGAGCTTCTAAAAAAAATTAATTATCTCTTTAGGATCACAACACTTCTTAGGGTATCAAAAAATTAAGGATAGCTACCGACTACTCAAAGAAATCTATGATATCCTTCAAGCCCTTGTTAGGAATTATGAATAGTTTTCAAAATACAAGAGAATTCTCTTTATAAACATACTTTATAAGAATTCCTTGACATTGTTCCTTGTTGTCTTTCATTTTCTTATTGAGATTTTGGTCATCAATTTCTCTTCATTATTAATCTATGTGAAGATATATTCATTATGGCTAATGAGAAATCCCCCATATATGATGGTTTTCTTTGTGAATTTTATAAGACTTCAAGATTGTATGCATGAGGATCTTCATAAAGTTTATCTTGAAGAATTTTAGTCCAATTCATTAACAAAAAATTACTAAGAAAAGAAATATCAAAGTCATACCTAATTTAGGTGACCTTGAAGATATTTATAATTGGAATTTGGTCACATTGCTTAATGTTTCCTATAATATCATAACCAAAGCTCTTGTGTTAAAGTTATGTCATCTTCTTCTTGAAATTGTGTGACCTAAGAAAACTATCTTTATTAAATTTGCATATTGGATAATATCATTGCAGTCTAGGAAGGTATGGAATAGGATCAACGATCCAATTTGCAAGCCTTGTTCATCAAAAATGTTTTTTTTTTATCTTATGATCATATCTCACTATTAACAATCAATAATCTCACTATTAACAATCAATAATCTAGTATTTTTGGCCTTTTTCAATCCATCTACTAGGGATGTCCCTTACAATTTCCTTATGTGCTTGCTACTAAATTCTTTTGATACCTTCTAGCTCATTCTATTTTCCAAAGGTTGGTTAAAGGTATCTCTGTTAGAAAGAAAATAAACCCCAGTACAACAAACAAAAGAGATGTAAACAAATTCACATCATACATAATATTAAGATTCAATTACTTTGCACAGAGGAGAATATTAAAAATAGAGTAAAAAATTTATTAATGCCTCAAAAATAGAGTTGCCTATGCTCTTACAGGACCATGCCTTCATTTTTCCCTTCAAAATAGAGTTTTCTTCATTCTTCTAAAAACATAGTAACATATTTTCTTTTACAAAATAGAGCTTTTTATGAGAAGCTTCCATAATATTCCTTGAGGAAAGAAGAGCCTAGATACAAAAAGAAGAATGTAGAAGAAGTAAAGAGATAGAAATAAATGCGGTGGGAGAGTAGTTGAACGAAATGGTAGGGGAGATTACTCCAGTACAGCTTGAGTCCACGTCAACCAACACTCCCCCTTAATCTTCACTACCATGTATGTCTGCAATACCAAATCCTTCTCAAAGATGCTCAAAAAAGTTCTTTGCAAGTGGCTTTGTGAAGATGTATGCCAGTTGTTTGTTAGACTTGCAAAACTCAAGATATATGTCACCACTGTTCACCAATTCTCGTATAAAATGATATTGTGTATCTATATGCTTGCTCTGTTTATGAAAAAGATGATTTTTAGATAAGGAAATTGTTGAATTATAATCACAATAAATTTTTGTAGGTTCTTCTTGTGGATGCCTCAAATCTGAAAGTACTCTTCTCATCCATATTGTCTAACAAGAACTGTTGATGTGGCTGCAAAGTATTCTACTTTAGCTAATGAAAGTGTCACAATTGGTTGTTTCTTTGATGCCCAAGAGATAGCTCTTGATCGTAGATGAAAGATATACCTTGAAGTTCTTTTTTTGTCATCCATGCTACCTCCCCAATCACTATTAGTATATCTGATCAATTTGTAATCATGTGAAGATGTATACAAAATCCCAAAGCTCTTTTTTCCAGCTATATATCTTAAAATTATTTTTCCAACTTTCTAATGTGATTCCTTTGGTTTGTCTATGAATCTTAGAGAAATGAAACTAACCCCATACATGATATCCGGTCTTGTGGTGGTTAGATACATAAGGTTGCCAACTAATCTTTTGAATAAAGTTGCATCAACACTAGGACTTTCGTCATCCTTGCTAAGTTTTAAGCCCAATGCAATGGGTGTAGGAGTTGGATTTACATTTTCCATCTTAAATCTCTTCAACAAATCATTAGCATACTTGCTTTGACATATAAAAATGCCTTGGTCATTTTGGCTTACCTCTATCCCAAGAAAATATCTTATGAGCCCTAAATCGGTCATATCAAATTAGTTTCCCATGGCTGCCTTGAATGAGTCAATTGACATGTTATCTATGAATATCAAATCATCTACATACAAGCACACTATCAAGATTTATCTTCCACAGTTCACTTTGATGTATACAAAGTTGGTTCATTACCACACTTGCTAAACCCATTGTTCACAAAATAAGAGTCTATCTTGTTGTACTAAGCTCTAGGAGTTTGTTTCAAACCATATAGTGCCTTTTTCGATTTGTATGCCTTATGTTCTTCTCTCAAAAGTTCATAACTGGGTGGTTGTTTTATATACACCTCTTCTTATAAAATTCCATTAAAAAATGTTGATTTAACATCCATTTGAGAAACCTTCCAATTGTTTTGATCTGCTATAGATAAGACCATTATAATGGTATCCAATATTGCCACAGGTGTGAATGTTTCATTGTAGTCTATGCCTAGTTGTTGTGTGAAGCCTTTAGCTACTAGTATTGCCTTGTATTTCTCTACTTTTCCATCAGCATTATACTTTGTCTTGTAAATCCACTTAACCCCAATCACATCCTTTCCTGCTCTACTAGATCCCAAGTTCGATTCTTTTCAATTGATTGAATTTCATCATTCATGGTTGCAATCCAATTGTCATCCTTAATTGCATCTTCAAAATAAATTGGATCAACTTGTGTTAAAAATGCAAAATTAGAGCATAAATCATCATTTTTCAACCTCTTGTATTTTATCATATATCTCCCTTAGACTTTGTGTCTTCTTTGAAGTGTTAATAGACCTTGATCTTAATGATGCAAGTGTTGGATTAGAGGACTCACTATTGTTATTACTCACTAGAGTAGTTGGATTTGGAGTGGTAGGTGCCCTAAAATGTGTTGTAGGAACATTTTCTTGTATAGCAGGATTCACAACTTGAGTTTCATTTTCATCATTCTCCTGTGGAACACTAGTTGCAACTGTAGTTGTTTTGTTTATGTTGCCATCCCACATTTCTTCTTCAACAAACTCAACATCATGGCTTATTATCAACTTCTTTGTGATAGGATTGTATAGTTTATATGCCTTGGATTGTTCACTATATCTCACAAATATACACTTGTCTCCTCTATCATCTAGTTTCTTTCTCAACTCTTGAGGTATCAATGAGTATGCTACACATCCAAAGACTCTAAAATGTGCTATGTTATTCATCCTTTTGTTCCAAACTTCTTTTGGTGTTTTATTTATCATAGTTTTTCTTGGACATCTATTTAAAATGTATACGGAACATGCAACCGCTTCGGCCCAATATTCATTTGGTAGATGTTTTTTTTTTTATCATACTTTGTGTCATTTCCATTATTGTTCGATTCTTTCTCTCAGCTACTCCATTTTGTTGAAGAGTATACCTTGCTATAAATTGTTTTCTTATGCCATTTTCTTTGCAAAAGTTCTGAAAATCATTTGATATGTGGGTATGTGCACGATCATGATGGGCCAAAAAGTGGCGATATGATGGGTATGTGTAGGGTATGTGGCTAACGACTTTTTTTTAACCCAAAATTGGTGAAATGAAAAGGGTTTTTAAAGGAGATTCTCAGCTTTCCACCAATATAAATTATGCTTTACTTTAAATTTAATAAATACTTATTATTGATTTTCTATTTGAATTACAAATAAAGTCCTGATTGATAAGTTGATTGAAAAAAATCTATAGCTTTCAAATAGTATCACATATTTTGAATCCAAAACATGCATCACATTCTATGCTTTGCATATTATAGGATTAAAAAAAAATGAATTTCATGAAGATTTGACCAAGTTAAGGTGGTCAACATGGGTTTTTTATATTTTTAAAAATTGTAATAAAAAATTCATAATTAATTATTTACTTGGAAAAAATTACAAAAAATATGCATCACATTGGGACATGAGTCATCTACTTATATCTAAAATATTATAAAAAAATATTATCATTTTATTGTGGTTAGGGTGGGCAAACAAACACCTACTTATTTTTTCCCTAATTTTTTTTTTAATGAATAGGCAGCTATCTATATTAATTCAAATATAAAGATACATATTCACAAAAAAATGGTGGGTGGGAAAAAGGCACACCTCGAGAGTCAAATGGGCAGCGCTGAGAAAAACCAATAGATCACATAGGCGAAGCCTAGAAGTCCAAAATTACAAATTAAATAAAAAGGCCATTAAGTGGCTAGAGCAGTGCCAGCAGAGCCAGGAGGGTCTCTGTCATCCAATTTTTTTCCCCCATACATCAACGGGGTCTGGAGTGACGTCAAGAGGAGGACCCCAATCATCATCAGCATTTTTTTCTCTTTATCTTCTTCCTCGCACCGAGGTGAGATTGCAAGTGCCAGATGTGGAAATTTTTTACTAGTGGCTGGCCAACCAGAGTCAGAAGTAGGAGGGTCATCAGAGAGCCACCCAGAACCACCACCACCGCTCCCCAAAGCACAGCCAAAAGGCCACCCTTAGCTAGCCTACGACGGAGGAGAGCGGTTTTTTCGAGGAGTGCAAGAATCTTGTCGAGGCGAAGGCTGGGAATAGGGACGCACAGAGCCACTCCGCTGACGACCTCTGGAGGGCGACCAACTACGAGAAGAGGTGGGAAAAGTGGGGACCTGAGCAACAGTACAATGGGCATTACCCCAGTGATCTAGGAGAACCTGAAGGTGAGCAACCTCAAGTGCAACTTTGTTAGCTTGTACCTGAACTTGTAAAAACACATTAGAGAAAATCATAGCTTTAGCATATAAAGATACATGAGTATCCATTTGAGTGTGTGAAAAAATGCACACATTTCTGTCTTTCCAAATATTGAAGAGAATTTCCACCCTGAAAGTGTGCCAAAGTTAGGTGAATTTTGCAGGAAATCTGGGAGAATCTCCTAGCAACACCATATGTCAGGAGAAAGTATTTGGCCTAAAGCACCGAAAAAAGTCATGAATCCAAGTCCAAAGTTGTTGGGCTCTGGGAAAAAACTAGAAAAGATGCTTAAAATTTTCAGCTTGCCCACAAAAAGGGCAACGAGGGTCTCGGACCCCCAAGTGAACCAGCTGAGAACCCATAGGTAAGCCTTGGAAAAGAATACACCAAGAAAAGTAGGAAAGTTTCGGCTCAACACTTGCAGACCAAGTGGCAGAAAATATTTTACGTCAAACATGAGCGGGAGATTGAAGAAGCCACCTCTTGTTCAAACTCTGAATCATAGGAAAATGTGGTGAGAGCCACCTATAACCAAGCTGAGGCTTGTAGTTTCTGAAAGGGGTGTCTGAATACCACTTCCAGTCTTTCCACCAAGGATTGGTCCCATGAATTATGACCTTACGAAGCATTTTAGCAGGAATAGCATTCACCAGACCATCACAAGTAGCACGGTCTTGGTTATGAAGCCTGAATTGAGCATGAAAAACTTCCTACGACATAATACACGTGGTGGGTCTATGAAATATCTGTTGCAGGGTCTGGATACCGTTTTTGTGAAACCTGAATGCTTTAAGCCCAAGCGACTTAGCCAACGACTAACCATTGCAAACAAAAAGAGGTGACCACCAAATATTGTGTTGGTTGAGAGAAATCCCATCTAGAAAATCAGAGCCAGCCCAATGGAACCAAGGTTTGACAGCCTCCCAGACTCGCCAGATACTTTTGGCCATAAATGTCCCAATAATCTAGACAGGTTCTTCCATGACTACAAGGGTTTGAAAGCCAATCCCCTTCTAGACAAGTTTATGGATAGGGAAGCCAGATTGAATACTATGCTTCAGAAGAATTTTTCAGGCCTCGTCCCCAGTAAGGGCACGAATAATCCATTTAACACACAGAGCAGTCCTATTGATGGTGTTTTCTGCACAGCAACAACTCAGACAGAATGCAATATTCTATCTCTCTTGAAAGGTTATTTTCAACAATAAATCGCTAAAAATCACCCCAAGGTCTCTCGGGTGTTAGGTCATAACAATGCATAAACAACTCAGATAAAATGTGAAATGCTGGTAATCACAATGGGACCTTACTACAAGCAAACTGTATCCTTTCATTTATCAGATCTTGCAATACGATGATCTCAAATCGTAAATCTAACCAGATAATAAAGAAATAGCAAAAGATAAGGGTGCAGAGATATAATAAGATCTAAACTATTCCTAGAATGAGCAATGCAAATGACAGAAATTTGGAATGGACCAATCTCAAGTAACCAATTCCTGCTTAACCCACAATGCAATCTTACAAGAACGGTGCAATCTTCTAAGGTATACAGATTTTCAAATCATAGACATTCATCCACAATCGAACTTAAGCACATTTGAATATATGGTCCAGGTTGACTTTACCAGCCTACTACAATCAGATAGTTACTGGGAGTATAGACCATAGATTGCTACAAACACTCCAAATATGAGATCATAAACACCATTCATCAAACTAAAACTAATTTAATTCTAAACACTAAACCCTAAATCCTCAAGCAATTTGAAAGATAAAACAATAAAAACCATGCAAGATAAAATAACACAAGAGATTTCACCAGGAAAACCACAATGTCCTCAATTGCATTAAATCATCAAAAGACTGCAACAATTCCACTGTTCTGATACAGTATTTGCTTCAAGAAATTGAATACTACTCCTACTACAAAATACTCTAGCTCTTTTCTGCTCTTGCTTATCTCTATTAATTTCTAGATAACCCTTTACAATGAGGCAAGAATGCCTTTTATAGCAAATCCCAAGATATGTCGGCCCAGCCAAACATTTTACAAAGATAAAACAATTTCCAAAACAAGTCGGCCTTAGGAATTCAAAATAAGGCACACATTAAATGCCATCCACCATCAAGGTCGGCCTAGACACAGTCCCTAATGTAGCCCGGTCCAATGCATGCCCTATGATAATAGGGAAGCACAAATCTCAAAATGGCATTAAATACTGCCTCCCTTATCTTTGTTCTGGGCCAACGATCCTTGAACCTGCAAAAACACCCCATCTAGCACGGTAACAGATGGCAAGGGCAAGATCCTAAGCCTGCATTTAATGGAATCAATTTCCTCCTTTGACTGTTTAACAGTCTTATCCCAGTCATCCTTATTGGCTTGATACTTGTCCATTACTGCCAAATAGGTGGCTGCATCATCAAGCTGGTGGCCGGTTATAACATTCTCAGAGTCTGGAGTATAAACCTCATGCCACCATTCCCTGAGTTGCTCCAGACTTAGGTATTTAGGAGCAATCTTTCTTCTCCCAGTCATTACCTCAAAGAATGCAATGCACCCCTCATATACTCCTGTAAGATCTCCATCTATTTGTTTCTTCCGTTTCTGGATCTTCTTCATGGCCTTATGCCGAATCTGCAGGGCTTCAAACCATTCCCAGGGTTCATTCAGCCTAGAAGAAGGAAGAAACCCACCCACAACCAGTTGTTCCTTACCATGTTCCATGATAATCCTGGATTTCTGCAGCAAGAGGTCAATGTCCTCCTTGTCCTGAGACATCACATGCTCTAATAATTCTTTGGCTCGGATTGCATCCTTCCCAGCTAAAAGGATCTCCTTAATTGCATCATCTCCCTTTATTTGCACATTTTTCAGCCAATCTACTGCAGTTTGAGTAGAGGCTTTCATCTTCTCAATCCCAGAGATAGTTTCCTTGGGTAGGAAACCAGGAGTGGCTGATGAAGAAGGATGGAGAGATTGCAAGGGTTTCATTACCTCCTCCAGGAATTTTTTAAGTCTTTCATTCTCCTTTCTCAGCTCATGTTTGGTCTAGGTCTCCTTTCTCAATCTCCCAATAATCACAGCACTGGACCCTTCATATTCCTCTATGTCCTGCTCCATGGATGTTGGTCCAAGGTTAATAGTTTGTACATTGTAATCCTAACCAGTGACTTCTTCCCTAGTTTTGTCTGCGGTAGGGGTGGCAATGTGGATGACCCTGTTGTTTGCTTCATCTCTCTCCACCTTTGAGACTACCTTAGCTGCCTTCTTTTTCTTCCCTTTTCCAATTTTAGACAGCATTTCATCCCAATCCAAAGGAGTATCTTCAACTACCACCTGCTTCTTCCTTGCAATCTCCTTTTCCAGCCAGTCTGGAGCTACAGGTTCTACCCAGATTTCCTCTGTTTTTGCTTCTTCTTGTTGTTCTTCTGACATCTTCTCTTCTTCCTTTTCAATTGTTTTATCATCCTCCTTTTCAGGGAGCTGCTCACCTTGATCATCTTCTTCAAGCTCCACCTCCTCCACCGGTGATGGGGTTCTAACAGGGATGTCTTCCTCTTGCTCAGGCGATCTGTTTCCTTTGCCATTCTCCGGAGAATCTTCATACTGCACCAGGGGAGAAGGAAGCTTTTCTACCTCTTCAGCCTTAAGCTCAGCTGCCTCATCAAAGAGTGCTCCTTCCTTGAATGGCTCTACCTCCCCGCTAGTTTCATGCTCCTCAGGAATTTCTGGCTCAAGTGCGCTTGGTGGAGGAGAAGCAGCCCTAGATGGCTCTACATTTGTCATCTCCGGAGAAAGGTCCTTCTTTTGCATTGGCTCCTTAGGGGATGGAGTCCTTGATCTTCTCATGTAGACCTTTGCTTTCTCTCCCGCTGAACTCTCCACATCAACAATAGGAGGCTCATCTTTTGAGGCAACCCGACCCTTCTTCTTTGAAGTCCTGGTTGTTCTTGTCTTCTTTGGTGGCGGAGGAGCATCCTCCTCTTTTGCTTTTTCCAACTCTTCCTCATCAGAGGACTTACTAATCTTCAAAGTCCGCCATCTCCTCTTTCCTTTTGGCTTCCTCTTTGTTTCAGGCTCACTTTCTTTGGGGCCTCTAACCTTTATCTTGAAAGGAGAGCTCTTCGTAGTTTTCCCTTTGGGGTCATCTTCCCCGGATTCCTCTGAAGTAGACATGGGATTGAGGTCTCCCATCAAGTTGAAGGTACAAGTTACCTTCTCACTCTCCAGCTCCCAAACCTTATGCCTCAACCAAGAAGAGGTGAATTTCATAACCGGGGCCATTAGGTCTTCTAACTCTGTGACCTCATCTTCGTTCCAGTTGATATCCCCAATTGACTTGTCCTTCACAGCTTCATAGGCATGATCCTGAACCAGGTTTCCATCATCCTCCAGTTGATCTGGGATCAACTTGACATTGTACTGTCAGATTGCATCAACAGGGAGCCTAGAGTACCTCTTATTTTTGGCTTCAAGATCATCTTTGATGTTGGCCCAATAGTCCTCTAGGTCATCTTTATGTCGATATTCCCTAGTAGCCTTCTTCTGTGCTTCCCCAATAATATCAAAGTTCATTCTCTTGGAGTGGAAGGAAAAACCATATGCTGCCAACTCATCTCCTGCCGTATGTGCTGATTGAATAGAAGGGCATACTTCTGCTACACCAATTCCAAGGGGAAAATCCCCACCAAAGCCTATTTTATGCTTTTCCTTCTTCACAATGGCATCAACCTCACAAATCTGTCTGACAATCTCCAATAGCACAATGTGATCTGTGGGGTACCTAGGTAACCTGTATGGGGCGACCGGGCATCCATAAATTCTAATGTAGGTAAAGGTAGGAAATTGAATAAACCAAGCCCCATAGTTCTTTATTAATCTTTTTGCTCCGTCTGACAGTCTCACATGCTCAGCATTCTGAAGCATCTGGGTGATATGCATAGTGAATGCATCATTAGCCCTACGGTAGTTTTTATGTCCTAGGTGCAACTCTGGATAGATCTCATAGATTATGTCCTATCCGAGTGTCCCTCGTGGATTCAGACCTCGGTATGGGTAGAATCTGGCTAGTACATACATGACATAAGAGGACATGGTGAACCTCTTGGTTTCCAGGATGTTCCTTAACTGTTTATCAATCTCAGAGCTAATAAGCCCGGCCCAGTGGTAGTTGGTTCCTTATTCAATCTTGCTAATCACATGAACCATCTAGTTCTCCAACACTCCAGCGGTCTTCAATCCTACCACTCTGCTCAAGAATGTAATTGCATCATACTTATCCGACCTGAATTTAACCCTATGCAATTGCTTAGGTAATTTGGAATGGTGGGATTTTGGTTTCTCTAACCATGAGTTGATCATTTGTTGAGCTTTGGCTGGCTCATTCTCATAGTATGTTTTAGCCATGTCTATGTTCAAAGCACACACAGAAGACAGAACAGGCATGTCGAAGGCTTGGGCAATGGAGACAGGACTGAAATTAGTCAGGACCCTGCCTTCAGTACTGACAACCCTTTGTGTATCGAAGTCGTATTTCCTGGCACACTCCAGAATCAGCTCATAACATTGAATTGCTGGAGGGAAACCTGCCACATGCACTAACCCAGATTTCATCATTCCCTGCCTTAAGCCTGACAAATCCTTTTGAGCCGTCCTCTGCTTAAATTCTTCATATCTCTAGGCCCCAACATTGGTGTCAGACACCTTAGCCCACACATAAGACACCTTGCTTTCGGGGAGCTGACTTTTGATGTCCAATCTTAGCCTTTCTGCCTCTGAGATGGAAGACCCTTCCGTATCACCCTTCGATTTCCCGGCTGCAGCCTTGCTTGATTCGGCCTACATTCACAAAGGACATCATTAGTATTCAATTATCGTGCATATATTCCAACCCAAAGGTTAGCATGAATCATATAAAGTAGTTAAAATCCTTCACAAAATGCCAGTCCTTGAAAGTCCAGAATAATAAAGCAGTTCAGGAAAAACACGTTAACCGAGAAAATCCAGTCGGGGCGGAATTTCAGAGAAATCCGACCCAAAGGGATTCCTGCTGCCAAAACATCATTAGTCACATAAATCGTTAGTTTAGCCAAAATAACATTAGATTATCATGAAATTTGTTCATTAGCAACAAGAAATAGGCATTTAGCGTTCATTACAATTAATCCTGTCTTCGGAAAATCGAAAGAAATAAAAACAGACAGGAAAACCGGAAAAATCTGAGTGAGATGGATTTTCGCGGACAGTTCGAAGAACCCCGGAAATCGTTATGCCCCATGGAATCATCCGAAACCGGGAAAATCCAAATGCGGAGGAATTCCGCGAGGACCTCGGAAACCCGACGAACGACGACACGCGAACTGGCGACCAAATGATCATGCAAACCTTTCTACCCGGATTCTAAATCGATGCTAATCAACAAAATTTCAGAGTGCAAATGATTTTCAAGTTTCCTACGCCCCCAAATGATGAATTCCCATATCAGAATGACGATGCCCTAATTTCGATAACCAGACCCCCGCCATGAGAGCCCGAACAAGCTTTAAAATTTCAAGGGAAACCACCATTGGGGTGATCCATCAATGCGCATAGGGACTTCCCAAGGTAAGAGCAGGCTGGGCTGAACAAGAACCATGGAATTATGATCACCCTACTGAACCTTGGCAAATTCGGGCAAATGAACCGAAACCCTAAGTTTTACAAAATAGAACAAATAGTGCGCTTAGGGGCAAAGTCTTATTCGGACGGGTCATACCCACACCCTCACAAGTGAATAGATGAACACGAGCACGGTCAACAAAGCTTTGGTATGGATTTAAATCCAACCCTAATTTGATAAATATAAAATCATGATCAAACAAGGGCCGACCCGAGACAGTTACCAATCAACTTGCAAAAAGAAACTCAATCATTACATGAACAAATGGAAGGGTCACCGACAACTTACCATGGAATATCCCAAACGAGACTCAAACTTGAAGAAACAACTGCAAAACGAACACGCCCAGGCAACAAAAATCCAGACATCGACACCCAACAATCCACACGCAAGCTGCTTGGGATCAATCTTCAAAGCTCAAATGAAACTCTTAATCGCCAGAACAATCAGCAAGTGAATAGATGAAATCGAAATGACTCCTAAAATGTTTCAAATCCGCCCATATACTCGTTTGAGCAAAGGTACCTTGGTCATTAATGAACGACAAGACGCGTTTGAAAAATTTGGAAACCCAAGCCCAAAACGGAATTTCGGAGAATCTCAAGATACGCGGAAATCTGGATGGACACAAATTTCGCGGAAAGTCAGAAACCGGGAATATAACGAAGTTCAGGATTTTGGCAAAGTCCGCGAAAATCCGCTTGAACCGAAAAATCTTGGAATCAGGCAGAAACCCAGATTCGGAAAACTCAGTAGTGAACAAACAGTGAACTAGAGTCCGGGAAAATCTGCCGTAGCTGGAAAATCCCGGAGTTAGGTGAAAACCCAGATTTTGCTTAAAACTCAATTTTAGTCAATCCAAGCCTCAAGGCAAGGGAAAAGCCAACAAAACCAACATATCAAGACCTCAAAAGAGCAAAATCAATCAAACCGAAGGTCAAAAGACATCCGAAAAGAGGGTCCCTGCTCCAAGTGGGGCGTGTGTGCAAAAACTGCACAACAAGTCCCTTGTCGTTGAGTAGACAACAACCCGAGACCTTTCGAGTCTTTGGGAAGGCAACAGAATTCCCAAGCCACATGGTGAAACCCTCTGTGAGACTTAGAGGAGGCCCAGAGAAAGTCTCTAAGCAATTTTTCAAGTTTGCCATAGGTAGCTTTGGAAGGGGCCCAACAAGAAGAATAATAAACATGGGTGGCCGCTAGAATTTTGGAACACACCTGAAATTTCTCTGCCAAAGAGAGGGGCTTGGTAACCCAATAAGCAAGTTTTTTCTCAACTTTAGAGAGTACGACTTGCCAAAGCTCAGCCGGGGATGCCTGAAAGGAAAAAGGAATGTCTAGAAACTAAAAAATTTCTCCAGGCCCAATCCACTTCCATCCATACTATTGCAACCAAGGCAGAAAAGGAAAGATAGACTCTCAATAACACAAAGTTTTATGTCACTAGATGGTAGAGTTGGAAGCAAGACATAAGGTATTAAGATACTCAAGAGTCACCGCAATGGATTCTTCTTCCTCCAGAAGGGTGAGGAATGAGTGATCAGCAAAATGGCCATTAATAAGCTGAGCCTAAGAGTTGGGCAGAGAAATACTCTTGACCCGTTGTTGGGAAACTGCGTTGGCCAAGAGGTAGCCAAAGCTCTCAGCTGCAAGCACATATAAAGAGGGGGCTAGTGGGCACCCTTTCCGAATGGAACGAAAGAGTCCAAAGGCAGATGTTTGATGACCATTGATGGTAATACAGGCTGAGGCATCCACAAAGAGAATTCGAACAGATTGAATGAAATTGGGTCCAAAACCCAAAGCTTGCAGCATAGCAAGAATAAACGGTCATTCAATGTAGTCATAGGCCTTGACAAAGTCAATTTTAATGAACACAAATTTCTGGTTTGAACGTCTAGCCCATTCCATGCTTTCCCAAACATCAATAATATTATCCAAAATAAATCTAGATTTGATAAACCTAGTTTGTTCCAGCATATAATCTGAGGTAGAAGATGAAAATTTTTAAGATCCAAAGCCTTGGCGATAATCTTGTAAGAGACATTAAGAAGCGTGATAGGTCTCTAGTTGCAAATGTCTTATGGGTCACCCGACTTAGGTATGAATTTTATGTTACCTTTATTAATTAAGTTACCTAGAGAATTAGAATGAAAAGTTTGTAAGTAAACTTGATACAAATCGTGCCCAATATAGTCCCACATGGCTTTGTATAATTCATAAGGGAACCTAACAATTCTTAGGGCTTTGTCATCATCCATGCAATAGACAGCTTCTTTGAGATCATCAACTGATAACAGTTGATCACAAAAAAAATTATGAGCTGAAGAAAGTTTATTTGGCATAACATCAAGACAATCTTGAAAGGCTTGCTGTCACATAGGCATGAGTTCCTGCGCAATAAAGACTTGCTCATAATGACACACAAAGGCTTGTAGAATATCAGGCAGCTCAGAAAGCACCTGAATGCCATCTTTGATTTTTTTAATGCTTGGGGATGAGTGCCTAGCATGTAGAGCCAAAAAAACTCTTTGGAGGCATGATCACCAACTTTAAGCCAATGTAACCAAGCTTTGATCTGCGCACCTCTAGCAGCATAACTGTGAGAAATTTGTTTCTTGTGCCTTAATTCCGCCACCCTAACTTGCAATGATGGAGAAAAGGGGTTGGCCGCCAAAGCCTCAGTAGTAGCACAAAGGTCAGTGCTGGTAGCCTCATAAGACTGCTGTGAAAAATAGTCAGCTAGCGCCCATAAATGCGCGGAAATCTAGCTGTGCGGATGATAGCCTCATTCCACCAATTAATCCAGCCTATATGATGAGTTGGTCTGCACTCCAAATTCCAGACTCTGCGAATGTGGGTCAGGGTAGGCTTGTGGCAGAGTAAAGACGTGTTTAAAAAAAATGAGTTTTACACGTACAAGGCTATCGAGTCTCCCATTCAATGCAAAAAGAAATGGGAAAGTGGTCTGACAAGGTCACATCCACTAATGGCTTAACTAGGAGGGAGGAGCTATCAAAAGAGAAAAAATATTGCACCGAGATCATGACACGATCAAGGTGCTTAAATATTTTGTTAGAACTGGCTCTGTAATTACACCAAGTGTTCCAGAGAGAATGAGAATGGCAGCGACCAATATTGGGATGAAAAAGCCCCAATTTATTGTGTATATAAAACCATGCCTCCCTTTCCCCAGTTGTCCATCTAAATGGAAAAATGTCATCTTTTTCAAACGCCATCCCTACCATATTGAAGTCCCCACATAGTAAATAGGTAGCAACTGGTAAAGAATCAACAATCCAACACTAGAGCAAAGAGCATTCCACAACATTATTAGAAACATAGACATTAATAATCTCAAAGGAATGATTATCAATGTTGAGAAAGATCCAGACGAGCCGATGAGTAGGATTAGACATGTGGTCGACCACAGAAGAGTGTCACCATGGGGCCAAAAGGGTGACAACTCCACCATACCCAACATCATGAGTAGTACAAAACATTTTACTAGCTGTCCAAATAGAGCGACAAGCTGCAGCAAGCAAAAAACTAGAAATTTTAACTTCTTGGAGACAAAGCACTTCAATACCAGAGTACTTACACAAGGTATCCCTAACAGAATACTTTTTGGAGAGGTTTGTAAGACCTCGAACATTCCATGAGAGGAACTTCATGAGTGAAACTCCTCCATGTTTTTGAAACCTAATTCTTCTTCATTCAGAGAAGATAAACGATTCTGCAAAAATTCTGGCGGGACCGATCTAATCTGGATGGATGGAAAGGAAATCCTCCGCTTTTCATGAACATATTCCCCTTCTTCCCTAGGAGGGGAAGGGTTGCGAGATTGCCTTTGAGATCCCATCACAGGAGAAGAAACATTCGACTGTATTAACATGATAGCAGCCGGCTGAAGCATAGCTTTTGGCCTAGGCTGTTGTGGAACATAATCAGCTCCAACCGGAGCTTCTTTCCCCTTCATAGAAGGGTTTGAAACATCTTTCATTGGTTCAGAGGTCACGAGACTTGACCCAGAATTAGTGGACTTATTCTTTCAGTTCGTAACTGTAATCCATTTTGCATTAGGTTTGGCAGCAGATGCAGTCACCGAACGATACTTTTCAGCATCTCGTGGTGGAGAAGGTGTACGAGGCACTACTAAATGGCAGTCCTTAATCTTGTGGTCTGTTGACTAACATCTATAGCACGTGTTGGGCAAATTAAAATATATGACCTTATAGGTGTGGCGAAGAGCTCCAATTTGGATATCAATGGAGTCTTTCAAATCTTTAGAAAGGTTCATTTCCACACAAACCCTCTTCTAGGGTCGGGCCTGAAAGAACCTATTTGGCTCAATGCAAATAACTCTCCCTAGTGAGAAAGCTATATTATTCAAAGAAGGCACACAAGGCAAGGGTAGACTAGGGAATTCAATCTAAACCGAGACCCACAATTTGGTGTCATCTGAGACAACAAAATCACGGGTCCACACCTAGAAAACTAACAAAATAGACCAAACATACTAGGGCCCATGGGCTAAGATACCCTGCACATGATTGACCTCTACAAAGCGGAACAAAAAAAAACCCTTGGTTAAATTTTGGACCATATCAAGGCGGACGCCATGAGGGACCCAAGCCTTGTTAACCCATTCGTTAAGCACACTTTCAGGGGGAGTTCTCCCAACAAAATACCCAACAAGGGTGTATTTCTCAAGCCATTGGCAGGCAGTATCAAAATATGGTAAAGGAAAAACCACATCAGCTGGTGAATCAGAGCACTTACCTCGTGAAAGACTTTCAGAACAAATTTTGGGGGATGTTTGTTCGAAGGAGGAGCCATTGATCAACGTTGTCGAACCGCTAACACCAGCAAAAACTGTTGGGTTATAGTCGATTGAATGCATATTAAAACAAAAAAACTGCAGTAAATGCGGCGTACACACAAGAAAAGAGGGGTTTCATGTGCAGGATGACACAAGAGGTGCCAAGGGTGACCACAGAAAACACAAAACCCTCTTCCTTTTCTTTTTTTACTTTCCTAATCGTATAGGGTTTATACTCTTTCCCTCAAATTTAAGTACTACTGCATTGAAATTTCAAATTTTCACCAAATAGATTTTATTTATTTTTAAATAAACCTAGTAGTTTAAAAACTACATTCAATTTGATACATATTCTATTCTTACATATTTTTGAAATAATATAAATAACTTATTCAAATTTTTATGTCAAGTTGTCTAACTCTAATTTTTTTAAATTTTTTGCCACTTAAGGGCATGTTTTTTCCATGATGATCCTTCACATACCCATGTACTCTCCACCTTGATCGATTCTCAATGTTTTGATATAGTATCCACTTTCTTTCTCAACTTTTTCCTTGAGCTCCTTAAAAACAACAAATGCATCTGATTTATATTTCAAAAAATAAACCCACACTTTTTTGTTGAAATCATCAATAAATGTCAAGAAATGGAGTTTTCCAATTATGGATGGAGTTTGCATAGGTCCACAAAGGTCTAAATGCACTATCTCAAGTGGATGATTTGCTCTATAAGACTCTCTAACTGGAAATTATTTCTTATGTTGCTTTTCCAATATGCAACTCACATGTTGTTTTAAGTGGCTCTATTGGTGGCAATCCATATACCATTATTTTTTTGTATAACAGAACTTGTAACCCTTTGAAGTTTAAATGTCCAAGTCTTAAATGCCATATCCAATATTCATTTTTGTATGAAGCTTTGGAAGCTAACTCAACAACTTTTTGCAATCCTTGTGGCTCTAAGAATAGTTCACTTTGGATTCTAAGTGGAAACATCATATTTTTTGTCATCTCAACTTTTGCAATCAACCTATTGCTTGGTTTCTTGTCTAGAATCACACATTCACCATTTTCAAAGTATATTCTATATTTTTTTTGCACTAGTTGCCCAATGCTTATGAGATTGTGTTGCAATCCAGGGACATAGTATGCATAAGAAATATGTTTCTCCTCACCTTGCTTAGTTCTTATGTTAATTAACCCTTTTCCTGGATGACTGAAACTCCTTGATCATTTCCCAATTTTACTTCTGATTTTACCGAATCATCTATTGTTTTAAACATCTCCTTACGCCCACTCATGTGATTACTACAACCACTATCGAAGAACCATACTTCTTTGGAGTTTTCTTGTGTTACATTGCATGTTATCAATATGGTGTTTTATTCACTAGTGTTGGGCTAGTTTTCATTTGTAAAATGTGTTTTTTGCTTATTCATGCCATATTGCTTTTTTCTACATTCTGATGCAAAATGCCCAAATTTATTGCAATAATGACACTAGATGTTGGATTTATCATACCTTTCTCCTTGATGATGACTATGAGAATGGTTGCTCCCCCTTCCTCTTGTTGGTGTAAAATGAGCATGTAGGCTTGATGTTGGTCTTCTGCTCTCAAATTGTGTATTTTCCCTTCCTCCTCTTGGTTTAAAATGTTCTTTGTCTCTGCTATAATTTGATCTCCCTCTTATTCTTGGAAATGAAAGTTGGGTCTTGAATGCATTCTCTAGTGATGATGTCCCTGATCAATTTAATCTTTGCTCATGTACTAAGAGTGATCCCATTAATTCATCTATTGATAGCTAAGTAAGATCTTTGGCCTCCTGAATGACTATTACAACTGGATCAAACTTTGTAGGTAGGCTTCTAAGTATTTTCTCTACAATCTTTTGATCTCCAATGATTTCTCCATAGGATCTAAGCTGATTTACTATTGCCAATGCATGAGTGAAGAATGAATCTATTGAATATGTATCCTTCATTTTTCAAAATCCTTTCTAAGAATTTGTAATTTTGCTATTTTCACCTTGTTTATGCCTTGGTAAGTTGTTTGCAAACTTTCTCATGCTTGTTTTGATCTTGTGGCAGCTGGAACTTTTGGAAAGATTGATTCTTCCATTGCCTGTTGAATGATAAACAATGTTTTAGCATCCTTCTTCTTGTTTCCTTTCAACAAATCCTTATCAGCTTGTGTAAGACCCTGATAAACTTGTTGGTCTGCTAGTTCAGGGAACCCATTTTCAACCAAGTCCCAAACATCCTGGGAGAAAAAAGGGTTTTTATTTTATGCTTCAATAGTTATAATTTTTTCCATTAAAAATTGGAATTTGGGGTTGTGCAATGCTTCCACTTGTTCCTACCATGATTTTCAAAATAAAAATTGCCTTTGCAATAAAACCCTTTTCCTATTTTCTTCAATTTTGCTTTTCTCTGCAAATCTTTTCAACTAGCTTTTTCAAGATCTTCAACTGCTGTGGTCTTCTTCCTCCTACAGTGGCTCAAATCTTGACTAGAAATTCTTCTATATGTGGTGCCTTCTAATCTTTAATACAACAACAATTTCTTATGATTGTCACTTCCTTTGATAGCAGCATTTTTCAGTCACTTGGACAACAACCACTATGCAAATCTACAATTCCAACAACCTCATACAATAAATTTACTTTGGCTAATCGATCTGCAAATTCTCCTTCATGAATCTTCAACACTCCTTAGCTCTGATACCAATTTGTTAGAAGAAAAAAAAAAAACCCCAATACAGCAAACAGAAGAGATGCAAACAAATTCACAGCATACAGAATATTAAGACTGAATTACTTTGCACATAGGAGAATATTGAAAAAAATTAAAAAAATTATTAATGCCTCAAAAATAGAGCTCCCTGTGCTCTTACAGTCATGCCTTCATTTTTCCTTCAAAACAGAGTTTTTTCATTCTTCTAAAAACAGAGTATCATATTTTCTTTTACAAAAGAGAACTTTTTACGAGAAGCTTCCAGAATACCCCTTGAGGAAAGAAGAGTCTAGATACAAAAAGAAGAATGTAGAAGAAGTAAAGAGATAGAAATAAATGCAGTGGGAGAGTAGTTGAACGAAGTGGCAGGGGACATTACTCCAGTACAGCTGGAGTCCACGTCAGCCCACAATCTCTTTGCCTAATTTTATAGCTTAGATTTTTAGTATATGTTTTTAATAAATAAAATTGACAATAGATATTGACTGTATGAAAAATTGGCTAATCCGCTGTTGTTTAAAATTAGAATACACTTTGTTCTCATCTTTTTGTACTAATTTGCAGTCACAATTGACATTCAACCTTCCAGAGTAATTAGGTTGATCGGTTTTCTCCCGTAGCCTTTCGGTCTTCAAAACTAGCTAGTCCAGACGCATTCTTCAAACATAGAGTCGTGCCCGGCACGAGATAAAATGCTGGCATTTCAAGATAAACTTCAAGTACTCTCAGTTCCGTTTTATTCATGCTTTTCTATTTTTCTTAAGAAAACTCATGAGCCGTTCCCATTATTCGATATACATTTATGATTTTATTTATTTAAAATTGAAAGGAAATAAGAACAACGTAAATTTGATGGTATGTGCAATGATAATTAAATTATTATATAGATATTTTTGGTAATGTTAAAATAACAAAAATGGTTTGTTTTGTTTGAGTTGTGTTATTGTTTCCATTTTATATTATATTTTTTATTTAGAAATTATATTTTCAATTGTATTGTGTAAAGGTTATTTTTTAATATATATTTTTTATTATTTCAAATCTTATTCACAAAATATATTTTATTGGTGTTAATGATTTGAAGTCTTTTGATGATGGTTTCATCACACAAGTGCCTTCGGATATCTATCTCACGGTGTTCCGGAGTATGAATTTTGATCCTCTTCCAAATGTCTTGTTATCCATTGCAAAATTGATAGTGCTTACAAATGGCTAGAGCATTTTATTTTAATAGGTTAATTTGCTAGGAGAACACCCCCTAAAAAATGTTCAGACATTAGGTTAGCAAGAACTACACAGGAATGTCCTAATGTCATCTAGAACATCACCAATATTTTTCTCTTTTTCAATTTACTAAAGTCAATTATGTAGAACATTTTTAAGCGTGCTCTTGATATTTATGTGCATCTCATTTAGTTTTTCAACCTTGGAGACTTTACATTTTAAATGAAAAGATCTTTTGTGAGTCAATATGGATAGAAATTTCAAGTTTTCTTTTACCTTGTTGAATTTCTCAACCACAATTGCTAGCAAGCTTGGTAAGGTTATTTATGTTATGTTTGAAATTTATTTTTACTCGTCCAAAAAATATGTCTATGTCAAGGTTGACATCTCTAAAGGTTGACATGTCCTTTATCTCAACCTCTCAAATACTTATTTTATATCCAATTTTGATCATAAGAATGGGGATTTTCCTCTTTATCTTCCCCCACAATAGAATTTCTACTCAGCTTGCTAAGGCCCCCCTTTCAAGAAAAAAAATATTGGAGGGTGGACTATAATTGGAAAATGAAAAAAAATTGAGACCCTAATAACGATGGAGCTTAAGCCAAACATTTAGATAATGTTGAGAAACTCAGCTGGTAATTCAACTTGACCTAAATTTTCTAGAATGCCTCACTTGGTGTCAATGTTATCTTCCTAGTTGGAGATAACAATTTGCTCTCCATCCTCCCTCGTAGTTCTGTATTAGTCTTGCCATCCATTGTAATAACTGAAAGGAGGAGAATTTCTTGTAAATTCACAATATTCAGCTGGGTAGTTTTTCTCAAATGAGTTTTTGGAGAATTGTTACTTTAATCTTCACAAACTGAATAGTGATGACATTTCTTTATTTTTTTCCTAGAATATTCAAGGTCTTATACACCACCTCATGAAGTATAGAGCTCCTGAGGTTATCATTGGAGTTGACTACTCCACCATTGTAGATATTTGGTCATTTCCTTTTGAGCTTGCTATTGGTGATGCGCTCCTTGATCCACATGCTGGAGATTATTATAATAGGCACAAGGACCATCTTGCCTTAATGTTAGAGCCTCTTGGCTAGTTTGTAAAGAAAGTTGGTTTGGGTGGATTTTATTCTTGCGAGTTATTCAAAAAAAAATGGTGAATTGAAAAACAGTAGGCAGTTATGCTTTTGGCCCCGGAGAAGAGTTCTTATAAAGAAACATAACTTTAAAGGAAAAATTAGCTAACGATTTTTCCGATTTTCAGCTCCTACTCTTGGACTTCATACTAGAGAAGCGGCCAACTGTAGCAGAATGGCTTCTTCAGTTTAACTGAAAATGTTCTACCCAAAATGTTGGGAAGTGATGCATGCATCTCACCATCATGCAATTCATCTTGTTTATTCTAATTTGCAGCTTTATTTTAAGACTATTAGATTGCATGAATAGATGCATGTTCAGTGATATATTTAGTCTTATTTTGAGGTGGTCTAAGTTGTGCATGCTAAATGTATGGGAAATATAAAATTTGCATGTAGAAGAAATTGTAATGAAAAACCAATTTAATCATCAAAGAAATAAAAGAGGCTGTGTGTGTTCGTGTTAAAGAATTCTCTATGTTTTGCTCTGTTCTTTATTTGTTTCCTGTTTATTGGCTGCTTCAGATTCTACACAAAATGGGGATTGTAAAATGATCATCTCTCAACTTATTGCTAAGAGATCCGCTTTCTCTTCTCACCCATTTTGGTTGAATTCCAATGCTAACCGAGAGGACAACTAGCTAATGATGCGGTTGCAGACATTTTTTATATTTTTTTCTTTGTTCGCTCAATATCTTTCAATCCTATCATCTGAAAAAGAAGAGGAAGAGCAAGGGGAAGAAGGAGGATATTTCATCTAGGCACAAATCATGTTTGGTCATCGGTGCCTCTAGTCTTCTCCATTACATTATGTTGTTCCTGCTCATATCTGTAGCTACCAGCGCTTACACGAGCTTCTATAATGATATAGACATGGTATGGGGAGCTAAAAATGTTGAGATATTGAACAATGGCTAGGAGTTGCAGCTTTTCCTCGCTAAGGAGTCTGTTCTATTTTATTTAAGATCTACCAATAGCATTTATTTCCAACTATCCACGAGTTAATTGTAGTCTTATGTTTTCTGCAATGTGTTTGGATCAGATGCTAATGAATCTCCATATTAAACACATTATAGAGATGATGAATCTTCATAAATTTCACCCTATTTAAGTTTGCAATGTCCTCATACTCAAATTTTTCTTCTAGATCAATGATTCAATATATTTATTCCTTGGCATAATTTTTTAAAAATAGTTTAGTGAACTGAAAGGAAATAGGGTGGTTCCACCTTTTAGGAGATGGAATATTTTGGGGGATCCTATTTCGTGCTTTAGTTCATTAGGAACCTAGATTCCTCGACCAATTGACTCGATTGAGGAAGGGGTTAAGGGTTCCTTGGTGTGATTAAATAGGGGTTCACCATCATATGAAGCTGCAAAGGAGAAATGCAAACATGTATGCACAAAACCCTAGAAACTTGAAAGAATGAAATCAGATTAATAAACATAATGAAATAGAAAAGTACTTACAAAAGTGAAGATGTCTAAACAAGGTCTGAAAAACCTGAAAATTTGTTGTTTTTGAAGTGCATTGGGACTGATACGCTAGAATGGGAAATTTAGTCCTAGTTTAGGGTTTCTGAGAAGAATTTGGAATCTTCTAATGGCTGATCAGGATCTGCAGAAGACTAGTGTAGACACTAAAAAATGTCCTGAATGATATCATACACTCGAATCAGATATTCTAACATCATTTCATCTTGAAACCCATCATCTTTTTGCTTAATTAATTAAATTAGCCTAGCTATTTAATTAATGATATCATTTGCATCTATTAACCTAATTAATTTAATTAGGTTAATTCACCTCCTTTCACGCTAACACTTCATCCTATTAAATAAAATAAATCAAACTATTTAATTTAAATCCCTAAATCTTCTTATTTAATTAAATAACCCTAAGTTATTTGATTAAATGTCATTTCACCTTTAACCCTTTTCATTAAATCATTTTATTTAATGAATATCATCTAATTCTTCTAAATCCCCTAATTGTATAATTAACATTGTTTAATTATCAATTATCTTAATCTAATTCCCCCCACTTGCAAGGGAATATTCCTCCTTTGCACATAACTTCAAAAAATGAATATTCCCATGGAACATTCTTTTGCACAATTTAATTTAGTTTTAATTAACTAAATTATCCTTTTTCATCACCCGTGAGAATATTCCAAAGAATATTCTCTCCCCTCACTCATTTAAGAAAGGGAAATATTTTGCTAGAAAACATAATCCAAATCCATGAAGACTTAGCAAACCTACAACATCAATTGAGTACTGAAAACATTTCAACTACTGTTATCCCTACCATAGATAACATACACCACATGATTGAAACTGAAGAGGAAATAGAACTTGCAAGTAACCTAGCTCAGATTTTTGGCAAACTTACTAGTTGTGCTCCACCTTCCAACAATGTTCAAAGTTAAGGAGGAACTCACATTCCTCCTCTCACAACCATTGCCTCTATTCCTACCTACACCAACCTGCAAGTTACAACAACAATGCAACCTACTAGTATTGTCATTCCTACCTTGGTTATTTTCACTAGCATGCTTAGTACCTTTGTGGCATCACACATCATTTCTCCTACCACTTTACCTCCCATAAGCATTCCATTCACTTGTCCCTCGAACACATATACACCTCCAACTTATTAACCTCCATCTCAAAATGCAAACAATGATGTCATCATAAATTAACTTTTGCAAACTATTTCATCCCTTCAAAAACAAATTTCAATAGTAAATCAAAATCAAAATGGCCAACCTACATACTATGTCAAAAGAATTCCTTTATACTTGGAGATATTGAGAATGCCAATTCCATAAGGTCTAGAGATTCCTAGGTTTGATAAATATGGTGGGAAAGAAGATCCTTCTAACCATGTTTTTGCTTATATCACCTTATGTAGTGATTTTGTCCTTGAGGATAAGCTCTTGGCTAAGCTTTTCCCTAGATCCTTGAAAGATACCGCCTTAGAATGGTTTTCCTTATTACCGAACAACTCAATTCCTTCATTTAATGAAATTGTTGAGGCCTTTATAAACCATTTCCAAGTGCACATGACTCCTAAGATGACCTTAGCTGATTTGATGAGATGTAAGCAAAAAAATGATGGAAAAGTTACAAACTTCATTTCACACTATCAATAACTTCATTCCCAAATCGATGTAAAGATTCATGATCCTCACCTTCAATGAATGTTCATTGACAACTTGTAAACTAAGATACAAGATAAGTTTGGCATGATGAAGTTTCCTTCCTTTGTACACTTGTGTACTACCCTAAATTGTGATTATCAAAACTTGGTTATAGTCGTGACATAAAACCCACCTCTAGCTGACCTGAAAAGTCCAAATCCATAAACCAAAAAAATTATCAACCCTTTAGAAAATAGAGTAAAGGCTTCCTTCAACTAAATCCCCCTTAACCAACTCAACATGTAGATACCCACGTGGTTGCTATAAAGAAGACAACTCCTTTCACATTTGGGGATCCAACTAGACAATTTACTCCCCTACCCAATACCCTACATCTTAAAATGTCACAACTTCTAGAACAGAAAATGATCACTTTGCCTCCCATTAAAACTCTTGATCCTGACAGGCCTTTACCTTTGAATATTAGATCAAATGCCTACTACCATTATTACCAAAAAAATGGACACGATATAAAACATTGTAGCATTTTAAACATCTTGTGCAAGACCTTGTCGATTTTTGTTGACTTTCAATTGGAGGTATTAATGATCAAGGAAATAAGTCTATTGCCCCTCCTAATCGAAACATGCAAATCTTTACCAACCCTATGCCTAATCATAAAATTTCATTTGTCAAAGCTAGTGAAACCAAGAAGAATGATGTGATGAATGTGGACACGGATGATGACAACACATATGTTGTTGAACAAGGTCCTATGGATATTGATGAACAAGATCCTACAAACAATATGGTTGGATTGATCAAAATTATACCTCATAAGGGCCAAACTAAAAATCATCTTGATATTGCTTTCTCATCTAAATATATAATTTGAATTGCACCTAATGGTCCTCTTTACATAGCCGGCCAAATCAACATGTCAAGCCCACTAATGGGATATTAATTGATCTTGTCTGTTGAGAGAATGTCATCACCCAAGAATTCTTACTTGTGCATGAACTCTATCAAGAAACATATGACAAATCAAAAGCATGGAAAAAAACACATAATTCTTTCACTTTCCCTACAATGGGATCAATCACCCTTCCTTTAAAAATTGTACCAAAATAATTAGATGTCTCATTTTCCATCATCTCAATGTCAGATCAATTTTGTGTGAATCTTGGTTATCCATGGCTGTGCTCCATGGAAGCCATCCCATTGGTTGTGCATAAATGTTTAAAGTTCCCCTTTGAAAATAAAATCTTTACTGTACATCATAGTGGTTTTAATCCTCTATCTTCTCGTGGGAATCTTTTATTGGATTTGTTTTGGCTTAAGCCTATGGAACCTATTAAACTTCATGAAGAATTCTTTTTCAAATCCTATCAAATGTTCAATGTGAAATGTATGACAAAACTATCCCTTACAAATATTTCTCAACCTATGACTGAACCTCTTATCCTTGATGAAACCATGATTGAACCTAAAGACATTCCAAACAACCAAGATTGGCCTAAGATAGATCCTTTGCCTATCTCCTATAAAAGACCAAGAGACAATGAAACCAATCCTGTCAGGTCTCCTAAGATAATTTTTTTTACAAAGCTAAAGAGAAAGTGGTTGAACAACCTCTTATAGCTCCTTTCGTTCCTCCCCTTAGTAAAGAAAAGAAACCTATGGTTGATAAACCCACTCGTACACAAATACAACTTGAAAATCGTACTAAAAGAAACGTAAATGCTAGAGACCGTAGGTGTAGACATCGTGATCTTGCTCAAAGGTTAGACAAAGAAAAATCAAATCAAATCAAAATCTAAACTTGATTGAAGCAATACATGATGAGTCTCCCTCTTTGTCAAAAAAAAATGATACTATATCACAACCACAACAAGAGCTAAATCCTTCTTTGGACATTATCATTTGACCCCCCATTGTGATTAACATGGATGTTGAGGATGAGGTTGCTAAAATTGATGAATAAGTGCATAATGAATTGAATACATTGTTTTTCTTTTCTATGAGCTTAAACGATAATTCTCCTAGGACAAGTGTTGAACTTGGTGATGACCCTAGTATTGCACTTGCTATTGTCCCTTTGGCTAGTTATCCACCTTCTATATATGATGAACACGATTGCGATGTAAATGACCTATTAGAGGTTGACTCACATGTGCCTTACTAGTATTTTGCATTATTTTATTTTTCATGTTATGTGTATGATTGCATGTGCATAATGTGACCCCCTCATACTATTTTGTTTGATGTATCTCTCATTGTGACATTCCTCTATTTGTACCTACATTCTTCTATATGTCGTTATCTTTTATCTTTCCATTGTCTTGTGTTTTCCTTTTGGGGATGATGCAGGGCATTGAGAAATTTAGCTCTCTTCCATGTTCACCCAAAAGCTTTTTCTTTGTCTCCACTTTCTTTGTGTCATTCTTCCTATTTCATGAGTATTTGAAGAATGATGATAGTTCCAAGATCTCTAAAAATATTGTAGCAAAGACATACTGACCCCAAATCCGTGGATCCCTTATGTGATTTTGGGATTTCATTTTTGGGGCAACACCTTTTCATGACATAGCTTCATTTGGAAACATATGACTTGGTATAGGGATTTCCAAATAAGCTCTCATGTCCTCTCTATTATTACAATTTATCAGTTGCTACTTTAAAGTAATTACTCATAGCATGATGTTTAGTAATTTCTTTAAAGTGGGGGCATACATTGGCATTATTCTTTTGCATTTCACAACACATGTTTCATTGTGTAGTCTTCTTACTTCATGCAATGCGTCTTTCACTTTTTGGTGACATTAAGTGTAATGTCCTTCAAGAGCATGATCTCTCTTAGCATATCATATTCCTCATAGTGGCTTAATGTGACACACTGCATCCCCTAAGTTGTGACTCTTATATTCTTTGATTGGTCCTCTCTTGGAGACATTAGGCACAAATTTCCCTTAGTTAATACCTGACATGAACTAAGAAAAAATCTTTGAACATGCTTTACACTCATTTGCACTTTCAGTTATATAGCCACCTTGCATAACAAAGTTTGCTTGTTTGTGATGCCATCTTCTTTATTCATCAGTTTCAAGCATACAAAGCTTTGCTTGCCTCATGAAGCTCAAAGTTCATTGTTGTGTGGCACCTTATCAAATTTATCAAGAGGTATAGCTTTGGTAGGGTTGTATGTATTGGAGCCAAACTTAGGCATGACTTTCCCATAACCACTTGTTTGTGAGAGTGCATATCAATTGCGTGTGTATGTGTCTCACTTGGAGCTCACCTAGTTGATGGCCTAAGGTTCCACTAGCCCTTGTGAGTGTGTGTTGGTTTGTGTAGTGAACATCATGTTCCACTTGTAAAGTTCTTGGAAAAATAACCTAGATCTAATCCGTAGCGTGTGAGACAAATGATCAAATCTTGATCCACCCCTTCTATTTTTTGTTTTCTTTCTCTTTATGTCTTTGGAAGTGTATGCTTGTGCCTTGTTATTGTTCCTCATAGAATTTTAATGTGTTTTATTTTTCACCTATGTTGGTTTGCCATAGGATCTTGATCCTAGGAGCTTGATCATCCCCCTTGATCGTTGTCATCCTATCTTACTAGCATTGGTACGCTTGGACCCCTCTTGATGCAAGTTTTTCTACTTTCCTCACTAAAATGGGGCCTAAATGTAGTGTAGAAAAATGTATCCCTTTACATTTTCACACTTTTTTGTTCCCTCCTTACTAAAATTGTGCTTCTTTATGCCTTATTTGGTCCTATTTTGCATCCACAAGCATTAATTAATGCACATTTCCAAGGATAATCCTAATACATATGTAATGAACAATCATAATTCAATGATTTTGGATTGTATGACCCAGATTTAGTGATTTGGGACACATAAGCCACCTTGGGCATATGTGTCCCACCTAAGTTTTGGGGCCTAGATTTGAATTTAACATTAAACATTTTTTTGAAAAATGTGTCCCAAGCTTAGCCTAGTGGGATCATACACCATAATGGGCATATGAGTCCTTAGCTTAGAGCTAATTTAAATTCAAATTCTTGGAAAGATTTTATTCTCTTGGATCTAATGTTAGCTTGTCTAGTGTTGTAATTTTGAGGAATTTGGCATAAACAAGTATAAATACTAGGTTATTTGATGGGGAGACTTACCTTTCAAGAGCACTCTTGATCTTCCCAAGACCTATTCTCTAGTCTTCCTAGGTTATTCCTCTCTACCCTATTCAGGGATCTCTCCTAAACCCCTCTCACCTCATAAGACTCTCCACCAATTTCAAATTCTTCTCCATTACTCTCAATTCGCCACTAGGCTTCCTTGGGCTCCAAACTGACCCAAAGTGTCCTAACCACTCCAGGGGATAGGAAAGGATATTCTACTATCTCTTTGTTTATTTGACACCTCACTAATCCATCTCATTTGATTCTTTCACCATTCTCCCATCGCTTTCTTGAAAAATTCCATTTTAGGCCTTGTAGCCTTTTGCCCCAACTAGGCCTCCTAGAACCCGTTTTCTTGGCTTTTCACAAAAACGGTCTTAACAACCCCCAAATATTTTTTTGATATTATTTCTATTGGTACCCTAGGCTTCAATATTTACCAGGTGTAAGGTCACCCAAGTGGCCGTTCATATGATTGTCTTCATACCTCCCTAATTTTAAGGGTTTCAAGGGTCTTAGCTCCTTTTTCCAACTTTGAGGGCTTCAATGACCTCCTCAACTCTCCTCCTTGCACACACACGTCTGGAATACATGTTCCCACACTCTCATTCTCTTGATTGGCACAAACCAATCCATTTAGCAGCTTTCTTTACTGCTGTCCTCTCCAAGCCACTAGCCAAAATGCACTTGCACTCGCCTAGTGCTTGATAGTTTCTTCACTTCCCCTGCAAAAAAAGACTCATAAACCTGTATGTACATTATTTACATAGTCCCCAAATTTATTCCAAGTGGCCATGAGAGGAAAGCCACGGGAATTCAAGTGGGACTCATTATTCACAAAACTGGCCCAAACCGACAGTGAGTCCAAAAACCCAAAAATTTGCAAAACCTTAACCAGTTGGTCTAAATGACTAATCTAATGCTAGGTACAGTAATTAAATGACACAAATGAAACACTCAAAGCATCAGGTTAGTCCTTTCAATCCATTCTTGACTGGATGAAGGCTCAAACACAAAAATGCACTCAAAAGTTGTTGAATTCCAATCACACAAAAATGCTCTCCAAGTCTCAATTCATGAAAATGAGCTTCCAACCCTAGTATTAGGGTTTGGATGACTTTATATACCTTTCTCCCACGTGATAGGACCCTTGGGTTGGACTTAGAACAACATTAATGCTATTTTTCAACTTTTAGGCTAAATTGCCAAGGCAACATTGCCAAAATGCTCAAATTGCCAACATTTGTCTAGGAACTCATAAAGTTCAAGACTCTAATTCAAACCTACCCTGAAAAACTCTCAAAAAAAACCTAGGGACTTTATATCATAGTCCTTATTCCCTTGGTGGTTGGCTAGAACCACCTACAATCCAAAAATCACTAAGAGCTTCCAAAAGACCTTAAGGTGCTCCTGCACCATTCTCCCCCTGCAACAAGGAGGTTAAGGAACCTATGATGTCAAGAGTTCCTCACTAATTCCATGCTTCTTAAAGTAACCTTCTGCTATCCAATTAGCCTCTGACTCTGGTTGATAACTCCACTTCACTAGTTGCTCCATGTATGTCTTGTGCCTAGTCTTCTTCTTCACCCTTGAATCTAGAATCTTGTCCACTTGTGGGATGATTTGATTTGGTACCTTGAGTGCTTCCACATGCTTGTTTATCTCAGCATTGTACTGTTCTTCATCCATTTCTGGTCCTTTATACTTCACCACTTGTCCTTCACATTGAAGATAGGAGTAATAGACATCTCCTTGGGTAACTCCACCTTGTATGCATTTGACCCATACTTAGCCAACACTTTACATGGCCCTATCCTTTTCATCTACAGCTTGCTTGGTATGCCTTTCTATAACCTTGCCTTGTTCAAGTATAGCATCACCAAATCACCTATCTCAAATTGTAATTCTCTTCTCCCTTCATCTCTCTTAGCCTTCAACTTTTGATTAGCCTCTATCAATGTCTTCTTTACCTGCTCATGAACCTCTCTCATTGACTGAGAAAAATCATTAGCATGTCCACTGATCCCTTAATTTATAGATCCCTAAGCTCAAGTACACCCCTTGGATGTAAGCCATATACTATTTCAAATGGACTCTTACCCGCTATTCTATTTGTGCTATCATTGTAAGCAAATTCAGCTTGTGGAATCACTTTTTCCCATCCTTGTCCATACTCCTTAGTTAAGCATCTCAACAAGTTTCCAAGTACCCTATTGATCACCTATGTTTGTCCATTTGTTTGAGGATGATATGCTGAGCTATGAGACAAGTTGGTTCCTAGCCTCTTCCAAAGATTTTTCCAAAAGTGTCCCATAAACTTCACATCTCTGTCTGGAACTATGCTCTTTGGCAACCCATGTATCCTCACTATCTCTTTGAAGAATAGGTGTGCAATGTGACTAGCATCATGTGTTGTTTTGCATGGTATGAAATGGCTCATCTTGTTGAATCTGTCCACTACAACAAACACACTATCCAAACCAATTGGTGTCCTAGGTAGACCTACTATGAAGTCCATGCTTATCCATTCCCATGGTCTATTTGGGATGGGTAATGGCTGATAAAGACCTACATTTTTTGATGTTCCCTTTTCCTTTTGACACACTCCACATTGCTCTACATACCGTCTTACTTCTCTTTGCATCTTAGGCCACCAATAGAACCTCTCCATTAAGTCTAGTGTCTTGTTCAAACCAAAGTGACCACTCAAAATGCCATTATGATTTTCTTAGATCAGATTCTCCCTCATGGAACCTCTAGGAACACACAATTTCTTCCCCTTAAACAATAAACCATTCTGCAAAGTGTAATCAACATATTCACCATGAAAATGATTCTCAAAATCAGTACATACCTTGTATATTTATGAGAAATCAAGATCTCCTTCATATAGGTCTTTGAATCCTTCAACCCTTGTGCTTTGTAGCTATATCTCTTGGACAGTAAGCAACCTCCTACTAAGAGCATCAACAACCTTGTTGTTAACCCCCTTCTTATGCTTGATGGTAAAAGTGTATGACTGCAAAAACTCCATCCACTTGATATGCCTCAGACTAAGCTTCTTTTGAGTGTTGATGTAACTTAAGGCTTGATTGTCGGTGTATACCACAAATTCTTTTGGCAATAGGTAGTGCCTCCACTTCTTAAGATCCTGCACTAAAGCATACAACTCTAAGTCATAGGATGAGTACCTAGACTTTGCTTCATTCAACTTTCACTAAAGAATACCACTGGCCTCCCTTCTTGGCTTAGGACAGCTCCTACTGCTATGTTACTTGCATCACATTCTACTATGAATGGTTTGTCAAAACTTGGTAAAACTAAGATAGGTTGGGTAGCTATCTCCCTCTTCATCCTTTCAAATCCTTCATTGGCTTCTTTGGTCCACACAAACTTTTTTTTTAGTCCTCCTTTGATGGTGTCAAGAACCGGTGCACAAATTTCACTAAACCTTCTCACAAATTTCCTATAGAACTGAGCTAATCCATGGAAACTCCTAACTTCTATCCTTGTCTTTGGAGTAGGCCAGCTGAAAATGGCTTCAACCTTGCTTTTTTCCATCTTCAAGTTCCCTTGGGATACTACAAATCCTAGATAGACCAATTCTTGCTTCATGAAATCACTCTTCTCAAGGTTTATGGTGAGCTTCTCCTCTTGAAGTTTTCTCAACACAAGTTCTAGGTGCTTCATATGTTCTTCTTTTGTTTTGCTAAAGATGAGGATATCATCTAGGTAGACAACCACAAAGACTCCTATGTAGTCCTTCAAGACCTCATTCATCACCCTCATAAAAGTGCTAGGTGCATTTGTAAGCCTGAATGGCATCACTAACCATTCATACAACCCTTATGTGGTTTTAAATGTTGACTTCCATTCATCTCCTTCTTTCATCCTAATATGATAATAGCCACTTTTCAAATCAATTTTGGAATAGAACTTAGCACCCCCTAAACACTCCATTAGATCTTCTATCCTAGGAATAGGAAACCTATATCTAATGGTTATCCTATTTATGGCCCTAGAATCAGTACACATCCTCCACTTGTCTCCCTTCTTAGGTGCCAACACAACTGGAACAACACATGGACTTATGCTCTTTCTGATCAGCCCTTGGTCCAAAAGTTCTTGAACTTTCCTTTCTATCTCCTTATTCTACTTCGGTGTCATCTTGTATGCAGCCTTGTTAGGTAGTGTTGCTCCTGGTATAAAGTCTATTTGATGACTGATTGCTCTCTTGGGTGGTAGTGTAGCTGGTGTACCTTCACAAATGATGTCCCTAAACTGATCCAACAATCGCTTCACTTTTGTTGCCATAGGTAGCTAATTAGATAACTCCACTTCCTTTGGCTTCAATAGGATTGCATATGCCTCTCCTTCTTCCTCCTTTATGTCCTTTAGGAATCCCTTTCCACTCATCAAAAGTGCACTAGTTTCTACCTTTTCCACTGTGTTTTCTTCTATCAAAGATTGAATTTTATAAGTCACTCCATCCTTCTTGAATGAGTACTTATTCTCCTTGCCATGGTGTACTGCCTCCCTGTCATATTGCCATGGTCTGCCAAGCAGCAAATGGCATGCATCCATTGGTAACACATCACATAGTATCTTGTCTTGATACTTTCATATAGCAAACTCAACCCAAACTTGTTCATTGACCAATATATTCTGCCCTTTGTTCAACCAAGTAACCTTGTAAGGACACACGTGGGGTATCTTCATGAGTTTCAAATTTTGTACTGCCTCCTCTGAGATGACATTATCAATTGATCCTGAGTCTATGATGACCTTGCAAACCTTGCCTTGTATCTTGCACTTGACTCTAAAAAGAACTCTCCTTTGTTTGTGTTCATCCTCGATAGGTGCTTTGATCAAAATCCTTCTTAACATGAGTTGTTCTCCTTTCTCTGAATTCAAACTTACTTCTGAGTTTTTAGAGCAGTCCTCTTCTTGGACATATGTAATCTTCCTCTCACCTTGTGAAGATGCTGGCTTGTTTAGACACCTATAAGCCGGATGACCCAACTGTCCACAATTGTAGCATTTCATGGAAGAAAAGTGTGAATTTCTCCCAAAGCTTCCTGATCTGCCTCTTCCACCATTGTTAGAGCTTCTACCTATGTATCCCCCTCTATTATTTTCCTCATTGGATTGTTCTCCAACCTTGGAATCCCCTTGACCTTTGTTCTCATGGCTTCTTCCACCAAAAACTCCTCTATGTCCACCTCTAGAATCTCTACCTCTTCCTTTACCTCTAGTATTGGAATCTTGTTTCTTTTTTAGTTTCTCTTCCACCTTAATAGCCATTTGATAGCAGCTATGGAGGGTAGTAAGTGTGAAAAGACTCAACTCCTCTTGTATGTTCCATCTAAGACCATTTAGATACCTAGCAACCTTGATGCTTTCAACTTCTTGTACTCTAGATCTAAGGCTTAGTTTTTGGAACTCCTCTATATAGCTACATCTAGGTCTCTTTGTCTGAGATTTTGTCTCTTCTTGTGCAATTGAATATCATAGTCTTCAGGTAGATAGTTCTCTTTCACTTTAGCCACCATAGTTTTCCAACTTCCTATGGGTTTCTTGCCTTCCTTCTCTCTTTCTTCTTGTAGAAACTTCCACCAAGTTAGTGCTTGTCCTCTTAGCCTTGATTTGGCTATCTTCACCTTTTGTGCCTCTATAATCCCATCACATTCTAAAAAGTGATTATCCATTCCCTCAATCCATTCCATACCCAACTTTGCATCCATTCTTCCTGTGAACATAGGGATACCTTCAAGTGCCTTGCCACTCAAAGCCTTCAATGCTTTGAGGAAGGGTTCCTCTGCTAATGGAGGGTCAGGTTCTAGTCTTATGTCTTCCTCTATTTGATTCTTACCCTTATCTTTATCCTCTCCTAACTGTACCTTCATCTTGCTTGCAATCTCTGCCACCTCTTCTAATTTGTGCTTCATCTCTTCCACAGCCTCTTCAAGATGCTTATTCTTTTCTTGTTGCTCTGTCAAGTCTCTAGCTAGCTCTACATTGGTCACCATGGTGTTCTCTCCTATGGATTCACTTCTTTCTGACATTCACTTCTCAATTCCCAAGCCTTGTATGGCTCTAATACCAATTTGATGGGGAGACTTACCTTTCAAGAGCACTCTTGCTCTTCCCAAGACCTATTCTTTGGTCTTCCTATGGTATTTCTCTCTACCCTATTCAAGGATCTCTCCTAAACCCCTCTCACCTCATAAGACTCTCCACCAATTTCAAATTCTTCTCCATTACTCTCAATTTGCCACTAGGCTTCTCTGGGCTCCAAACTGACCCAAAGTGTCCTAACCACTCCAGGGGATAGGAAAGGCTATTCTACTATCTCTTTGTTGATTTGACACCTCACTGATCCATCTCATTGGATTCTTTCACCATTCTCCCATCACTTTCTTTCAAAAAACTCCATTTTAGGCCTTGTAGCCTTTTGCCCCAACTAGGCCTCCTAGAACCTGTTTTCTTGGCTTTTCACAAAAACGGTCTTAACAACCCCCAAATATTTTTTTGATAGTATTTCTAGTGGTACCCTAGGCTTCAATATTTACCAGGTGTAAGGTCTCCCAAGTGGTTGTTCATATGACTGTCCTCATACCTCCCTAATTTCAAGGGTTTCAAGGATTTTAGCTCCTTTTTCCAACTTTGAGGGCTTCAATGACCTCCTTAACTCTCCTCCTTGCACACACACGTTTGGAATACATCTTCCCACACTCCCATGCTCTTGATTGACACAAACCAATCCATTTAGCAGCTTTCTTTACTGCTGTCCTCTCCAAGCCACTAGCCAGAATGCACTTGCACTTGCCTAGTGCTTGATAGTTTCTCGACTTCCCTTGCAAAAAAGACTCCTAAACCTGTATGTACAATATTTACACCTGGTCCCCAGCTTGATTCCAAGCGTCCATGAGAGGAAAGCCACATGAATTCAAGTGGGACTCATTATTCACAAAACTGGCCCAAACCGACAGAGTCCAAAAACCCAAAAAATTGCAAAACCTTAACCAGTTGGTCTAAATGACTAATCTAATGCTAGGTATAGTAAGTAAATGACACAAATGAAACACTCAAAGCACCAGGTTAGTCCTTTCAATCCATTCTTGAATAGATGAAGGTTCAAACACAAAAATGCACTCAAAAGTTGTTGAATTCCAATCACACAAAAATGCTCTCCAAGTCTCAATTCATGAAAATGAGCTTCCAACCCTGGTATTAGGGTTTGGATGACCTTATATACCTTTCTCCCATGTGTTAGGACCCTTGGGTCGGACTTAGAACAACATTAATGCTATTTTTCAACTTTTAGGCCAAATTGCCAAGGCAACATTGCCAAAATGCTCAAATTCCCAAGATTTGTCTAGGAACTCATAAAGTTCAAGAGTCTAAGCCAAACCTACCCTAACACACTCTCAAAAAAAACCTAGGGATTTTATATCATAGTCCTTATTCCCTTGGTGGTTGGCTAGAACCACCTACAAGCCAAAAATCACTAAGATCTTCCAAAAGACCTTAAGGTGCTCCTGCACTATTATTTCACATATTTTCTCCTAGAAACTTTCATGAGCAAGTGTGACCTAAGTATTCAAGCATTCTAGCAATTCAAGAGCATTCAAGAGTGATTATCAAGGATTTTGGAGCATTATTCAAGATTCTTGAGCATTATGTCAAAGTCATCATGCATCATATTTGTTGTGTTTCGTGCATTATTTCTTTATGGGTATTTAAGCATTCATCTTGGGAGAGCTTGGAAATCATTTTGGAGTATTTTGGAGTGGCTATCAGGTTGCTGGTAAATAATTTTAGTGGTCTGATATATTACAGCAAGGGCACCATTGGCAAGACATTTTTGTTCATATCTCATCATTGAAGCATCCTTTGGTTCTGGGTATTGTTGCATTCAATTGCTATTGCCGAGACAATCATTTCAAGTTCCAAGAGGTAGAGTTTAATTGCTGCATTTATTTATCTAAAGTATTGCTAGGCAAGAACAGGGGCGGCTGGGTGAAAGCTTCGTTTGGGGCCTAAGAGGAGTTCATTTTGCTTGAAACTTGATTCTTTCATCAGCTCTCTTCTAAGGCATCATCATTTCTCTAGGTTCCTTTGTTTATCATTCATGTTAGCATTGCATTTTAGGTGTTATCAATTTTAGCTGTAGGTGTGCATTATACCAGCATTATCATATTTTGTAATCCATGTAAATGCCAAGAGTCTTGGCCATATTTCATGAGCATTGTATTAGAAATTTCATTGCAATTAAGGATATATAAGTTGTTGGTGTCATTTGAGCAATTCAGTATCATTTGTATTTAGTTTGTTAGTTTGCATACCAATTGTTTGTTAAAATACTAGTTGGCTGTAGGTGATCATTTTTTATGCTTAGTTCATATATATGCATTGGATATTGTCAAAATAAGTTGCACATGTATTCATGTTAGGACATTGTTTAGAAAAATTAGAATCATTTGCAAACATTCTCATTGATGCTAAGAGAAGGATAGTTCCATTAAAGCAAACTGAAATGTTATATCAGTCATATGACCCTTGTATGCAAAGTGTTTGACAAAATTACCAAGGCCAAAAATTAGAAGTTTTCAATTAGATTTGAGCAGGGTCATTACAGTGGTATCAGAGCGGTTTCCTGCCATCCTGTTGGGCATTGACCATGGCTACTTCAAGTACTCAGAAGCAGTGGGACAAAAGTATGAATAAGCTTTTGAAAGAGTTCAAAGAAATAAGTAAATTACTGAGAGACCCTGCAACTAAAGGCAGTTTATCTCAGTTTATGACTTCCATTTCTAAGAAGTCTACAACACAAAATGAAAAGGAGGAAGAACAAGAGGTTTCTACAAGTGAGGTGTCTAGAAACCTCTACAATGAGTTTGCAGCAGTTGATAACCAGCATACAGTTGATCTTATGGAGAACAAAAATTATACCAACAAAGAGGAAGAAGATGGACGCATGACACTTCCGGATGACTTCAAAGTTGAAGAGGAACAAGTAATGTTTGAAGACAAACCATTTGCTTTGGAGCAGCTACATGAAGATAAGGTTCTTGTGATGCTTCAATAGGTGAGTTTAGCATTGCTTCTTCTTCTCATGATAGTAGCTCAATGAATGTTGTTCATTCATATGGAAGTCTATTGGAGGCACAAGATGTTAAGGAGGATGTGGAATTTGATCCTCTACTTAGTGGAGCAACCACTAGTGTTTTGTTTTCACATGATGATGGAGGCATTCTACAATGGTATGATGTCATCACAGATTGGTTTGAGGACAGCAACATGGTGCATCATCATTTTTATGAAAAGGAAGCTTGTGATCATGGGAAAGCAAATGATATGATATCATTACTTGATGACAGCCCTACACTCATTAGTGGACATGAAGATATCAAGAGGACTGATTTTGTGTACTTTGGAATTGAAGAGATTAAAAGGTCTGAAATGTTGAATGAAGAATGGTTGAGAGAGGCCAAGAAAGCTAGATTAGTGGCTGCAAATGCAAGGAAACATCTTCAAGATGTGAAAGAAAAAGTCAATATCTCCAACTTGGCAAGACAAAAAGGAGTAGATAATATTCGAAGACTCCTTACTCAAAGGAAGGAAGCACTTTGTGATGAGGTTGATCATTCTCTTGAGGAGGTTGATGATGTTAGTGATGACACTCTTAGTGGATCAGCCACTAAAGAGTTGTCCTTAGAAGGTAATGAAGGCATCTACAACTCATCTTTGGATTGGTTACCTATTTCATATGATAGGGAAGATATCTACTTGTTGGTTGGTGACTTACTTCTGATCTCATATGGTAATTCTGAGTTTGGTAGGTCTTCTACTTTGTTCTCTCATGATGATTACCATTTGATTTAGGACTTCAGAACTTGCTGCGTTTTGGAGATGGGAGATATCAGAGTGGCACAACGGGAAGCAATGGGTGGTGGCTTTCCAATAGTATGGGTGCATCAGATTTATCATCGCAGTTTTGGGGTTGAGTTGATTCAGTAGGATGTGCTTGTGCTACAAGAGTTGTTTGGTGATGTTTGGGACATTATACAAATCTTCACTTGGGATCCAGGTGGAGTAGAATTGTACTTGTTGCTGAGATTGCTTGGGGACAAGCAATTTCAGGGAGGGCGGACTGTAATGTCCCCTTTTTCGTGAGAAATGGAGTTTAGAGGAATTAGCCTATTCCTGATCCTCGTAGGCTAATGCGAATTGATCAGAGGGTCGTTTGGTATATACCCAGTTGATTGGTTGGCTCGTTTCGTGATTCAGTCTACATATGGAGGTGTTCTAATGATTTTTTGATATGTTTCTATTTTTAGAAACCTCATGTTATAAACTAATGTTATGTTTGCACTTTATGTTATGAATAATTATTTTATTATAAAGTGCAAAATAATAAAATAATAAAATAAAATAAAATAATGTTCCTTCTAGAAGGTGACTTGGGAAGTTCTAGAAGGAGGCTGACCTATTGAGGAAAAATAATAAATAGGCATTGAGGGCTCATTTCCTATCATCCAGATTTGTTGCTGATGTTGATGTTTGATGTTTGATGGTTGTGGAGCCTAGGGTTTCTGCAATTGTCTTTGGCCATTGAGAACGAAAACTCTCAATTGGTGAGCAATTTTGAGGGTGTGAAATATCACTTGAATTATTGCAGCTGGGAGAAAGTTACTTCAGACTTTCTATTTGAGCTTCATTGTAAAAACTTAGTGGCCTTTGGCCAAGTTTTTGTGTGCCTTGATTTGGAGCATTGTTGGGGACATTTTGGAGTTCATAGTCTTCAACAAATTTGCATTGAGGAGGCTGATTTGCATTCATTTGGTTATTTCCAGAATTCTGATGTATTATTTCAGTCAATATAAGTCTGTGTATTAGAGCCACAATTTTTGCATATCATATTCAGATTTTTGCTTGTATGGCCTCATTCATGCATTATTTCTTTATGGGTATTTAAGCATTCATCTTGGGAGAGCTTGGAAATCGTTTTGGAGTATTTTAGAGTGGCTATCAGGTTGCTGGTAAATAATTTCAATGGTTTGATATACTACAGCAAGGGCACCATTGGCAAGACATTTTTGTTCATATCTCATCATTGAAGCATCCTTTGGTTCTGGGCATTGTTGCATTCAATTGCTATGGCTGAGACAATCATTTCAAGTGCCAAGAGGTAGAGTTTAATTGCTGCATTTATTTATCTAAAGTATTGCTAGGCAAGAAAAGGGGCGGCTGGGTGAAAGCTTCGTTTGGGGCCTAAGAGGAGTTCATTTTGCTTGAAACTTGATTCTTTCATCAGCTCTCTTCTAAGGCATCATCATTTCTCCAGGTTCCTTTGTTTATCATTTATGTTAGCATTGCATTTTAGGTGTTATTAGTTTTAACTGTAGGTGTGCATTATACCAGCATTATCATATTTTGTAATCCATGTAAATGCCAAGAGTCTTGGCCATATTTCATGAGCATTGTATTAGAAATTTCATTGCAATTAAGGATATATAAGTTGCTGGTGTCATTTGAGCAATTCGGTATCATTTGTATTTAGTTTTTTAGTTTGCATACCAACTGTTTGTTAAAATACTAGTTGGCTGTAGGTGATCATTTTTTATGCTTAGTTCATATATATGCATTGGATATTGTCAAAATAAGTTGCACATTCATGTTAGGACATTGTTTAGACAAATTAGAATCATTTGCAAATATTCTCATTGATGCTAAGAGAAGGAAAGTGCCATTAAAACAAACTGAAATGTTATATCAGTCATATGACCCTTGTATGCAAAGTGTTTGACGAAATCACCAAGGCCAAAAATTAGAAGTTTTCAATCAGATTTGAGCAGGGTCATTACATGTTGATCTAACATTTGTGATGTAGGTTTCTATGATTCAAGCGAGTATTCAAGTCAAGATCTACAACATACAATCAAGAGTCAAGATCTACATTCATTCTAGCCATTACATACAAGTTTGCAGCCTTTTTTTCAAGGGTTTGGTGATTTGTAGCATTGCATATTTGTTCATTCATCATTCCTTCATTCTATTCTATCCATTTTAAGGTTTAATTACCAAAATGGGGTTTGACCAAGGTAAACCCCTATCCACTAATAAAACAACAGTTTTCTCTATTTAACACGTGATTGTAGATCTAGGTGGTGTAGGTTGGAGATTCATTGAAGAGAAAGATTGGAGAAAAGTTGTCAAGTTATCAAAGTTGTCATCTACATTACAAGAGCATGGAAAGTCACCTACAGAGCAGAATTTGATGTTTTAGACTCAAGGATTTGAAAAGAAGGAAGTTATAGGAAATTATTAGAGGATATGAAAATTTTGGAGAAACCCTAATACTGGGACTAGTTAAATCGCCACTTGTGGCATATGAGTCCCAATATGCCTATTTTCAGACATTTTTTGTAGATCCTGATTCAATAGTTCTAGATTTTGGTTTTAGCCCGAAACCCTAACTTGAGACTAAATCACCCCTACTAGCATATGATTCCTAGTGTGCATCAAAAAGTAACATTTCCAAGATTTCATACCTTCATTTCAAGCTTCCTTAGTTTCCAGATGCACCTATATACTTTCTCAATTTACTGTTCTAATTTGAGTTTGTTTCTAGGTCATTTACTTAAGTCTTGCATATCATTTACATTTCTTGTCTTTCCAAACCCTAGCTTGGTGGTGAACCCCCTTTATACCTTTAATCACACCCTAGGACACCTTATATTAGATCTCTTTCCCTCATCACATCCTTGGATTGTTATCTCTAAGGTTTCCTTGAGTGAAACTTGTAGAAAAATGGTTGTTATATCCCCTAAATCATTCACACATATTACAATGACTATTTTCAAGGTTTCACTAAAAAATTCTAATAGATGAAGGGTTAATAAGAGTTTATTTGGACCTGAATGTCTTGATGGTTTTGATGTTTTAATGTACAACTAATTCACCCCTCTCTCAGTTCTCTTGTGTGCATTCAACACACTTACAATCAATGGCTTAGGAAGGTGCTCTAAACAACTCCCAAGAATGTTCTGCATTCCTCCACATTTGAAGATATGAGCCTATGGTTTTAAATATATTCAATGTCAAGTATGAAGCATGTGTTCTCCAGTTTTCATATCATAGAAGCTATTGTAGAAGGTTCGTTTGAAGTAAGTAGAGTGAAGACTATGTGGTAATCTTGGAAGGTTAAGAGAAATGATCCGCATTTCTCTACAATTGTTGTTGTGGTCTTGCAAATTGGAGGGAGATCTTATCATATGTCTATTTTTTGTCTCTCCTTGAGTTTTAGTTGTTGAAGTGTACCACAAGTTGTGTTGCCAAAGTTATATCTCAACATTGTGTTGTCTTGGTTTGTGATAGATATTGGTTTTATATCTTTTTACTTGCACCAACAAAACGTTACATGAATTTGTGAAATAAGGGCATGGAAATATTCTTGAATATTATTTTATGCTTTTGATGTGATATGCATGTTGCTATATTTCCTCTTTGATATTGCTTGTGGTCTAGAGATTAATATTTAAAGGAATGAGTGTTTTCTAGGCTGACTTAGTTTTCTAAGTTACTTACGTTGTGGCATGCACTAGCATGGGAAAGAATGTTGATCTGAAATAGGTCCTACTTATCTCCTAGCTTAGATTACTTTTGATTTCCCTTTCTAATGGATGTTTTGAAGCCAACTCAAATATGTCCTCTGCACGTTTCATGTTCATAAATTTTAGGGTGGCCAATGAGGAGAAAGTTTTTGATGCTTGTAGATGATATAAATATAAGATCAATTGTGTGATCAAATGTACAAATGTTTAATGTGTGATCAATACAATTTTCTAACAACAATGCATTGAAGGTAGAGTAATATGTGCATTTTTTTTTTTAAAGTGTGTAATGTATGTTAGAGGAAATGAGCCGAAAGTATAAGAGTTTAAATAGTGTGCAAAAGGAAATGAGCTAACCAAATTGTGTGAGTGTTGGAGGTAGTGAGCTGAAGGAAGAAGTGCAAGTGTGAGTTCCAAAGGTAGTGAGCCAAAGGCAGAGAGGTGTGAAAAGTGCTAAAGGAAGTGATCTAGAGGCAACAAAAGTGTTGCAATTGCGATCTATCATCTAATTCTTCAAATATTTGTATTCAAAGGTTGTAGCCTCATTCTATAAGTGAGGAGGGAGTTGTAAACTTCCTTAGGTTAAAGAACTTAAATATGTTTTAACTACTGATTCAATTAGTGAGGTTGGATTTGGATAGTAGCTCCAAGCAACTTTTCTCATTGTGGTTTTTCCTTGTTGGGTTTTTCACATATATTTAGTGTTATAGTTATGTGCTCTTGCTTTGAATATATTATCTAATTAAGGTAGTTTTAGGTTTTGATTGATAAGTTGAAATTGAATTGATTTGAGGGATATATTGATTCACCGCCCCCCTCTCAATATATTAATGTGTTCTAACATATAAAAATAAAATTAGGGATCTAATAAAATGATTTGACACCTTTGATATTAAACTTATTCCTTACAAGAAGAATAATATGGTTGATTCCTTAGCTTTTGTAGCTAGCACACTAGAACCATATATGTCTAGGATGTAGAGAAAAAATTTGATAAACTAAAAGATATAATGAGTTCTTGTCCTATGTTAGCAATTTTAGATTTGGTTCTTCCTTTAACATTAGAATGTGATGTATCAAGAGAAGGAATTGAGGTCATGCTCATGTAGAATAAGTGCCTAATCAATTTTGAGAGTCAAAAATCATAGAGGTGGAAAGATGGTTTTCCATATATGATAGAGAAATGTTTGCCATCATGCACAAATTGGTCAAATTTAAGAAATACTTGGTGGGTCACAAATTTGTGACCAAAACTAATCACAACAGTTTGGAATATTTTCTTAATCAAGATAATCTAAATGAGTGACAACAAAATTGGGTAAGAAAACTCCATGGATACAATTTGGATATTGAATATTTCAAAGGGAAAAAGAATTTTGTTGTTGATGCATTGTCTAGAAGGCCAAATTTGTTTTTCATGTTTGAGATCTTTGTAGATTAGAAGAATAAAATCATAACAAAGTATGTCAAGAACATGTTTATAGCTAATGTAGTGGAAGGGAAGTTGTTAAAGGTAAGGAAACACCATGTATGAACTCTCTATCTAGTCATACCATTTGGTGATCTATACAAGAGGAGATTTTAGACTTATGAGTTGCTTCTACTTCACAATCAAAAGCGTTAAGTCATCATAGTTACCCTTCACTTGTCATGTACACTAGTTGGCATCCATTTTTACTTAGCAAGTGGCAAATGAGTAGGAGTTACCAGCAAGGTTCTTGAAGAACTACGGGCTAGGGCTCGCCATGTACACTTTTCTCTTCTCAATACAAGCTTTGAGATAAATAATCCTTTGTGTTGGAGGGAGGGTTATTTAGGTTGGAAGGTACATACAACCAAACCAAGGTGTCAGTGAACAACTTTTCAATAACATTATTGAAGTCGCTTAGCTTCTTTTGGGCTTCCTTATACATCCCACCCATAGTAAAAATGAATGAAGAAGAATTTATCCCTACCATTTTTTTCTTCAAATATTTGGGACCAAGGCTTATTTTTCTAGAGCCATGCATTGAAAAAATGTTTCCTATTTTAAGTGAGTTGGTTGTGGTGATTTGTGTAGCAAGTGAGCACGGCTTTGAGGTCATTGGAAGATATATGTTAACCCTCTAAATTGGGGGGTAATGCATGCCAACAAAGAAGAAAATATTGAATCCCATGCTAGAGTCTTGAGCAGCTTGGAACATGTTGTTTATGTAATTAGACCGCAACACATTGAAACAATTAATGTAAATGTATGTTTGGTCAACTCATAACAACTTGGGAAATGGTTAGGATTCAATTAAATTCAAATTTCAATTTCAAAAAATCAAAGGTGAATCCATGAAAACAAGATTACTTGTACACCCACAAGAATGATCCAAGACAAGTAATGGGTAATGCTTATACATCTCTAATGAATATTTAGATATGTGTGATGTAATAAATGTAAGATGTACAAGAAGATGTGTAAAAAACAAAGATAAATATGTGTAATAGAATAAGTAAACATTAAGAGAATGAGCCCAACTTTATACAAAATTGTATCATTTATCAATATAGAAATGTATTAAACCATTGCCTAAAACAAAAGCAAACTAAATGATAATTAACATGAAAATACAAATTTCAGTATTATAAAATAACTTAATCTATCTTTTAGAGATAACAGATTTCCACAATTCATATAAATTTTCGCTGAATGTTTCTGAAACGTTATGCAAAAATTAATTTACCTTTTTAATATTAAATATTATAATGTTTGTAAATGAAAAAACACATTAAAAATTGAATTTCACTTTAATTCTCATCTTCTCAAATATTCGAAGATAAAAACATTATACTGAGCAGAATGATCTGCTCCATAATATACACCTTTATTTATTTATTATTTATTTGTGCTTTGTTAGGGGTTTGTGCGTAGGATATGTATTTTGTGTTATCCTATAAAAATGTATTGTTCCTCTTTGTAAATTCCATATGTCGTTTAAATATTTTCATTTAATCTCACCCTTTCTTTTGAATGGTTTATTTTATGCATGGCCTGTCAATAAACATAATATATATCGTGTTTTCAGTAAGAATTTGTACCAAATGAGGAACACAAAATTGGGTATGAGAGATTTCTTACCTTACTTTTGGTTACTTCACTGTTTGGATGGATTGAATTGTGGCTTGACATTAAAGTTATTTTAGTGCTATGAAGCAATATAGTTTGGAAATCTCATAGCAAGAATGAAAAAATTCACACACAATCAGAAGCAATATAATTATATTAAAAATCTCATAACAAGAAAAAAAACTCACACAATCAAAAACATATAATCAAAACCAGTTTATTTATAAGAGTTGGGGAAGCAAAATTTCCCACTTATTCTAGATACGATTCATGACATGACGTCATGGAGGATTTGGAGACTGTAATAATCTCATAACAAGAAAAAAACTCACACAATCAAAAACACACAATCAAAACCAGTTTATTTATAAGAGTTGGGGAAGCAAAATTCCCCACTTATTCTAAATACGATTCATGACGCATGACGTCATGGAGGATTTGGAGACTGTAATAAGTAGCTATCAGTAGTTGCATTTGGTGCACGTGGAGTAGACGTTGAGGTTGGCGTTAGCCGGCGGGGAGTTAGTGATGGCTTTCGCTCCACTCAGCCTGCTCACCTCACGGCCTCCTCTCTTTAGGACAGCCGCCTGCTGCCCCGTCTGAAAAGGCATGGAATACGTATTTATTCCCACCGGAGCGGAAAACGTCTTCGAAGTTCCGCCGGACGTGAGCACCACCTCCGCAGCCGACTTCAACGCAGTAGTCACGTACAGATTATCAGTCAGGCTTTCAGCCCGGAGCACCGTGCCTCCGTCAGATGTGCCCCTTATGCTTTTGGGCTGGGTGTAATAAAACAAGTAGACTGCGTCCTCAGCAAGAGCGGGCTCTTGGCCCGACTTGTACCATTTTATGTAGTGCTCGCCCAGCTCCAAGAAACCCACGTGGCTAAATGTCTCGGCACCCCAAGTCTTCGCGGCTCCGCTGTATGGCGGCGCCACATACGAGCTCTCGGGCCAGTCATTCCACGTGACGATCTGTACAAGAGGGGGTTTCAGACTTATGAGCTGCTTCCACTTCGCGATCCAGAGCCCCGGGCCTTCGTAGTTGCCCTTCACTTGACAGTTACACTCGTTGATGTTCTTGTCCCGGCAAGTGGCGGAGGAGCAGGAGCTGCTTCCAAGGTTCTTGAAGAACCAGGGGCTGGGGCTCGCCATGTACACTTTACCCTTCTCAGTACAGGCTTTGAGATAGTTTTGATCCTTCGTGCCGGAGGGAGGGTTGTTGAGGTTGGAAGCTTCATATGGCCAAGCTGAGGTGTCCCAAGCGAAGAGCCCGTCGATAACACCATCGAAGTCACTTAGCTTCTTCTGGACTTCTTCGTACGTTCCACCCGTGGGGAAAAAGGGAACGAAGAAGAATTTATCCCTCCCGCCGGCTGATTCAAAGATTTGGGACCAGGGCTTATTATCCCCTAGCCATGCGCTGAAAAATAGCTTGCCGTTGTAAGTGAGGTGGTTGGGGTGATTTGCGTAGAGGGTGAGCATGGCTTTGAGGTCATCGGAAGAGAGAGGTTTACCCTCGGAAGCGGGGGGGTCATGGATGTCAGCAGAGAAGAAAAGCTTGAAGCCCGTGCCAGAGTCTTGAGCAGCCTGGAACATGTCCTTTACGCGGTCGGGCCGCCACACATTGAAATTGAGGGCGAAGGCGTCAATGCCTTTGCTATATGCCAACCGAATCTCCTTTTTCAGCGTCTCCACGCCATCCGGCTGGTAAAGCAGGTAATGCGCAAACACCATCCGCCGCTCCGCCGCCCTAGCAAACAGAAAATTGCAGGAAAGCAGAAGAGGCAGAAGCATCACCTTCATCTCCATGAGTCTTAATTACTTATTTGCTGCTATGAACTCTGGATTGACAGAGGTTTTTATAGGCTTACAATTAGAAACAAGTACAGCTCTGAGTTAAGGAATGCCGTGAGTCTCGTGAGTCATGGCTGGATTAGAAGTGGAGAAATATAGTCCAGGAATAACGCGTCCCCCGTCACACGCAAACGGATAAGTATGCAATGCGCAGATCTGTATTCCAACATATTTGGAGCGAAAGTAGTGCGTCCATTCTATCCAGGATCGAGGCCCCAAAACTTAGGGGGGACACATTTTTCAAGAAATGATATTATATGATATTATTTGTAATAAATTATAAATTTGGTCAAATGAAGGTGTGCCATTAAACTTTTAATACTATAATATTTGGTATAAAATAAAATTATATATGTATTTGAGAAAAAGATGCATAGTCATACAATCAGCATAATATTGGCCTATTGTTACAAGTACACGAACTTGTGTTAAAAAGTATTCAATTTCTTATTATCTCTATTACAATATCAATGAAAGTTCATTATAAAGTTTTAAAATATATTTTTTTTAAATCGTTAAACTAGATTTTTTGGATGAATATTTTCTATTAAATTTTATATTAATAAAAAAAAAATAGTATAATATTTATAATAAAAAAAAGTAGAATACGATATATCCACAAGCCTAACAAAAGAATTATTACAAAGAGGTTAAATTCAAAAACACTATTAAGCAATCGTGGCTATTCTAGACAAAGTGGTGTATGACAAAATCCTCCAAAGTTTGCTTGCACAAAACCAAGAGAAGACACTACTCTGCCTTCACCATGAACTTAGCAATGACCTAAGCTCTGTTCTGACTTGGTTCAACAACTGAACCTTGCTACAACTCTGTCCTAAGAGTTTCTAATTGTGCTTTAACTTTAGAGGATCCAACACCTTGTTTTAAACTACTAATCTCCTCTCAACACCTAGAAGAGTCTAGATGCTATCCTTAACACCATGCTTGAGTTACTTGCAGGGGAGTTAGGAACATTGCTCTGATGCATTTCATAACCATTTGAAGCCATCTTGAAGGTTCCTTATTGATCCTTCCTACCGATTTCAAAAGATTGCCTCTTGGAGGGCCTATCCCTTGTAGCCCTTACCAGTCCGTATTTTGACTTTTCCTCTATTATTTGACAAACAACTTGCCAAACAAAATATACTTTCAGATACCCTTTTCAGGGTTTTAAATCTTCCAATCAGTCTCTGGCTGCTAGCTAGTCCGTACAGGTGGTTCCCACACCCTTGGAGTGGAGGCCTAATTGCCCTCAAGACTAGGGTTTCACTGTCCTTTCACCTATTTCTTGCTCAGAAGGATGGTTCAAGCTTTCAACTCCTTAGTACCTTTGTGTTAGACCTTATTCCACCTGGAAGTGTACGATTACCGTACAGTTGTACCCTTCCCCTGCCTATGTACTCAATTTCTTTCTTCCAACCTCCTAGTCGGGTTATGTAACTCGCCTAGGGTTTGTATGTATTACTTTCTACTCTACATTCCATACTGCCTACCATCAAATATGTGCAATTAGCTGTCTCTTCTCCCATACTCCACCAGCCTCAAGAGGACCCTGCAGACCAATGGTTATGGGGAAGGCATTCTAAAGTGACTGTCCCAAAACTGAAATATAAATACTTACCAAACTATAATTTATGAAGCCTAAACTAATATTCTATTCTAAACAACCTAAAGAACAAATGAAAATCCCTCTGTCTTAAGTACTAAGCATTTATACAGTGGCAAATTCACATACTCCATGCCTTTTAATTCGCTATTTTCAAAGAGCATGGGCAGATTCAGAATTTTTTTAGATTCTTTGCCAAAAATAGAGTTATATTACTTTCACCGCCTATACCTTGGAAACCAAACGCTACCAACACTCCAAATGAAAGTTATTTACCGAGAACAACATTAGCACTTCTATGAATTTACAAATCAAAAGGCTAAATCAATTTACAATGCCTAAAAAGTCATTGCGAAAAAACACACTGTGTTTTCCAGAAAACACAGAAATTACAAAAAAACCAGAAATCTGTCTTCTTATTCACACCAAAAACTTCGAATACAATGCAACCACTCTACTATTCTCTTTATTCCCGAGCCATATCATCATTGGCCGTTACATTTTCCTGTTTCAAGGGCATTACTCATTCCAAATATCCCTGATTTTATGGGAATCCTAGATAACTTCCAAACTGCATGCAACCACTCACTATTATCATGCAGTTTTCGCAAGATTCCTGCAATACTCACCATTATCCCTCTTTTTAGGATCTCCTAACTCGTTATCCTTGAGTTAACAACTCTTCAACTGACCACTAACATCTTCCATCAACGAGGAAGTGACTCTAACACAAGTTGTTGCATTATATTTTCAAGCACAACATACTATACCTTAATAAAGAAAAATCTACCAACAACCAACAATGATGACTAAAAATATCACCTAGAAAAAAGGTTAATTCAACCTACCACACAACATGCTGACTTGGCCAAGGTCAGTACAAGCCAAAACTTTTCAAACCAAAATTTTGTGCAAATCAATTTGGAGATTGGCCTTGGTGCTCCTGCACCATCCTCCCCAAAACAGAAATTTCAATCCATCCTTGGATTGAGTAAGTTAGGATCAATACCTAGCTTCTTGAATTCTGCCTCCCTGATCCATACGGCATCTGTATCAGGTTGCCCATGCCTTTTTATCAGATGTTCTTTATATTCCTTGTTCCTAGTCTTCTGGTAGACCCTTGTGTCCAAGATTTGATCAGCTTGTTTGACTGTGACAGGGGGTAGTTTGAGTTCTTCAACATCTTGAGTGACTTGATGAAGTGTCTGATCCAAATCCTGGGGTGGTCCTTTGTAATGCATCAGGTCTGCAACATTAAAAACAGGGGACAGTCCATTGTCATCAGGCAATTGCACCTTGAAAGCATTGTTGCCATACTTCTCCAAGATAGGACAGGGACCTATCCTCTTCATTTGCAGCTTGTGAGGGACTCCCTTCTGCAACCTGGCCTTGTTCAAATGTACCATGACTAAGTCACCAACATTAAACTGGACTTCTCTTCTATGCTCATCCACCTTAGCCTTATGCTTCATGGTATTTTCTGCCAAGGTCTTTCTGACTGTCTCATGAATCTCTTGCATTGCACAAGCAAAATCATCTGCATAACCACTTCCTTTGACTCCATCCTTCAGCTCTCTCAACTCATAGACACCCTTGGGATGTAAACCATACATAATTTCAAAGGGGCTCTTCCCTGTAGATCTATTAACTGTGTCATTATATGCATACTTAGCCTGCCCAATAATCTGATCCCATTGTTGACCATACTCCTTGGTCAAGCATCTAAGAAGGTTTCCAAGTGTCCTATTCACAACTTCGATCTAACCATTAGTTTGGGGATGGTATGCAGATCCAAAGGATAGATTGGTGCCCATTCTCTGCCAAAGTGTCTTCCAAAAGTGGCTCATAAATTTAGTATCCCTGTTTGATACAATGCTGATTGGAAAACCATGAATCCTAACTATTTCCTTGAAGAAAAGTGAGGCTATTTGACTGGCATCATTGGTTGTTTTGCAGGGTATAAAGTCAGCCATTTTTCTGAATCTATCAACCACAACATAAACACTGTCCATTCCTTGCCTTGTCTTGGGTAAACCAACTACAAAGTCCATGCTCAAGCATTCCCATGGCCTAGAAGGGATTGGCAGTGGATGGTATAAGCCTGCATTTGAAGAAGTGCCTTTTGCTTTTTGACACACTACACAACTCTCTACATATTTTCTGATATCTAGATTCATCTTAGGCCAAAAATAAAACCTCTGGACAAGCTCTTGAGTTTTAGTGATCCCAAAATGACCACTCAATGCACCATTATGCTTCTCTTGAATTAAGTTCTCCCTAATAGAACCTCTAGGAACACAAAGCTGATTGCCTTTAAACAACAAATCACTTTGCAATGTGTATTCAGCATACTTGCTATGAAAATGGATCTTAAACTCAAGGCATACCTTATAAATTTCTCCAAAATATTCATCATTTACATATAGATCCTTGAAGTGATCTATTCCCATGCTTTTCAATTGGATTTCTTGGATGGTAAGAACTCTCTTGCTCAATGCATCAACAACTTTGTTGAGAGCTCATTTCTTGTGCTTGATGTTGAAGGTGTAGGCTTGCAAGTACTCCACCCATTTCATGTGCCTGTGACTTAACTTCTCTTGTGAATTCAGAAAACTGAGTGCTTGATTTTCTGAGTACACAATGAATTCCTTGGGAAGCAAGTAGTGCCTCCACTTCCTTAGAGCTTGGACCAATGCATACATTTCCAGGTCATAAGAAGAGTACTTCTTCTTGGCTTCACTTAGCTTCTCAGAATGAAAAGCCACCGGTCTGCCCTCTTGACTGAGAACAGCTCCAATTGCTACATTACTGGCATCACACTCAATTGTAAATAGTTTCTCAAAACTTGGCAACACCAAAACAGGTTGAGTAGCTACCTTTTCCTTCAGCAACTCAAAACTCTTGTTAGCTTGTTCATTCCACACAAACTTAGTTTTCATGCCTCCTTTAATGGTATCCAACATAGGAGCACAAATTGCACTAAATTGTTTGATGAATTTCCTATAGTACTGAGCAAGACCATGGAAGCTTCTTACCTCTGTTGCTGTCTTAGAAGTAGGCCAATTAAGGAATGGCTTCTACCTTGCTGCTGTCCATCTTCAAATTGCCATGTGATAACACAAAACCAAGGTACACCAGCTCTGTTTTGATGAACTCACACTTTTCCAGATTAATCTTCAGCTCCTCTTCCTGTAGCCTCTTGAAAATCAGCTCAATGTGTTGGAGGTGCTCTTCTCTTATTTTGCTATAGATTAGTATATCATCAAGATACACTACCACGAACTTGCCAATGTAGTCCTTGAGGATTTCATTCATGAGTCTCATGAATGTGGAGGGGGCATTAGACAAACCAAAGGGCATTACTAGCCACTCATAAAGACCCTCATTGGTTTTGAAGGCTATTTTCCACTCATCACCCTCATGTATTCTAATTTGGTGGTAACCACTCTTTAAATCTATCTTAGTATAGTACCTAGCTTCACCTAGATAGTCCATGAGATCTTCAATTCTAGGAATGGGAAACCTATACCTAATGGTTATCTTGTTGATTGCTCTGGAATCAGTACAAAGCCTCCATTCTCCTCCTTTCTTGGGTGCTAAGACGGTGGGTACTGCACAAGGACTGATGCTTTTCCTAATGAGACCTTGGTCAAGTAGTTCTTGAATCTGCCTAGCTATCTCCTCATTCTGTTGAGGTGTCATCTTGTAGGCTGCTTTGTTTGGAAGGGTGGCTCCTGGTATCAAGTCTATCCTATGACTTATGGCTCTTTTAGGAGGTAAAGTTGTGGGTTGACCACTACTTACTATGTTCTCATAGGTCTGCAACAAGTCTTGAATCTCCTTTGGTAGTTCTTTCTTTTCAGCTGTATTCTCCTTGCTTGCCTCTCTTGGCTTGATCATTATTGCATAGCCAACGCCTTCTCCTTCTTCTAATGCCTTTAAGAACTCTTTTTCACCAGTTATCAGCAACTTAGAACCTATTGTCTACACCTCATTATCTTCCAACAAAGATTGAATCTTGTATGTGACATTATCCTTCTTGAAGGTGTAAGAATTCTTGGCTCCATCATGCACAGCTTGGCGGTCAAATTGCCATGGCCTACCTAGGAGCAAGTGGCATGCATCCATAGGTAACACATCACACAAAACTTTGTCTTTGTACTTGCCAATTGAAAACTCCACCCATGCTTGTTCATTCACCAAGACATGCTGACCCTTGTTGAGCCATGTAACCTTGTAAGGATTCTTGTGAGGTATTCTTGCCAATTTCAGTTTGTTGACTACCTCCTCTGACACAATATTATCAGTAGAACCTGAGTCTATAATCACCTTGCACACTTTCCCCATCATCTTGCATTTTATCCTAAACAAAGATCTTCTTTGGCTTGGTTCCTCTTTGACCGGTTCCTTGATTAAGGTCCTTCTCATCATGAGATTCTCCCCTTCTTCTGAGTTCAAGGGTATTTCTGATTGCTTATTTGTTGCAGCTGCTTCATCTTGAATCAAGTTGGTTCTTTTATCTCCTCCATGAGATGTGCTTCCTTTCTCAGGACATCTATAGGCTGGGTGTCCCAACTGGTTGCAATGATAGCATTTCATGTTGGTGAAGTAACTACCCCTTCCTTGTCCACCACTTCTTCCTCTAGGGCTGAAACCTCTTCCTCTACCACCTCTACTGGAGCTTCCTTCTTGCTAATCAGAAAATCTGACTTCTCCTTGAGCTCTTGATTCTAAGCTTCTTCCACTATAGCTTCCTCTTTGTCCTCTGTTGTCTTTGCCTTTACCTCTACCTTTAGGGTTCTGTTCTTGTTTCTTTTTGCCTTTCTCCTCTATCTTCAAGGCCATTTGATAGCATTGACGTACTGATTTGAAGTTTACCAAGCTCATGTCTTCTTGAATAGACCATTTGAGTCCATTTAGGTACCTTGCCAACCTAATGCTTTCATCCTCAACCACTTTTGATCTAAGGCACAATTTATGAAACTCCTCTATATATGTTTGGACATCCATGTCCTTTTGCCTCAGATTATGTCTCCTCCTATGCAACTGGACTTCATAATCATCTGGGAGATAAGTTTTCCTTATCTTGGTCACCATTCCTCTCCATGAAACTATGGGACCTTTACCTTCTTTCTCTCTTTCTGATTGTACAAACTTCCACCATGTGAGAGCTGCTCCTCTCAACCTTGACTTGGCCACCTTCACCTTTTGAGCCTCTGTAATGCCATCACATTCAAAGTGATTCTCAATGCTCTCAATCCAATCTACTACTGAATCTGGGTCCATTTGTCCACTGAAAAGTGGCACACCATCCAATGCTTTACCACTCAAGGCCTGCAATGCCTTCAAGAATGGTTCCTCTGCAAGAACAGGATCAGGGTTTGGAACTTCCTCCTCCAATTCCACCTCTTTTTCCTTGGCTTCCTGCTCTTCCTTCTTCTTTATCTTGTCCTTCACAGTGTCTACTGTTTCTTGGACTTCATCTAGGAGTTTCTCCATCTGAGATATCCTCTCTCTGAGCAACTGGTTATCTTCCTCTTGCTCTTCTACTTTCTTTGCTAGCTCTGCATTCGTCACCATGGTTCCTTCCTCTGGTGTATTTTCTCCTACTGACTCAGTGGATTGGCTCATGAATCACAAGCCTAGAATCCAACTCTTTCTCTGATACCAATATGGTGTATGACAAAATCCTCCAAAGTTTGCTTGCACAAAACCAAGAGAAGACACTACTCTGCCTTCACCATGAACTTAGCAATGACCTAAGCTCTGTTCTGACTTGGTTCAACAACTGAACCTTGCTACAACTCTGTCCTAAGAGTTTCTAATTGTGCTTTAACTTTAGAGGATCCAACACCTTGTTTTAAACTACTAATCTCCTCTCAACACCTAGAAGAGTCTAGATGCTATCCTTAACACCATGCTTGAGTTACTTGCAAGGGAGTTAGGAACATTTCTCTAATGCATTTCATAACCATTTGAAGCCATCTTGAAGGTTCCTTATTGATCCTTCCTACCGATTTCAAAAGATTGCCTCTTGGAGGGCCTATCCCTTGTAGCCCTTACCAGTCCGTATTTTGACTTTTCCTCTATTATTTGACAAACAACCTGCCAAAAAAAATATACTTTCAAATACCCTTTTCAGGGTTTTAAATCTTCCAATCGGTCTCTGGCTACCAGCTAGTCCGTACAGGTGGTTCCCACACCCTTGGAGTGGAGGCCTAATTGCCCTCAAGACTAGGGTTTCACTGTCCTTTCACCTATTTCTTGCTCAGAAGGATGGTTCAAGCTTTCAACTCCTTAGTACCTTTTTGTTAGACCTTATTCCACCTGGAAGTGTATGATTACCATACAGTTGTACCCTTCCCCTGCCTATGTACTCAATTTCTTTATCCAACCTCCTAGTCGGGTCATGTAACTCGCCTAGGGTTTGTATGTATTACTTTCTACTCTACATTCCATACTACCTACCATCAAATATGTGCAATTAGCTGTCTCTTCTCCCATACTCCACCAGCCTCAAGAGGACCCCGCAGACCAATGGTTATGGGGAAGGCATTCTAAAGTGACTGTCCCAAAACTAAAATATAAATACTTACCAAACTATAATTTATGAAGCATAAACTAATATTCTATTCTAAACAACCTAAAGAACAAATGAAAATCCCTCTGTCTTAAGTACTAAGCATTTATACAGTGGCAAATTCACATACTCCACGCCTTTTAATTCGTTGTTTTCAAAGAGCATGGGCAGATTCAGAATTTTTTTAGATTCTTTGCCAAAAATAGAGTTATATTACTTTCACCGCCTATACGTTGGAAACCAAATGCTACCAACACTCCAAATGAAAGTTATTTACCAAGAACAACGTTAACACTTCTCTATATTTACAAATCAAAAGGCTAAATCAATTTACAACGCCTAAAAAGTCATTGTGCAAAAACACACTGTGTTTTCCAGAAAACACACAAATTACAGAAAAACCAGAAATCTGTCTTCTTATTCACACCAAAAACTTTGAATACAATGCAACCACTCTAATATTCTCTTTATTCCCGAGCCATATCATCATTGGCCGTTACATTTTCCTGTTTCAAGGGCATTACTCATTCCAAATATCCCTGATTTTATGGGAATCCTAGATAACTTCCAAACTGCATGCAACCACTCACTATTATCATGCAGTTTTCGCAAGATTCCTGCAATAATCACCATTATCCCTCTTTTTAGGATCTCCTAACTCGTTATCCTTGAGTTAACAACTCTTCAACTGACCACTAACATCTTCCATCAACGAGGAAGTGACTCTAACACAAGTTGTTGCATTATATTTTCAAGCACAACATACTATACCTTAATAAAGCAAAATCTACCAACAACCAACAATGATGACTAAAAATATCACCTAGAAAAAAGGTTAATTCAACCTACCACACAACATGCTGACTTGGCCAAGGTCAGTACAAGCCAAAACTTTTCAAACCAAAATTTTGTGCAAATCAATTTGGAGATTGGCCTTGGTGCTCCTGCACCACAAAGGAGGAGGGTTTTGATCATCAAGCTTTCCCCAAATATTACCGAGGGTGGTATCATCTATTGGCTCCCAACCAAGGAGAGCAAAAGCATATTCTTCATTCTCCTTGAGAGGTTGTTGAGTGTGAACCAAAGAGATGGCGAGTAACACATGAGGGAACTTGCTATTGTTTGGCTAACCAAATTCCTATCTTGGAGATGACAAACATGAAGGCTAAAGCCATCCTCCACAAGCATCAAATTCCCTAAGATATTAAGGCATAGGACCATGGGAGTGAGAACCATGATATTCATGCCTATCTCATTAGGAAGAGTGAATACATCCATGTCAATGCCCTTAAGGGGAGGTGTGGTTGAGAGGAACCTAGGCAATAGTGCATGGGGCATTATCCCAATGATCCAATAGCTCTTGGAGATGTGCAACTTCAAGTACGACTTTTTTGGTTTTCACTTGAATCTACATGAGAACATTAGAGCAAATGATCACTTTAGTATATAAAGGAAAAAAATATTAGCAACAGTGTGAGCTAAAAGAGCAACATTCCTTTCTTTCTAAATACTGAAGAGAATTTCCACCTTGAAAGCATGCCAAATGTGGCTATATTTGTGTGGAATACAGGGTCAATCCCTAAGTAACACCATATGCCATGAGAAGGGGGTATCTCTAAAAGGATTGAAGAAATCATGAATCCAATTCCAAGCTTCTAGAACTTGGGATCAAAACTAGAAAAGGTTTTTAAGAGAATCAATTTGACCACAAAAAAGACAATTAGGACTGGGAATGCCCGTGTGAGTGAGACAAGTCACTAAAGGAAGGCCTTGGTACAATAAGCACCACATAAAGTGAGCCAACTTGGGTTGCAATAACGTATACCAAATTCCCTAAAATGTTATTTTTCCACATCCCATTAGAAGATTGTAACTATTAGTGAAAATTGAGCTAGTTCACCATATGCAAGTGTGGAGATAGCAAAGAATAACCTTTAGAGGACTTGCAATTTTGAAAGGAAGTGTTTGGAAATGACTTCCAATCCTTCCACCAAGGTTTGGAGCATAACACACCAATCTTGTGACACATCTACAGAGGAATAGCATCAATAACCATATGGTAAGTCTCTTGGTCTTGATTAGAGAGTCTTATTTAAATTTGAAGGTAGAACAGGAAAGAAAATTCTTAGTGGCCAAATGAATGAAATATGGTATAATTCTTGCTCCTCGTTTGAAAAAATTCAAGGCATGAGTCCAAGGTAGGAGAGTAAATGGCCTCCCTTGAGAACTAAGAAGTGAGGTCCACAAAATGGAGTATTGGCTAATGGATAAACCGTTATGAAAATCATCTCCAGCCCAACAAATACATGGTTTAATAGCTTCCCATTCTTTTCAAATATTTTTGATAACAAAATTTATTTGAATGGAAATTAGTTCCCTCAGGGCGAGAAGAGTGCCTAAGTTCAAGCCTTTCTAAGTTGAATGACCTTGAGGAGTACCCATGCTAATATGGTGATGAACAAGAATTTTCCAAGATTCATTGTAATGAAGTGCTCTAATGATCCATTTAGCACACAAGGAAGTGCCTTGATGACATTAGAAAATTAATCCCAGCCCTCCAGCCTCACAAGGGAGGCAAGGAGCCCAGAGAAAATATCTAAGAATCTTTTCAACCTTCAAGTAAGAAGCCTTGGAAGGGACCTAGCATGAGGAGTAGTAAACATGAGTACCCACCAAAATCTTATAGAAAATCTAGAACATTCTTAGTTAGTGAAAGAGGTTTGGTAATCCAATTATATAACATATATAATTTATATAATGCTTATTCCTTATGGGAGATCCCCAGTAAAGGTGTAATTTGTATAATGTATCTAGAGATAACCCCTTTGGTGTCACTATATAGGTGGGGGTAGTGAATCAGTGATCGAACCCTTTCTACAATTGCTATAATTCCCCCCCACTTGGGGGGCCCTACTATCCATATGGTGAGAGGAGACCATCAGTCATATCACATAATAGACATATCACAATCCAATAGATTAATAGCATAGTGATGCCACAGTTTATTATATATGTGATACCCCAAAAGTTTCCCTTAATTTCCACCCCCTACACTATTGCTTCCCACCCACCCAACTTTATTTCCTCCCAACCACCTAAGAAAAAAACCTCCTCATAGAACTCAAAAAGTCTCAATTGATTTAACTAACCATAGTACTAAGGCAGCAAAGAGCATCGAAGAATATCAATTTAGAATATATGAGAACATGAGAATGGATTAATGGATTAGATTGATTAAATATAGTTGATGAATAGTTTATTGAATCCCTATTTATTATGATTTAGAGGAGGGCCATAAGAAACATAGGGAGGAGGTAGGTGGGTGGGATGCAATCCCTATAGGGTAGTGGGAGTACATAGTTGGGATTCTAGCCATTTATCTTCCATGGGCTAGCTAGAACCCTAGTGAACAATGCTATAATTCCCCCCATCTAGGCCCCTAGTATTAGGTAGGGCCTCTACTATTCTAAGGGGTGGGAGGTTATTGCATAGGTAGGAGCTTCTTTGGTAAGAGCGACTAGAATTCCCCCCCCCCAACCTGAGATAAAGGTACTTTGCTACCCATGCGAGATCGAGATGCTATTCTAGTTTATTAGCCATGCATAACATCAAAAATTATAGAAAGGGTCATTTCATATCTTATTGGAGCTCGAACATAAGATCTAGGTGTAGATAACGAGGTTTAATTGGGCCCATTACAATTGAGACAGGGGATTCTCTAAACACTCTACTATAGTAGATGTGGATGAGACCAAAACAAGGTAAATAGGCTCTAAATCAATTGGCTAAGAGATTAGATCTACAATTAGATCTTCAAAATGTGAAAGGAATGCAACGAGCTATGCTTATCCAATGAATTCCTAGACAAATTTTAGCTTCCCACCTAGAACTAAAGAATCTAAGTCTTTCATACCACCTTAAGCTAGGACTTGACAAATCTTAATCAAATGTGACTACACCTACCTCTACTTTCTCTAGTGTCGGTAGTGCCTTTGACTGTGTGGGATCACCCTTCAATTAGACTTGGAACTCAATCTTGAAGCAACAAGAAATGCCTTTGAATAATAGAAAAGAGTGGGTTATTGATGATGGATTAACCTAGTCAACAACTATCTCTCCCTTCATCGCTTACTCTACCATGGATGACTTGCCTTTGGGGATCTACCTGCTGGAACCAAATCAACTTCACCTAGTGCTAGCTTCTACCCCAACAACCTTTGCCCTTAGGCCCCTATGATTCCCTCCCACTGCCATTAATCAGCTTGCTAGAATAAGTAGGAAAGGGGGTGGGTGTTTAGGTAGATATAAGATAAGTCCCGGTGGGTGGGAATCATAGGGTCTGCAGAAAGAAAACAAATATAGATGGATTTCAGGCACCCATAATTCTATACACAACATGCAAACTATAATTGGGTGGGGGGAATATCTTGACTCAATGGATAGGGAAATAATTTTTATAATCTCTAACCCCATAGTGGGCTCCAAAATATGGAAATTTATCACTAATTGCTAGAAAATAATTCTACCTTACTTGTCTTAGATTGTACACAATGATGCAAAAGATGGCCACCTTCCTTTGATCTAGAAGGAGGATTTATTAGAATGTAGAAAAATATTGAAACAAAAATGGGGTACAAGAGTAAATCATTGTTTAGAAATCAAAACTAGAGATCCTTTCCCAAAAGAAAAATGACAAATCTTGGACCACTATAATATCCCTTCAAACCAAAGAGATATTCTTTCTAATCTTCTAGCTTAAATATATTTCTTCTACTCTTTACATCAACATTTAAATCCATGATATAGGAAATCTGAAAATGAGTGTAAAATGAAGGGTAAGTGCAAAAAGAAGGGGGGCCAAAAAGGGGTCTTAAGTGACCACTTTTTTTTGAAATAAGGAAATATTGACCTTGGATGAGAAATTGAGGATAGTTACACTCAAAATTTTATGATGCAAAAAAAAAATGTTTGTAGTGCTCGAAGTCTACTTTCTAGACGACTATTTTTTTTAAATGGTAGAGATTAAGGGGTTCAAAAAAGGGAGCCATAGAAATTGGTGTTGTTTTTGTCAAAAAAAATAACATAGCGTCTTTTGTGGCTCCCTCGAAAGGTTCATTTTTTTTTTCATATTTTTAAAATCACTTCAATGTGAAATTAGCTAACAATATGTAGTTTATGCCCATTTTTTCTAATAATTCTTAATGAATATTTTATTTTTTACTAATTTTCTAAGTGGACACATCCTGAAAAATAGAATTTTGGCCATGCTACCCCTATAATTTTTGAAAAATAATTGATTTTTTTAAATATGTTTAGAAAGGAGTCTTTTTTTTTTTGGACTATAGGAATCGGGTAGCATGACCCCCTATAAACTGCAGTGCGCTTGGTAAACTTTTTAACGTGACCAGTAGCTCTGGCGCGACACACCCTTCGTTACCACGGGGATGGGGGAGACTAGACCTCATTACCAACCTCCTGCAATAGGAAAGATTTAGCCAACCGAGCTAGGCCCCTGCCCTGAGAAATGAGTCTAGTTTATAAATATGTAATTTATTTAAAATTTTAATGAAGAGTTAAAAAATAAAGTAAAAAACATCAAACATTGGTTTTTGACAAAAAAATACACACAAAAAAAAGAAACAAAAGATGAAAGCCTCAACATTTTCAAAATATAAAAATATTACATCATTAAATAGCTAAGAGAGAGCCTAGCATTACTCAAGTGTTTTATTTACTCGACCTTGAAACACGTGCAAACTTGATGATTAGCACAAACAAGATTATGTGAAATCTTGTAGAACATGCAAACAAACATCTTTGGATGTTGGGAATGCACTCCAAGCCTTTGGGTTGGAAATCCAAAGAAAATCCAAGCCTAAAGCTTGGTGATTCCCAAAGCAAGATATAACACACTCACATTATGTCACAGTTTTGACATAATGTGAGCGTGTTATAACACACTCATGTTATGTCTTGTTTTGTATTTTGCTCCCTTTTGCAAAATTCTACTGTATGTTTCTCAAGCTTGACATAATGCGAGTGTGTTATAATGTGCTCTTGACATAATGCGAGTGTGTTATAATGTGCTCATGTTATTTCTCACTTGAAATTGTTTAAGTGCAAGTTTGTTAAATGTATGTTTGATGTATGTATGTTTGTATATATATTTGTATGTATGTGTGTATCTATCTATGCCTTTATGTATGCATTCCTATATGCCTATATTTATGCTTGTATGCATGTATTTATGAATGTATGCTTGTAGTATGTATGTATGCATGTATGCATGTATGTATGCTTATATGCATGTATGTATGTATGCATGTATGTATGCATGCATTTATGTATGCTTGTATGTATGCTTGTATGTATGTATGTATATGGTTGTATGTATGTATGTAAGGGTTTTGGGTTTAGGGTATATAATGGTGAGGGTATAAGTTATAGGGATGAGGGTTGAGGTTTCTGGGTTTAGGGTTTAAGCTATAGGTTGAGGGTTGAGGGATTAGGGATTAAGTAGTAGGTTGAGGGTATAGGGTAGACAGTAGAGGGTTGAGGGTTTATAGTTGAGGGATAATATTCAACTTGTTGATTGTATATGATTAAGTTTGTAAGGTATAAGGATTAGGGTTTACGATATGGATTAAGGATATAAGGCATAGGGTGAAGGGTTGAGAGTGTATGGTTTAGGTTTTAATTATAGGGTTGAGGGACAATGTATAGGGTTTAGGGTATAAGGGTGAGGTTATAGGGTATAAGGATGAGGGCTTGTGGGTGTAGGGTTTAGGGTTTAAGGTATAGGGTTGAGGATTATGGGATTAGGGCTTAAGTATATGGTTGAGGGTATAGGGTATATGGTTTATAGTTGATGGATAATGTTTGAGGTTGAGTGTCAAAGGTATAGATTTTAGGGTTTAAGGTTGAGGGTATAGGGTATAGGGTAGAGGTTTGAGGGTTGATGGATAATGTTTAGGTTTGAGTGTCCAAGTTTAAGTATATAGGGTATTGTAAGAAGGAAATATGGATTAGTAAGTAGCATCAATGAATTCACCAAATGAAATCAAAACAAAAGGATAAAGCCTAACTTACGAGTTCATGAAATGTAATTTTTGTAGCCATGAATCAACAAATGAAGTTAGTACAATCAAATGGAAACATAAATGAATTCAAACTACACAATATTACAATCCCATGTCAAAGTGTATTCGTATTGATCTTGATATATGTTGGACTACTCTTCAACACGAAGCCTCCATGGTTTTTTAAAAGCTTGATAATTATGATGATGATCTAAAATGCAAGGATATGTTTGCTTAATTTGCTTCAATAATCAATTTGACATGAACTTTCCACAAATTCTCCATATGAATTATGAGAGGGATGAAGGTTGTTTTATAGTTTTGCGAGTTTCAGATGAATAATCAGGATGCAAGGATGAAAGATCAAGATCAACAGTCCATGTTTGTTGAGAGGACATAGATTGATTAGTTAACTCACTTAATTAATCCAATTAACGGAATGAATTGGATAAATAATGGGATTGGATTGAATGATTGGTGGGATTAGAGTAATTGGTGGAAATGATATCCCAATTTAGTGGGATTGAAATAATTAGTGGAAATGATTGATCGATTAACAAATTAGATTTGTGTAATAAGTGGGATTAGGATAGTAGATTGAGAAATTAGTGGACATGATTTATTCAATCAAAATATGTGAGGATAATTAATTAAATGAGTAATTGATTAATCCTGAGAGGAACGTGCAATATGTAATTGATTTAATAAATAAAAGTTTATTTATTAATAGACTATGTTGAGGGAAATTAAATAGTTAATTTGATCATTTAATTTGGAAGAGGGATAATAGATTAATTAAATAATTGATGATAACTATTTGATTAAATTAAAATAATAAGGTATGTTAGAGACATAATTAAATAATTAATATTTAATTAATTAATTAGGAGGAATAAGGTTAAATGATGTTAAAAAGTGAATTAATTAAACAATTCAAGATTATTTAATTAATAGAAGAAAATAGGGTTATATGATGCAATTGATGTTAAAAAGTGAGTTGATGATGCAATTGAAGTGATACAATGTCAATAATGGAAAAATGCAGCTTAAAGATGTGTGATATACATTAAGTCATTTTTACATGTCTATATTTTACCCCTCTTTGATACAAAGTAGTGGTTATATTGTTTCAAAGAATTCGATGTTTAGATCAATATTTGAAAATTTTAATATGCCCCACTGTGCCAGGCTGACAGTCAGCAGAAGAATGATAAGATTTTGGGCTGCCCCCTCAAGAGGTCATATGGAAGAATTAATTTTTTAAGTTGGGATCACAATAATGCTATATGATGTATGATGTTTTATGATATGATGGATATGATATGCACTGATGAGTTTTTGGATGCAGTATGCATTTGGTACTAATGATATTTGTGATGTAGGATGAAGATGTCAGTTAGAAGAAATGCCAGTATGATGTAGAAGAAAATTGATGATATTGATCTAATTTCAAAAAATCCATGGATTATGATTAATATGATGACATGGATTGATGAGTGATTTGATACTATTGAATTCATTTTTTCTTTCATGGAGAGTAAGTAATATTAGCAATCCTAATTGTTGTTGCTAAAACATAAAAAAATAGGATAGGGGAATTTCCCAAAATGGAAAAGTGGATCCAAAGAGGGAAAAGGGGTCCTACTTCTCTAATTTCATTAGGAAATGAGATCCAAACAATGAAATGACTAACAACCAAAAGGTGATTCAAATCAAAGCATGAATTTGCAAATTTTCCTTTTATGTAAGGATGATGGGGGTATGAGTCAAACAACACTTTGGGAAGAAAGATTAAAAATAGCAAATCAAACCTAAAATGTAAGCTATAAAGTGTATCTAATAGATTTAACTAAATTTTGATGGAACCAACAATCAAATTACAAATCTGAGAATAGGAAATGATGTGTACCAATCACCAAAAATGCTTTTCCAAAGCTCACTAAGGACTCATTTTCCCTATGGCGAATGGGTCCTGGCTAGGGATCTTGAAAATTTGTTTCTGGGTTTTGTTCTCCTATGTTTGCACTCTCAAATTTTCAAATCTCACAGTCAAAAAGCCAAAAATAAATTATTTAGGTCAATTTTTGTGAAATTGCAAGAATGGTGACAACTTTGCAATTTTGCACTTTTGAGATCTTCAACTTTTCTTCAACCTATAAATCTACAACACACAAAGAGAGGGGAAAATGTTTGTTTTTGGTGAATGGGGGTTTGCCTTGATCAAACCCCATTTTGGTAATTAAACCTTGTAATGAAATAAAATAGCATGAAAGGAATGATGAATGAAAAACCCAATGTCACAAATCACCAAACCCTTGGATGAACCTTTGATAATGGAGGTTTGCAACGTGTATGAAATGAATTCAATGGATGTGGATCTTGGCTTTGAATATTTTCTTGAAATGATACTTTGGATGCTTGATTGAATCATGAAACTGACATGAACATATTAGCTCCAAAAATATGCATGAATCCACATAACTTTGACATAATGCTTGGATCTTGAATGCTACAACAAATGATGAAGAAATACACTCTTGAATATTCTTGACAATAATCATGACTCTTGCAAGTGATCTCTCAATTGTGATCTTGAAAATCTAATGTTAATTTGATAAAATAACCTTGTATTTATAGTAACTTATCCTTAATTCAAATTTCACAAGCCGACATTGAAATATAGATTTGAAAACATTAAAATACCGCCAAAAACATAATTTAAATTAGGGACCTAGGCCCAAGTGAGAACCCATTCACCCTTGGGTGAATGGGTCCTAAGTCACTTACATAGGACACACATTATTCAAGGCAAAGTGTTATGTTATGGCATTAATGAGTGTCAAGTTTTCCTCTTCAGAAATTACAATTAATTAGGCTTGGATTTGAATTAAAGGGGCCAATTAAGGCATAATTAACCTCAATTAATTAATAAATCCCTAGATTAGTGTGAAAGTGTAAAGGTACACCTTACAACACCATAAATAAGGCACAATCAAGTAAATTTTAATTAATAAGGCTCTAAACTTAATGTGAATATGTAAAATACATATTACAACACTAAATTAAGGCATCATTTAGTCCTTTTATTTACTATTATTTCCCAAAATTAAGTGTGAAAAATGATAGTTTTTCCTACACTACATTTAGTCCCCACTTTAGTGAGAGGAGGAATTTGCGTCAAACTCACACTAAAGTAGCCAAATATGCATCAAGTAGGGTCTAAGAACACCAATGTGGATTCTATAGGATGACAAATATTAAGGAGGGTAATCGATCCTCCAGGATCCAAGATCCCACGTAAAAAAAAGCATAAGCACAAAGGGACACACACAAGGTGTATGATATGCAGTAGCAAGATAAGATACACAAAAATACAATGTCAGTGACTAAAAGAAAGAAAAGAATAAATAAATAAATGGTGGATTAAGCCTCGACTGTTTGTCCAACTCAATGTAGATCAAGCCTCAACTATTTGTCCAACACATTCACAAGTAGAACTCAATGTCAACTATGCAAGCAACACATGCGCTCACATGGGATAATGAAACCTCGGGTCATCCACTAGGTGATCCCCCAAGAAAGTGGCTTAGTGAGATATTCATTCCTTTTTCTAGGCTCTCATTATACTTACCATACCAAATCTATCCCTCTGATAACTCCGATATGGTTCCACAATACGAAACTTCAAGCTTCACAGGGCCTAACAATCTGTATTATGCTAAACACTTATGAACATTATATTTATATATATAGGTATGTTCAAAGGGAGTTTTCTTAGTTCATGTAAGGTATCTTCTTAGGGATCATCGTGCCTAATGTCTCTAATATAGCCATCATTACTACCTCCTCACAGTAGCACACACAAACATAACTTTACTTATTTGATACATGTGGTAATCTAAATTCATAAAACTATAATGCTTGTAGATTATGCCACATGAACTCTACTTTTATTGCAAGTTATCCTACATCATTGTTCATGCTTCTAAGGCGACACATGAAAAATAGGTAGGTCAACTCTTTCCTTGATCAAGTAGCTCTTAGATTATGTGCTAGATTTCATCCTTATCCTAAGTAGACCTATGATACAATGATATATTTCAGAAAGGGCATTCAATAACCAATTGTCTTGATTTTGTACCATAAATTATTTTTGGAATAATTTTGTAATTTATAAAGACATATTAATCCTATAATAATGTATTTTCAAGCATCTATTGTTGTGATAAAGAAGATACATGAGTGATAAATTCTATTGCTTGTGAGCTTGCCTATCCAACATCTCTAAGTAGACAATAAGAATCAAGAATTTTTGTATATTATCAATGTTATAACATTATTTAGTAGAGGCAAAGCTATTTTGTCTTATAATTTAGACTTGTTGAGCTCAAAATATTATCTTTTGATTCATATAATCCACTATTGGGGAACTTGGAATGGTAGATACATGTGTTCCAAGAATTATATCACAAGCTTCTAGAGGTATAGGTCACATGTAATAATGTCTTGCTCATTTTTAGTTGCATACTTGAAAGTACATTGTATAATTACATGAATTTCCTTATCATGCTACAATGATCCTAGAGATTATGGGCTTAGATGTGTAGTGGTAGAGAGACCTAGGTGTTAGATTGAATCATGCATTATTATATTCATATGATTGATGATGTCAATGATGACACAATTGCTAGGTTTTCAATTCACCCAATAGTTCATATTTACTTTATAATGTTCAAACTTTAAATATTTGAAGTAAATCATCTACAAATATCCATTGAAGCTTGGATTTATAATAAAAATATGGGCACCATCAATAAAAAAGATGTGTATTAACAAAATAGCCATATAGGTATACATCAATATATGTTGATATAAGTATAACATATATATAATAGCCATATAGGCTTACAAGAATGTCGTATAGCCATACAATGTCATGTCTGTGCAATACAAAATATATGATAAAAAAATGCCATATAGGCATACAAAAAAGGACCCCAATAAATAATCATTTCCCACAAGGTGAAGAAAACATATCACGAGCGGCCTTTCATCGTCAGGGGGATGGAGATGTGTATGATGGCACTGGTCTACTCCAAACTTGAGGGCTAGTCCTCCTATTTAATTTTCATGTAGTTGTACCTATTAAAATAAAAAATTATACATTAATATATAGAAATTACATTATAAAAATGAAATATTTAACAAAATAATCAGTTACCATGCCTCCAAATAATCTCTCCTCGTCCACAACAATGGCATGCTAGGCAGTGGTATTCCAAAGTCCTATATAAACCATCTAGACTGGAATTAAACTTTAAATCAATAATCATTTTATTTTTCAATAATAAAAAACTATAACAACGAATGTAATTTGAAATTTACTAATCTACCTCATACCCTTGTCAAAGACATCGAGTTGTCTATTGCAGTAGAGACACCATGCTCCACTTCCCTATCAACATCAAGAGGATTCTTTGCTCGCAACATCTGAAAATAAAACAACATTATTTATAGATTATTGAAATGGTATGCTAGTGATGACATTTAGGAGGATAAGAGTGAAATGGTATGCTAAAAGCTAGTGATGCCACTAGCCTATATTTTTTGAGGTCAACAACATGAAAAAATGAAATTCATAGATTATGAAGTGCATAACAACCTGAAATCAAATTAATTAAAAAGTACAAAGCATACTTACAAACTATCTAAAACATTCAAGTTATTAAACATTATTCAATTATGAAATACAATGTATAGTCTATATTACCTGAGTGAAACTTCAATGTCCACCTCCACTAGGAGGTGTTGTCATAAAAAATCCACTTGATTAACCTATTCAACATCCAAAATGAGATATAAGAATACCATTTATATAAGAATTCTATTCACATGTAATATTTATAATTATTTACTAGTTACATACCTTCACAATACATGTGGTCATGTAATAGGGAGATGAAGTACCATTAAAAATAGAGTGAATGTTATGACCCTAAAATTTCATTATAATCATTAAACTAATTCAATTAATCTTGCATTTCAAAAATAAATTTAATAAGTTCAAGTAAATGAACTTGCTAACATTTGTACCTAACTATCAAGGCCGAATGCCCCATGAAGGAGGGCATTTGTCATCACCATCTAATCAGTTATAGATGTAGCCTACACACCTATGTTCTGACTATGCATCAGGTCATAACCACAAGGTAACCCACAATCTTGAAAAATATGAGGTGGAACTCTACTCCCTAAAGACTCGCCCAGCTCACCTTGTGCTAGAGGATCGGCATGTTGTATGAGGCTCTGGGTTAGGGAAGTAATTGATTACAGTGTATCGACCTCAACACTCTCCTTCACAATGGAAGGGATAGTCACATGCTCATATGCTAGTCTAGTGAGTTCTCATCTCATTGGCTATTGTGTGTGAAGACGTTCCCCTGCTCTATCTTGTGCAAAGCCCCCATATCTACCCTAGAAGTCTCGTATATCAAAATAGTTTGGGATTTTATTGAGAAAAAACTCATAGTAGAATTTCCTCAAAAAATATTGCAACACCTCATTGTTGTTGCATGGAGGATGGTCAAAAACCATCCACCACCTCTACCAAAAATGGTTCTTTATCCCTTGGTGGTTGCACCAATGGATAGGGAACCTCTTGCTTTCAAAGGATGTAAAGGTTGATTTGTTCTAGGGTTTGTGAATAGGGCACACAAGTCAAATTTTGTAATTTTTTCATCTTTCACTTGTTTATAGGATAATTTATCTGCATCAAATTATCTAAACTCTCGTTTCTTCTTCAACCAACAACTTATTTTATTTCCAATTGAATCTAGATGTGATAACATCAATTCAAGTGATTGAGCAAGTGTGGTTCTATGTGAGGTTGAGCTTGCAGGATCTTTCATCCTTGCAATTATATCCTCAATTTGTTTTTTTATTATTTTTAATTTGCCTCGTTAAATTTCCTTAAGTTATTGAGGAATTGTTGGAGGTGTCTGTGTGGATTGTTCTTTAGTAGGGGTTTGGGGTTGAGGAGAATTAGGATTTTAAAGAGGAATCTAAGGAGGAGAAGGAGGTGCATTATCATTTCCTAAAAATTAAATAAATTTACATCAAAAAAATATTAAATCTACCTATTTAATAACAAATTCACACCAAAAAAAAAAACTCCTTTGACCTCCCCGACATTGTGGTGGAATTTTGGCAAAGATTTAGTGAAGATTCGGCAAAGAATGAGCCTTCCTATAATGTGAGCATGATTTTGAAAGTTTGAAAGCTATGGAGAAACAAGAAATTATAGTAGAATATAAAATGAATTAAAGTTTCTTTTTTTGTTTATTAGCCAAAACATGCTCACATTATAGCATGAGTGTGTTATAACATGCTCATGTTATAATGCAAGCACGTTTTGGCCTTGGTGTGGCTAAGCCTAAGGCTTGGTCACATCAAGCCATAACGCGAGCATGTTATGACTATTTTGAAATTTGAAAGATAGGTGGCCACTTTTTAGATCCCCATCTTTTTGTACCCTCCTTGAAAATCCTAAGGTGAACACAAGGATGGGTAGGGTATATTAAATATGGTATATGCAAATAAGCACCAAACTTTGAAATGATGAATTTTTAATTAAACATGTATAAATCATAAAGAAAGACCAAATCTATAAATAATATGTGAAATCAAAAAATATAAATTTTAAAACCTTAAGAGTGATGAGAATCAAAACACAAGCCTAGTTGTTAGTGAATGAAGCAATTTCAAAAATATAAATGTAAACAAAAAACTAGTGTACAAAAGCATGCAAATAGACAAATAAGAGCATGGGGGAAGGAGCCATTTTTTTACAAGATTGTGTCATTTGTCAATCTATTAGACCATTCTCTCAAAATGGGCATAAGACTAAATGGGACACAACATAAGAATATAAATTTTACTATTATAAATATAAGTTTATATAATAGTCTAATATTTTTTAAAATTAGATTATAGACAATTAAAATTTACTTCAAATGAAAAAATAATGGTTTTAAATATAGCTACCTAATAGTTTTAACATCAATGTTTTAGATCATACACCATGTAACATCATTAGGATGTAGAAAATAAATCGTAGATTAAGAACTAATTTAGTTTTATATGATTTAAGGGTGTGCACACAAAGATGGAGGACCAAAAAGTGGTCAAAACTAATTTTTTGGTCCATTTTTCATATAAAATGAGCACCTTATAATGTGCTTGCATTTTTCTTTCCATAAAAGAAAAAAAATATTCTTTCAAAATATTTTTATTTTCTATATAATGCAAGAATGTTAGAATGTGAGCACATTTTAACACACTAACATTATAAATTTCCTTGGAAATAACCAACCCTTAGGGTTAGATTTTCTTTCAGCATCCAACCCAAAGGGTTGGACTTGCATGTCAATGACCAAAGACATATTTTCTATAAAATGTATAAAAACAACTAAATATCAAGCATGCTCTCCATTAGGCTTGCACATTTTTTATGTTGATCTAAAAAAATTCCACAATAGCATCAAGCTCTCTCTTACTTTTCTAACCATATATTTTTTCTACATTTTGAATACATAAAGGTTTTCATCTACAATTTCTTTTTCCAGTGTCTTCATTTTTTACTTAAACCTATATAGTATTTTTATCCATTCATCCAAATTTGAAACAAACTATATTTTTTATATTTTAGACTTTATTCTATAAACATTTGGAAAAATGAAATTTGATTCTTTTTCAAAAAAATAGGCGGGAGCATAGTCAAATTTTCATTTTTTTGGATGTACACATCCACTTTGAAAATTAGTAAAAAATATATATATTCATTAAAATATTAGTATAAAAATTAGGCATAAACTATGTATTGTTAGTAGAAAAAACAAGAAGTAGCTTTGTCATTCAAAATGGATTATGAAAAACTTATACCAACTATGTTAGTAGAAGGAACACACTAGATACTATGTTATTAGAAGGAACGTGCACTAGATACTATGTTTTATTTTTTTGACAAAAATATGATCACTTTGTATGCTCCCTCTATTTGAACATCTTAATCTCAACCATTTAAAAAAATAGTAACTCTTAGAAACTATATTTTGAGCACTATGAATCTTGTTCTTGCCACATCTTCAAATTCTCATCCAAGATTAATTTTGACTGATGTCAAAAATAAATTGATCCTTTTTGACCCCTTTTGGTCCCCCATTTCCATACTCATACCCTCAAATAAGAATCCAAACACAAGCCTAAATCTAGTTCAATGAAGAAAGTTATAAGAAGTTAGATGCAAATAACAAACTATGTGAAATGTGAATATCACCGATAATCAAATATTTGAAATATGGAGAGATCATTTAAATAAAATTTATTATTTGATTACAAATAATTATATATATTTTTATGATGCTTGGATCAAAGAGATGATTTGGGTTGTAGTATCCTCAAAAAGTGGCGAAATACGGAGATAGGAAATTGTGTTTCCCCGGCGACGGCGCGTTGACAGGTGTGCTCACTCCTTTTTCTTTTAATGCATTTAACATGAATGAAACCTCTCCATCTTCCCTCTGCCGCTCGGCAGAGGCCCTACCCCCTATTTCCCCTTCGGCTACACCTAGGGCATCAATGGAGTCTGGCATACCAAACATAATTAATCCCATTAAAACCAACAATTCATTGCTTGCAAGACCCAAATCATTCTCTGAGGCGGTTGCTAACTCTGGTATTGCCATTGACGTGAGTGCAAGGTTTAACTTGTCGAGTGTTCATGGAGCCTACGAATCCAGTAAGAACAATGGGGCTGTTGCTTTACCTTTCTCTATTTCTCCAAATCTGGAAATGCTTGTTGAAATTGTGAAGGAAAAAAATAGATTAAGGAATTCTGCTATTTTTTTCTCTGCTGTTGAAGTGGATAAATGCCCTCCCAAAATTTTTTTAGATGATTGGTTCCATAACTACTGGAACTTGAAACTTGGTTTCCATATTTTTTTTTGCAAGAAAATTCAAAAAGGTTTATATGTGATTTTCTTTGCTAATCATGAATCCTAGACCGAAGTTCTTAAAAAATAATATTGGACCATGGGTTCTACCTCCTTTTGTGCCCTAGCTTAGTCTCCCGAGGCCATTCATGAGGAGGTTCTTTCCCTCTTAGCCCCTCGATGGATCTTGGTTAAACAAATCCTACCATTTCTATTGTGTTTCCTTCCCCAATCGCTTGAAACACTTGGTAAAGTCATTCGAATGGATGACACTATGATATTGGTTCCTCATATAGATGCCAGGATACTTATTTCTAATTGGATTTCCTAGTGTTTTCTGCAATTCTATTAATATGTTGCTCAATGATGCTTTTTCCCAGGTTGATGTTAATGGCTCCCTTTCAGACTCCTTCCCCGGGCTTGGTAGATCCATCAGGAAAGGTTGCCCCTTGGTCCCTTCCCTCTTTGTTATTGCCTCTAATGCCCTGTATTACATTCTTAGAGATAGTTCAATCTCCCTTACTGTCAGGGGCATATCTCTCCCTAATAATGAAGAGCTTATAAATTGCTAATTTGCAGATGATACTGCTATTTTCTTTGAAGCCATTGCTGACAACTTTGAAGCTCTGCAAAAAAACTCAGTTTCTTTTGCACTATTTCTGGTGCTCGTTTATCCCACTCCAAATCTATATGTCTTGGATGGGATGTGCAACCCCCTAAATGGTTTAAAAACTATGATTTTCAATGGGGAGGTCCACATAAAATTGTGAGATATCTGGGCATACCTTTTTCTATTGAACCCTCCCTTAAGGATATGTGGTCTTGGGTTAAAGATAAAATCACTAAGAAGTTGGATAAGTGGCACATCAAATCTTTATCCTTAGCTGGCAGAGTTCAAGTCTGCCAAAAAATTCTTTCTTCCTACAATATCTACTCTTCCTCAACTTGGATGTTCAGTAATTACCAAATCTTGGAAATACAAAAGGTCGTTAGAAACTTTCTCTAGTCTGATGGTAAAGGAAATAGAAAGATGCATGTTGTTAAATGGGATTGGTGCCATATTGATAAGCTCCTTGGGGGCTTAGGCTTGAAGGATCTTAAACTCCAAGGGATTTCCCTTTCCGCCAAGTGGATTTTTCACTCTATGGATGGTAATGATCCATGGAAGATCCTTGTTAGGAACAATATAGTAAGGGGATTCCCCAAAAATGCAAAAAATCTTGGAAGAATTTGCCTTTTAATGATCTGATTATTGGCAACTTTCCTATTGTTGTACAAGGATCTGTTGTGTTTAGATCCATATGGAAAGCTTGGAATCATGTCAGGAAATATATTACTAACAAGGCCTTCCATGATGATAATCAGCTATATGGTGAAAGGTCCATCTAGTGGAACTTGCACTCATCTGGCAAACCCCTCGCCCTCTCCCAAGGCTGCTCTGCTAGATACTGGTCTAATATGGGAATTTTTCAATTGGCTAACCTCTTTGAGCATGATAGGATAATCAATTGGGATGAACTTAGAAGCAATTTTGATATCCCAACCTCCCAGAAGAAAACTTATAATATGATTCTTAAAGCTACCAAGGACTTACCTACTACTTGTCATATGGACTCTCATAGATATTTAAACTGTAAATGGACGGATGGGACCATTATATCCAAAATCAAAGCTAAAAACATCTACAATGTGATTGGATATAATGATGCCATCATTGACCATGTCAATTCTATTTGGTACTCCACCCAAGTGACATCTGCTCTTGGAAGAAATATTTTGATATATTGTGGAAAGGCCCTATTGAGCCTAAGATAAAATGTTTTAAATGGTTGTTGGTTCTTGACAGACTCCCAATTAGAAAAGATAACTTTGCAGCTAATTACTGTAACTTGTGCAGACTACCTGAGTCTGGTAGACACATTCTCTTTGACTGTATTTTTGCTAAGGAAATTTGGCATATGTTTGGTATCACTTATCCTATGAATATTAATATTCTTGAAATTATTACTGGGCATATTGATGGGCTAAAAAAAGATACTAATATGTTTTGGAACATTCTCTCTTCTAATATTTTATGGAAGATTTGGAAATGTAGAAACGAGGAAAGGTATCAAAACAACCCCAGAGTTCTTACTCAGTCTTTTCGAAAACTCACATATTTTAAAATCTTCTTGCAGGTTCATACTACTATGCTGATTGATAAGGAAAAGCTCAAAAGGTTCCTGAAGACGGGAGATGCCACTTTATTCGTCTTTGAGATGAAGGATGGATATGATTGGAGGGACAATATGGATAACCTGCATATGTTTGAGAGGACTTGCAAGAAGCTTAACCAGGAGGTTAAGAAAAAAAAAAATCCAAAAAGGACCAAATCCTTATGCTTGCACAAATCTAGGAGAAGAAAAACATTGTGTGGATGGAGGGATCTATGGGGTGGACTGCCTAGGTAGACACCCATGATGATATCTTACACTAGTCTTTTAGTTTCCTTCTTGTATCTATGTATAGGACTATCTGATATGTAGATATCATGATACTCCTGATGTGAGGCTTGGCCTCTTATTTTTGTACATTTCGATGTAATTGGTTATGATTTTGTGACCCCCTTATATATAATACAAAAAGAGATGATTTATAGAAGTAATGACTTAATCTACCAATTAATGGATTTGTTATCTCAATATAATTAATATTTAAAGAGTTTAATAACCAATTAGATGATCAACTAACTCAAATTTTCTAATAAAAATGTTGCAGTGATTAAATAAACTTGAGACCAATTTACTATCAACCAATAGTTGATGACAATTGTAACACTTGTGGGTCATACTTGTGTACCTAAAGTGAAGTTGTACAAGTATTAATTTTTATTACTTCGATTGAAAAATTAATATTTCTAGAATAGTGTAAGAAAAATTATCTGAAATATTTAATATCACACATAGGAAAGAGACATATTTAAGATGAAGAAAATATAATGTTGATGGTTCAATATATATATATACATATATGAACCCTATGGGATAATCATTTGAACCATAGGGAGGCATAAATGAGCACTATACTTCTCATTTTTAATAGTTCCTTTAAATTTTAACTCACATGAAACTCATGCAATATTTTATCCCTTGTCATACAAAAATTCATGAGATCTAACACATGTGAAACAAAAAACATGGAAGTATAATTTTCATCCTTTATGGGCTGCAAGCTCAATATCTATTGCATTTAATTATATGTATGAGAATGATATATATTCTTAGAGATGTATGATTCATATGTAGATATTCAAATGCACCTACAAGTGGGGACAAAATGTAATGATGGAAAATTCATCCTTAATCTATTCCCCCATTTAATTTTGTGCCTAGTTTGAGCTAACCTCCAAATGATTTATATCGCTATATGTGACATATTTTTTTCATACTTAAGATTGCATTCCTATCCTTTCTTGTACCTAGACACGTGCTTATCACTTATACCTATTCTTATGTCCATACAATCCCAATAAAATGGTCTTATCTATGAAATATCAAGTTCATCCATACCTTTTGTAAAATTTCACTTATTCTCTCACATCCAAACAACTCTACTACCCCTTAATATGCTTACTATGTGCCTACTTGATGCATTCATCTAAACTACATCCTTTAGGTTTCTATAAAAACCAACCCATACCACATTATTTAGATCAATCACTTAATCCAAGGAACTCTCAAGGTCCTTTATCTTCACTATTATTTTCATTAGTTCCATAATTTATCCAAGTTCTTCATATTCATACTTGTAACCCTTTGTCTCATCATAATATCATATACACCTTTTGTACTACTATGTACGAGTCTAATATTAGTTGTCTAGAATTTAGTGCAACCTAAATGAAGTCATACCACTTTAGGTCTTCTACCTAGGCTACTCCAAACATCAAGTATTTAATTTTGAGTTAGTTATTTCTTCCTCGGCAACACCATAAAAAATCATCCTCTAAGTAAGTAACTTCTTTATTATATTATATTGTACCATCTTTATACTTGTTAATAATCTCTAATTACTTCTATATTAATTATTTACAATATATGTCAACACATTAACCACCTAAAACATTTTGTAGATCATTAACACCCTTCAAAACTATCTTAGAAGCCATCGAGAATGGTGTTCTTTCTCTAGATCTATTCTCTAAAATTTTCATTTTTCATAGGCTACAAACCCACTATGTAGGTCTTCTCTCCATGTTTTCCTACAATGACACAATAACTTATGTTGCAAGTTTGGAGAAGTTGGTGTTTTCATTGATGTCAACCACATGTGTTGTCACTGATGTCAACTAGTTGATGGAAAAAGTGTTGATTGTCTCCAATTGTGCATGTATAGTTGAGATATTAAAGAAATGTTGTGAGTGCACAAAGCTATATCCATGGTGCAAGGTCTGGAGATCATGTGAGATAAGTTGAGATAATGTCTCTAATGCTTGGTTTCCAAGTGCTTTTGAGAAAATTTGAAGGAAAGAGAAAATAGTATGATGAAGGTGTGTTTAGAGGTTTAGAATGTGCTTTGGGATGTGCTTTGTGTTCCTTCTATATTGATGCTATCCCTGTGCAGTTCAAATATGTTGATCAGAGGTGTACAAATATTCTATGTCTAGATTTTGGGCTTTTGGATGGATTTTGTAGAGAGAGATATGTTCAATAATGTGTGAACTAGGTATGCAATGTTGATTACAGTAGTGCTTGGGAGAAATGTATTTGCTCTGCATTTCTCCACGAGTAGATGTTTGGTATTGCAGATTTGGGAAGTTTTTCATATTGAATATATCTTTTATAATTCAAGAGTGTTCATGATTTGGTAAAGCTCAAAGTGAATTTCATATATCAGTGTGCATGAAAGGTTAACTAGGTGTTCAGGATGAATGTATTTACTGATGCAAGTTAGTGCAAAGAATTTGTAGGATCGCAGGTGGTTCATGGATTACTCTAGATTGTCTAGAAGCATGGTGTGTGGTTTGTAAGTCATCCTTGGGTTTGTGGAAGCGTGTAATTCAAATTTTAATGGTGTTTTCAAGGGTAACGACAAACCTGGTGTTTACACTACATATGAGAAGGTGTTTAAGTATTAATGAAGGTGGTGTGTGGCATGTGAGAGTTATTTGGGTTTGAGATATGTTGTATTGTGTTTTGCTTTCATTCCTATCCACCATAGGAATGTTTAGTGGCAAACTATTTTTGAATTTGTAAGTGTGAGACATGTTTGGTCGACTTGAAGATGTTTTTCAAGTCATGGATGGTATAAATGCAAGATGATTTGATGTGAGATGGAAGATTTTGTTGTGTTGATAGTTATGATGTGAAATTTAGACCAATAAACTGTAGAGATGCGAAATGCAATGCGAGCTATAATGTGAGATTGTTGGATGCACTAAGTAGAAGGTGTCTTGATCTTTTGAGAGCTACAGATGATGTTGGAGCTATTTTGGTGGATTCTTTGTTGCATTGATATCATGTTCTATATGCAACATTATTTCTTCTTTCTTCTTTCTATTCCAGCAATGAGCCTTGGATGTGATCCTTTCAAGGCAGTGCACCCCTTTTGGCAATGCGCCTTTGTAACCAATTTTGTAATTACTTATATTGCACGAGCTAATCCTCATCATGGTTTTTCTCCCCTAGGGTTTTCCACATAAATTTGGTGTTCTCTTGTGCGTTGTGTTAAAGTTGTTTCGGTTTCTATTATTTACTTTTCATGTTAAAATATCATATCAAATTAAGGGTTTAATATAAATTTGGATCTAAATGTTAATGAGGGTTTTAAAGTTTTAAGGTACAACTGATTCACCCCTCCTCTTAGTTGACTTGTTCATTCAACAATTATCTCCAACAAATATGACACTTTTTTGAAACTCATGTAACCTATCCATTTCCTTGAAAATAAAATATACTAGAATAGTCTTATCATTCAACTATTTGAAAGTCATGGAATTCCATATTCTTATAAATATGTCTTCAATTACAAATTTGGGACTACTACCTCTTTAAGTGAATAAAAGTCTAAGGATGTGATCCATAAAAAATTCTTCCTTTAACTCCTCTACTCCTTCCCCATGAATAATCTAGATAGTAAAATCCTCCAATGAATTTATTCAAGCATCAAATCAATCCTCTGTATCTATTGATCCTCAATGAAAAACACTTTTTCTTCCTTTGGTCAAACATGAGAAATCTATATTTTTGAATAAAATTCAAATCATCTACTTTATTCTTATAAAAAAAATCATATCCCTTGCCTCCTAATGTATAATGGATTCACATTTAACCACTACAATATTATACTTTACATGACCTACTGAATTTCCCTTTTGTACTGCTAGTTCAAAACATCATTCTCATTTTTAGCCAATTATATTTTTTAGATTTTGACAATTTGTATATTTTTATTATGAATATTTCAAATCAAACTTCATGATCTATCATCAAGGAATTAAATAAAGAGAAGATAAAATAATCATGGAGTTTGATCCAAAACATTCGTACTAAAAATAAATAGTCAAATCCAAAAAATATTGTTTAAAAATAATTATGGACTATAGAAATTTCATGAGTTTAATCATTATCCTTACTATTTCTAGTTTATCTATACTACCATCTTCAATTAACCAAGTATCTCATCAAGATAACCAAGAATAACATCATTCTACTAGTTCACCAACCTATTAAATTTTGACACTACATTATATAAAAGGTTAATTTTATTTCTTTCTACCTTTCCAAATCTCTTTCCATCCACGGAACTATAAGTCTCCTTTTGAAAAAAATATCCTCTAATTTGAACTTATCACCAATCCCTACCAAGTTATTTCTCAACTCAAATCACCTTTCATAAGAAATTGTCTTCTTCACTACTCTTTCAATAACTCAACCCAATACCACAAAGCAATTATCAAAAAGACCCTTAAGGAAATAACACATATCAAATTAAATCAACCTCAAAAAATAGTCATCTTTTATAAACTCTTTTCATCAACTCCCAATAATTAAAAACATTTCACTCATTGGCACAACTAATGAGGTATTCACTAAGGATCATTATATCTCTAAAAGACCAAACTTACATGCTTGTACCTTAGGAATGGCATCCTCCTTATCATCCAAGTGAAAGAAAACAACTAGATTTTAAATAATTAAACTTTGTGTCACCTCCTATCATGAAATAGGAACTCCTAAAGCTAAAAGTGCCAATGTAAAACATCCCTATAGGGAATAATTCCTTATGTGTTACCACATATATTTATGGTGAAATACTTGATGTGCATTGTTGCACATGCACAAAACTATCAAAGTCCATTCTCTTCATTTGACTTAAAAATTTCCACCAATCATCATGTGTCATTTCCACATATATTGTTAGGAATGATGTAGACTATTGTCAAAATTGAATGTTGAACTCTAATGAGAACTTCAAAATTAACCAAAAGAACATAAAACTCTTAAGAAAATGAAACAAATTATTATTTTTTATGCCAAACTGCCTAATCATTGAGATGTTCTTGCATTAAAAATTAATCAAGAAAGCAATCATATTAGTAACACTCATTCTAGCACATGTGAATCACCTAGAAATCATTCTAGAATCCACATAAATTTTTGCAATGTTCTATCTATCAATGAATTTTTAAATATCTCCAACTTGACATAAAAACTTCAGAGTGTGGCATAGGTAAGTATTGCCTAGCATTTATTTTTCTAAGAATCCATAATGGAGAATTCCATGATCATCAAAGATTAAGTTTATAGATATAAAGTGAGTTTCTAGGTGCAAACTAGATCTAGAACAATAAATTTGGCTAAGCACAAAGAAAAAAAAAAATTGATTTTGATCCACACACAACTATCTAGGACATCTCTAGATTTTGAGATGTATAGATCCCATTGTCTTCCATCAATTTGAACACATTCTTTAGACAAATCTTAGCAGTCTCTCTCATCATTAATTATTATTTGTACAGTGTTATTCTAATTACTATCTAATAATAGTTAATCTCATCAACTTTACTTTAACAACCCATTTAATCTAAATTAATTTATATTTAATTTTTTAAAACTTTAATTTTTCCGAAAAGAGTCTACATATTCTTAATGTTTTAATTATATAAATAATAATATTATTATTTAATCTTACATCTTGAGATAGAATTGTAAGGTCTTTCATTACTTTTGATTAAAACTTGTTGGATTTTTTCCTTCATATTAAAGTGGATCTCTTTTTTTCCCATCCATATTACTATAGCTTCTAGCATCTACATGAGACCTATATCACACATAATATTATGTTTTTTTTAATAGATCGAACAAAAAAAATTATAAAGAATAAGAACTACCAACAGATAGCTCAAAGATAAACTTAAATCTAGCTATCAATAAATACAAAGCAGCTACTAAAGAACAGAAAGAGACAACACAATCATTTCTTCTGGGATGTTAAGATCAGCCATAATATTATGTTCTTGTATGGTACGATGTTTAAATACTATAAATGTTCATATTATTCAGACATTTAGTTAGTAAAGCGAACAATCAACCGTTCTTAAATAAATTTGATTTTTGAGACAAGCAGTTTTTTTTGTATTGAAGAAATGCAATTTACAAAGAATAAAAAGACAAAACAGTTAGTAAGATGAAAGAATCAATAACTTGTAAATGAAATACACTTTGACAATCAAATTTAATGATATCAAGTTTCCACAATCCATATTGTAGTTCAGCATTATTTCTGGATTCAATTGTGTAACAAGTTTTCTGGATGCTAAAAACTTACTACACAATCGAATCCAAAAATTATGCTGAATCAAATTTAATAAGAATGATTTTCTAGATTGTTCCGACCAATGAAAAACTACAGATACCACTCATTTCTGCACATCTTTCAAATCTTAGCATGTTTCCGTCCTCAAGACAACTCACAACTGCACTGAAATTAATGTACGAATGTATTCTAAGTTCTTAATACTCATTATTGAACTGTACCGCACTAGGCAGGAGCAACAGCTTTAAAATTCGGTACACTCTAAACCAGCAACTTCTGAACAATGACAACATCAAATATTCAATGTAGAAAATTACGACAGAATATATTTAATGTAGAGAATGACGACAGTAAATGTGGATACTTTTCTGAGTTGGTCCGACCACTCAAAAAATGACTCGTTTCTGCCCAGCTTTCAAATCTCAGCATGCTTGGAAATTTCCTTCCGAAAACAATTATAACCCCACCAAAATTAATGTACGACTGTATTTTAAGTTCTTAATACTCTCTATTTTTTTGGCACCCCAATAGGCAGGAGCAATAGCTTTAAATGATTAGAACAGAATAGGTTAGAACAATTTTTATGTTCATGAGGCTAAAAGGTAGTTTCTTGGATAGAAATTAAATGAAGTATAATATAAACAACGCGTGCAGGAAATGTAAATAATGATGATAGTAAATATTTAATGTGGAAAATGGTACAAGAAAATATTCAATGCTGAAAATGACAGTAATGAATGTGAATATTCGTCTGAGTTTGAATAATATTTACGTACATGAGGCTAAAGGTGGTTTTTTGGATAGAAATTAAATGAAGTATAATGTAAATCAAGGATGTGTGCAGGAAACTCAATGTAAACAATGATGATAGTGAATATTTAATGTTGAAAATGGTACAAGGAAATATTCAATGTTGAAAATGACAGTAATGAATGTGAATATTCTTCTAAGTTGGAATAATCTTTACTCTCGCGAGGTTAAAGTAGAAATTAAATGAAGTATAACATAAATCAAGAACATGTACGTGAAACTCAATGTAAACAATGATGATAGTGAATATTTAATGTTGAAAATGGTACAAGGAAATATTCAATGTTGAAAATGACAGTAATGAATGTGAATACTCTTCTAAGTTGGAATAATTTTTACTCTTATGAGGCTAAAGGTGGTTTCTTGGATAGAAATTAAATGAAGTATAATGTAAACCAAGAACTTGTACATGAAACTCAATGTAAGCAATGATGATAGTGAATATTTAATGTTGAAAATTGTAAGGAAATATTCAATGCTGAAAATGACAGTAATTAATGTGAATACTCTTCTGAATTCTTCTTACTAAAGAAAATTTTTAGATAGTATTTTTTTTATTATTGTCTTTTTATTGAGACTTTCATTTTTATTTTTTTAATATTGAATCAAAGAAGATTACAAAGAGTGGGAGCTATCGTGAAGGAAACAAAATCTTTCAAATCATAAGTACAACACCGTCATAAGAAGGTTGTAATGATATATTTACAATTTTACTTTGGCTAAGCTTGCTATCAGATAGAAATTGTAAATCTTGATTTTCTATTTGTTGAAGTTGAACGATGTTCTTTGAGTTTTTTTTGCATAAAATTTGGAGCTGTGAAAACAAAAAAGTCATCCGTAAAAAGATGTTAAAGTAAAGCCTTAAAGTTGCACTTGCTTGATAAAAGTTTTGATTATGATAAAACTCGAAAGGCCAGTACCCATTACTTGCTTGATAAAAGTTACTTTCATTTTGTATTGTAAATTTTCAGTTGATTTTTCAAGTTTTTTAATATTATCTAGTTTGTCTAATCTTGTTGTTTTTATAATATATAGTTCTACTCATCTTGTAGTCTCTTTCTCTCATCTTTTTATTCGTGATTTTTTTATTTTATTCAATAAAAAATAAAATTAAAAATTATTTATGAGTCATTTTTCATATATTTCAAATTTGTGTATGTTTGAGATGTGAAAAATTGACTACATTAAAGTTTTCCATTTAATCAATAAAGCTTTCTATCATCTATTATGTAGCATCATAGAGGAAAACTTGACTATAGAGAATGCCTATAGAGAATGCTAGGAGAATGGTTGTCTTCAATTTAGTCATTCATCTAGCTGGAAAGGGAAGGTGAGTCCTCATACCTCAAACCCACCTCGTCTATTCTCTTGTAGTTTGATTTGTTTGTGTTGTGTATTGTTTGGTCTCTTATTAATACTTATTATTAACTATTTGTGATGGAAACATTATGTTATTCTCGAATAGGTATAAAATTATCAACATTTTAGTGTTTGATGTCTATAAATTATTAATGGGTTATCATAAGTATGTATGTCTCTAAAATATATTGTAAGGTCGAATTGATTGTCCATTATTATGAAAATTGTAAAAATGGCTATTACATTAAAAAGTTGAAAAGATGTTTCATTATCCCTTACTCAAAAACATTACTAACTCTTCAGTTTGTCATATTTTTTTCTTTTTATTTGTGTATTTATTTTACTACTTATAAAAGGGTAGTCTCTAATAATAGGAATATTATGAAATTTTGTCATCTTTTTTTCTTTTTATTTGTGTATTTATTTTACTACTTATAAAAGGGTAGTCTCTAATAATAGGAATATTATGAAATTTTACCATCCATTTTATTGTGTTTATGAAGACAACTATATGTGCTCTCTTTAATGTTTTGTAACACATTCTTAATTTATTGAATTTCAATCTTCTATTCAACCATGAATATGGCCTATCAAAACTAAATATTGAAATATTAAGATCTATCAATTATAAAATTATAGCGACTCATTTTTTCATAATGGATAATCAAAATTTTGAATGTTTATGAAATATATTAAATTTGGACTCACTCAATTAGCTTGAAATTCTAATAATGATTGACAATTTGTTGATTTCAATGCTACTTTAGACCTAAAATCTAGGTGCATTAGCCTTTAGCCAAAAATATTACTAGTTCTTGATTAAAAAAAAATATTATTAGTTTATATACCTCATCATTTGGTTTCTATCTTGTATTTGTGAGGCCTATAAGAGGAGGGATTACATCTAGAGTGGCTTAGAGTAACAATAAAAAGAGTATGACCTACTATTGGAATAACTAGAGTAGGACCTACTATTGCAATAACTAGTATTAGTGATTTATTAAGGACCATTGTAAGGCCTAACTAAATATTATTTAAACTACATCTTGTTGATTCCACACAAGGTGTTATCTCAAAATCCACTAACTTCTAAAATTTCTCCATCTTCATAGGTACTTTATTGCACTTCATTATAATTTACATAAAAGTATTTGATAATAAGTTACCTTGTAATTGTGTCATAAAATTATTTCTTGATGCCTATTGTTGAAAATAACTAGTTCTTATATTTTTTAAAATGGATAATTTTTATTCTAGCAATTGACCAAAGTTGTGTAATCTTTTCTACCGTAAAGTTATCAAGGATAATTTTTTCCAAGAACCTGAGATGACAAGGTTTTGTAAGAGATACAATCCTTTTTCAATCATCATTTTCTATAGAAAATGTAGAACATTTGTTTGAATGATTCAAGAAAAAAATTCCAAGTAGGTCTATAGTGTCATAAATTGCATACTTTTACAATTTTACACTACACAACACCTTATCTTTAATATCATTTTAATAAAAATAATTTAATTTCAAAATATTAACTCTTGAATTAGGAATTTGTGTTAATTTCATGTTGTTCCTAGTCTTTTATATCCAATTTTTTCCTAATGGGAGCATTTCATAAGGACATCTAAGTGGTGCACTAGTTTCCTACAAAAATTCATCATTCTAGTGGTCATTAAAGTGTTGCATTCCCATAAATTTTTCATATGTAATGGTCCTACATGCAATCTTATTGAATAAAAATCAAACCAACTTGTTTTGCATCATGGCTTTCAATAGGATTTTTCATTCTATCGTATTTTCATAATATCTCTCTCACTCTCATAGAAACTATTTTGGAGAAAACTCTATGAATAAAAAAATACAATCACTCACCATTGAAAGCACAACAAGTTGTTCTTATTACATGGTATCACTTCTCATTCTCGATAGCACTCTTGAAGCAACAAGTAACTTTTAAGGGTTCTTTGAAGCTTCAAGGTGATTTTGTTCTTTATTATCATTTTGTATTTCTTTTCATATTAACATTTGAATGCTTTGGGTGTTTATATCTTATTTTAATATAGTCATATCTTTAAAATAGAAATTTATATTGCATCTTTTACATACTCTTTTGGCATATATATCAAAAATATTGGCTACAGTGGAGGTAGAAATAACAAAATGAGGTTTTGACTAAGACAAGCTCCAAAATAGCCAAACAAAAACATATTATTGTCTTGTGTGCGTGTGGAAGATTTTCCTAATAAAGAAGGAGAACTAAAAATATGGTTATATATTTTTTAAATACTTCTTTTCATTTATTAGCATTATCATATTTGTATTTAAGTATTTATTGTTCTATTTAAACTCAATATTTTTGTAGTTGTGTGTTTAGTACTTTATTATGTGCAATATGTATTTTTGACATTGTCATTGTACTAGATGATAACATGTCACAAAGACATCTATGATAGGTGCTAGTGTCTGAGGTCAAAACTCCTTACAAAAATTTGAATCATCCTTAAAACCTATGTTTTCCACTTCCATTGAAATCTCCTTATAATCACTTCTATGCAGATATTTATTTAAATCACTAGTTTGTAATAGTTTTCTATTTATCCTTGTAATAGACTAGTTTATATTGTAATTTCTTTTTTAAAAATTATAAAAGGATAATCTACACAATTCTCAAGATTGTTGATTCATCTAAATGTATGTGTGGAGAATTGACCTTGAAATTTGAGTATACTTTCCATAGATTTCATTTTTCATACACTACAATTTGGTGAAGCTAACATTCATGCACTTAAAAAATATTTCTATATTTCAAAAACATAAAAAACCATCAAAACACAAAAAATTAAAATGAGTCTCTCTTCTCTTGATATATGAAGAACATTTAGGTTGAGTTGTAAAACCCTTTTATGATTTTTATGCGCCAATCTCTTTCTTTCGATAATGTAGTAAGAAGAAGCCTCTACAGGGTTCATGAGCTATGAAACTAACATGTGATAATACTTATCCTTGAATCCTCCATCCTTACATGTATCATATGGAGAAGATATTTGAAATGATAACACATTCAATAATGTAGTACATTGCAGTAAACATTATGCTAAGGGTTAACAACAATTATTTTCTTTCCTAAAACACATTGCATTTTGGATTAGAACTTGCTCACGTTAGTGGTGGTTTTTTCATTGCTTACTTGTACATGGGTTTGGATAATCCTTCTCAAGCAATAAAAGCAATGGGTGACAAAGAGGGTTGCAATGCACATCATTAGCTCTTGCTTGAACCATTTTCTTGATTTTGATGTAATAATTTTGATGAGGTATGCCTATAGAGATTGCTATGAGAATGGTTGTCTTCAATTTAGTCATTCATCTAGCTAGAAAGGGAAGGTGAGTCCTCATACCTCAAACCCACCTCATCTATTTTCTTGTAGTTTGATTTGTTTGTGTGTTGTGTATTGTTTGGTCTATTATTAATACTTATTATTAAGTATTTGTGATGGAAACATTCTTTATTATCGAATAGGGTATAAAATTATAAACTTTTTAGTGTTCGATGTCTATAAATCCACTATGGGTTATCACAAGTAGATCTATGTTTCTAAAATATATTGTAAATTGAATTGATTTTCCATTATCATGAGAATTGTACAAATGGATACTACATTGAAAAGTTGAAAAGATGTTTCATGATCCCTTACTCGAAAATATTATTAATTCTTGAGCTTGTCATCTTTTTTTCTTCTTATTTGTGTGTTTATTTTACTATTTATAAAAGGTTAATCTCTAGTAATAGGAATATTATGAAATTTTACCATCCATTTTATTGTGTTTATGAAAACAACTATATGTGCTCTCTTTAATGTTTTGTAACACATTCTTAACTTATGGAATTTCAATCTTCTATTCAACCATGAATATGGCCTATATAACTTAATATTGAAATATTGAGATCTATCAATTATAAAATTATAGCGACTCATTTTCTCATAATGGGTAATCAAATTTTTTAATGTTTATGAAATATATTAAATTTGGTCTCACTCAATTAGCTTGAAATCCTAATAATGGTTGATAATTTGTTGATTTCAATGCTACTTTAGACCTGAAATCTAGTTGCATTAGTCTTTAGCTAGAAATATTACTAGTTCTTGATTCAAAAAATAAATCTATTAGTTTATATTGTTGGTAGTTGTCATCATTGATGTCAACACTAATTGTTGGTTATCATTGATGTCACCACTTGATGAAGATTAGTATATGTTTGATTTTGGTTGTCATTGATGAGCTTACTTGTTGCATATGCTTGAGGAGATTGTAACTATAATATCAATACTTTGTGCTACTGCATATGCTTAAGAGATTATTGGCATTTGTTGTCAACACTAGAGAAAATAGTTTCTTTGTTATTTAGCATTGGTTGTTACTGTTGACAACATTCAATTTATGCTATCACTGATATAGATGAAGAATTGTTGAAGTTCATGATTGGATGCCATGCCTTGTTTGATGAATAGTGGTATTGTTGAAGTTCATGATGCATTGGTTGTCATCGTTGAAAATATTAAATTTATGCTATCACTGATATATATGAAGAATTATTGAAGTTCATGATTGGATGCCATACCTTATTTGATGAATAGTGGTGTTGTTGAAGTTCATGGTTTGATGTCATGCCTTATTTGATGATAATCAAAGAAGCATTATGCATTGTTTCTATCAACAAAGTTGGTTTCATAATGATATATTAAAATGAGGGTTATAAGTATTGATGATGATGGAGAGATGGTGTTGATGGTCTACGATATGTCTTATGCTCTCTCATGTTGTTTATGATAAAGCATGTGTTGTTGAAAGGAAGTTATAACCTCTGTAAGTTGCTTAAGTGTTTTTAGTTCAGGAAGCTACATAGAAGTTTTTTTTGGGAGAATGCTCTGCATTCCTCTACTATTGGAGATTTAGTCTTACATTCTGGGATTCAAATCTGGTTTGACAATGTACTCCTATCTTTTCAGGTCACCTACGTTGTCGAGGATATTTCTATGAAAAGAAGAAGGTTGGAAGTTTTGTTGGTTGTTTGGACTGGTCTAAGAAATGCTTCTCATTTCTCCACATTGATGTCTCTGCTACCATGGCTTGGTGAATGTGCTCTCAACATCTGTGCAATGTCTCAATTCTAATTTTATGTGTTGAAGTGGTTCACAAGTTGATTTGTTAATTTTATGTATTTTGGTTATGAGTTTTGTGCTTCTTAGATGATTTATCTTGTTCATGTTTGGTTTGTGGTAGTTGTTAGTGGCATGAAAGTATGAAGGGAGTGTATGGAAGTGTTGTTGTATGTTCATGGAACATCCCCATGTGATCTACATGTTGTTGATTGGCTGCTTTAGTGTTGTATTGTGTCTTAATTTTTCTTTCTCGGATATCTAGCCAATAGGGCTTATTCTTTTTCTTGTGTCATGTACTTGGGGGTGTGTGGAAGCAATTGAAGATGTGTTAAGCTAGATTTAGGTACTAACCTATCCTGGTTATAATCAAATTGAGAAATTCAACTAGAAGCATGTTTTTTGACCGACTAGATATGTACTTCATGTTTTATCTACACATTTCCTTGATGTTGACTTAGAATGATGTGTGCCAACATGTGAATTGTTTTGGATCATATTGGAAGATGAAATAAGTTTTTTTTGTTTTGTCATTTCTATATTCGAGAGAGAACAACATTATGTTTTTGCAGTCAACTTGTTGAATTCAATTTTTATCTTCTTACTAGTCCACCTAATTAAAGTTTCAAAGTGTTGCGGTGGATATAAATGCAATATCATTTTGGATGCAAAAAGGTGGAGTTGTGTACAAGTGTGAAAAAGGAAAATGTGTGTAAGGTATTGAATATCTAGAAAAGTTAGTTATACATAGTGAAGAGAAAAGATAGAATCAGATGTGCTATAATGCCTTAATCAACAGAGTGTAATGTTGACAAGCATTGTAATCTTTATCTATATCCTTGTATCCTACTCTAAGATAGTGAATCTCTTCAGGTCCTTGTACCTTTCTCTTGAAGTTTTTTTTCTTCATTTCAACAAGTCCTTTATATCTTGCATTGAGGTACAGTGAGCCTTGGTCTACAAGTCTTTTTTTGCAATGAGCCTTTTATATTATGAGTTAACTCTCACCGTGGTTTTTCTCTCATTGGGTTTTCCAAGTAAATATGGTGTTCTCCTATGCATGTGTGTTCTTTTCTTCATCTTTCTTTGCTACTAATCTAGTTAGAAGTAGAATTGTTATATATTTCATTGCTAAGTTTTTCTAAATTTGTTGAAGATTCAAACTACTATATCCTTCTCTATTACTATTTTTTAAAAGGTTTTGGTTTAATAAAGAAGATTGTATTGTGCTGAAATATTTAAGTTCTAGAAGGAAAATTGAGCTTTTGATAATACTAATTCACCCCACCTCTTAGTCTCTAGGTTTGTTCAACAGTTGGAATCAAATTCAAGTTCCTCTAAAGATAGCTTGACCACTTGAGGCAAAGATTTGGGATGGCTCATACAAGGGTCCTAGGTTTGATGGGACTAATTATGCTTTCTAGAAATTGAGAATGGAAGGACACCTAAAATTTCTAGGGTTTGGTGTTTGGAAATTAGTCAAATATGGTTACACTGCTCCTGCTACTCCTCCTATAGATGAAACAAAAATTAAGTTGTATGAATGCAATGCTAAAGCTAAGAGTTATCTCTTGTGTGGACCAGTTGATTCAGAAATTTTAAAGGTGATGAGTTGTAGCTCTACTAAGGTTGTTTGGGAAAAGCTTAGTAGCATATATGAAGGTCATACAAAAGTAAAGCAAGCCAAGATACATATCTTCAGAAGCAGATTTAAGACTCTAAGGATAACTGAGGATGGAGATGTATTGTAAATTATATGCTCTAGGTACATGAAGTTTTTTTTGGCATCATTGGTCTTGATGGAGAAGTAAAAAAATGAGATTGTAAAGAAATTTTTGAGATCCCTCCCAAAATCTTATAGTCATAAATTTTCCACCATTGAATAATCTAAGAACATGGATCAATACTCAATTGATGAAATGTTTGGTGCTCTTACTGCCTTTGAGATGAGAGAATTTGATAAAGATGTTCCAAAAAGGGAAGTTGCATTCAAAGTTAACAAAAAGATTGAAGATGAAGCTGCTAATCAAAATGATGACCTTGATGAAGTGGAAGAAAAATTTGTGAGAAGATTGAAAAAGGGAACTAGAAAATACAAAGGTAAGTTACCATTCAAATACTTCAATTGTGGAAGAATTATTCGTTTTGCATCTAAATGTCCTTATAAAGAATCAGATGATAGTAACATGAGCAATAAGGTTAAAAGGGTATTTATTCCAAGAAAAGAAAACATTCCACTAAAGATGAGGACAGTGAATCAAATGATGAAACCATCTTTATGGTCTTTAATATTGCTAATAGAAAGTGTAATATTGAGAAATTTAAGGAGTATAACTCCTTGAGTAATGAAGAGATGTTCTCTTCTAATATGAATCCCAAATCAATGGAACCTAAAGGCTAGGACTTCAATTTAGATGATTGGGAAATATGTTTTGAAGAAAAACTTCATTCTGCTCTAAAAGACCTAAATGAAGCAAGGGTACTAAATCAAAAATATGAAAGTTTTCTTGAAAGATATTAGGAACTCACAAGTTGAAATCCAAAGTAGAAGAAGGTAAATAATGTGAAATCAAATTAAAAAGATCAGAAGGTATGATCTCTGATATAAAAGTAAAGGTTGAAGAAGGCAAGAGGATTGAAGATTTCTTGAATTCCAAGCCCAATAACGAAGCTATTGAATGCTTAAAACTTGAATCTATGAGATGGTCACTCTAAAATATGAATTAGAAAAGACAAAAGAACAAATTGTCAAAGAAGAAAATTATGATCCTAATAGCTCCAAATCAAATGAAAAGTTTGAGACAAAGGAGGAGAATCTTGCACTGAAGACTCTAAGAAGAATGGATCCAGAGATTCAAAGAATATTCAAAGTAGAAAGAAAGAAGGTGGATCCAATCCTAACCGGAAGCAAAACAGGCCTAAAATTCATCCATCTATAAGACAACATGCTCCTACCAGGTTTAATCAATCTTTTCAAGGTCACTATTTTTCTTGCAATAAATTTGGGCATAATGTTGTTGAATATAGATTTAGACAAAGGAATGATAACATTGGTAGAATATATTTTATGCCTCAAAGGAAAAATACTATCTTATTTCATGGATATTTCTATGCTTGTAACAACTATGGTAACAAGGTTGATTGGTGCAAAAATAAGGTAAAGAGGAACAAACTTGTTCCAAAACATAACATTCTATTCTAAAAATGTAATAATATGGGACATAAGGAAAAATATTGTAGAAGTGGTTTTGCTAAGCCACCAATTCAAAAAAAGAATGAACCCCATAATTAGAAAAAGGGAAATGAAAATATCTAGAAGGAAGACCGTGAGCGAAAGGATGATTCTACACTTGTGCACTCTACACAAGATTCTAAGATAAACTAAGATAGAGATTATCTCAAGGGGAAGATTTCACTTGAAAAACCTTTTATCCCCCTAAAAAGGAAAAGGTGTTGAGGTCTTCAACATGAAAGAAGGTTTTTTTTATATTAGTCAATGTGCAGATCTAATGTGCATAGATAAACCTTTGGTGAAGATTTTGGTGGAAGTAGAAGGTGTGTGGAGATCGATACGATTATCCTAATTGATATAATTCATTTGATGTACCGCACATAAAGATAAAACATTAGAAAGGTGAGGTTTAGAAGTTTTCCAAAACATTCACAATGCATACTCTTTGGTAGAGTCATGGTATTTTGGTTTGCACCTCTCCGCAGAAAAAGATTTTATTTGTGGTCTAGAAGATAAGGTTGTCAAGATATGAAGGTGTTACATATCCAAGTTCTCAATTCTTTACACCTAATGTAATAGTTGTTTGTAATAGAGTGTTTCTACTTTAGTAGAGTAAAATGATGATGAAGACCTGTTGGAATACTCTGTAGGAAATAATGTCTTGTCCATATAGTTTTTTGGAAATGTTCATCTATGTTAAATACTTGCTACTCTGTTGTATCAAATGTTTTATGGGTCCACAAGAACTGTCTCAAAGGACAACATGTTACAGATGGTTCTAGATGCCTATCTTCTTTGTAAAATATATGTTAGGTACTTGTGTTGGTTGTTGTATATACAAGTTTAGCTATATGAGCCTATGTGGACATTCTACATTTCCTAGCGTGCTTCAATATTGATGTTTGGTTGCCAAGATAATCCTATAAAAGGATGTGAAAATAATGTTCAACTATTTGAAAGGAACTCTAGATTATGGCCTATGGTACAAAGAGGATAACTTTTCTCTTGGTTCCTATAGTGATGCAAATTGGAAAAGTTGTGTGGATGACTAGAGAAGTACAAGTGGAAGTGCATTCCTTTTGGGAGACAGATTGATCTCATGGTTCAGTAAAAAGTAGGATTCAATATCTTTATCCATTGTAGAGGATGAATACATTGTTGCAACATCTTGCACTACACTTGGGTGCTTTGGATGAAGTAGACCTTGAAGGATGTAAAAGTGGTTTATGATGAACCCATTCCTATATTGTGTGACAAAAATACAAGTACAATTAATATTTCTAAGAATTTGGTAATGCATTCAAGGACCAAACACATTTCTATCCGGTATCATTTTCTAAGGGAAAAATTTGTAGAGCATGAAGTCAAAATGGAGCATGTACCAGGTGTTGAAAAACAAGGTGAAGAAAGCTTGCAATATGAACTTAAATGTGTGAATGCAAATCTGAAATATGTAGATTAACCTTAGCCTTAGTGTGAAGAAAGAATGAGAGAGAGATAGAAAAAATCATAACACATGCAACAACAGATTTACGTGGAGAAACCCCGAAGGGAAAAAACTCCACCACCGAAAGAGAGGCAAGTATATTACTGATAATCTCCAATATTACATGTAGCAATAGACTTCTCTTATCAATTCCTGTAAAATCCGGTAGCACCCTGTTACCCTGCAAAACTGAATTCTTATAACACTAGCTCAAGGCCCCAATTTATAGAGATTTGTAAGGATGAAAACCACCATGGTTTCACCAAACAATAGGCAGCAATACCACCTAGAAAAACCCATGCCTCCCTCCTTGAAATGGTCAAAAAATACCAAAAATAGCCTCTTACAGATGCTCTTACAGCTGTCATAAGGCATCTTTTATGCATGGGCAACTGGGGTCTAAAAATAGCATATTCTGTCATAGGGAATCTGTCATACTATCATAGCATCTTATGAAAACTTGCATGCATGTCATAGATGCTCTTACAACATCCTATTTTGACCCAACAACCTTATTTTAGAAGATTCCAAGGTGGGACACCTAGCTAATTTGTCCTTTTCCATAAGGATAAATGGTAACGGTAACACTGCATTTACATAGTCTCTTTCACCACTGTTGGTCAAACAGTTTCACCTCTTATGGGTAAATGTACAAAACACTTTCTAAGGAGAATAATAAAATAAAGGATTTACAAGGTTGATGACACCTAAATCCTAACATTCTCCTACTTGACATCATACATTGTAAATTACACCCATAGAGATACAATTACATAGAGTTAAGTACAGTGATCAAGGCCCATGGCCTTTCTGCACCAAGAGAACTTTTCTATGGTAACTGGCTTCGTAAGAGAATCTGCAACATTATCCAAAGTGTCAACTTTCTCAATCAAGACTTTTCCATTCTCAACCATTTCTCGCACAAAGTGATACTGAACATCAACATGCTTAGTACAAGCATGATACATAGGATTTTTAGTCAAACATATGGCACTCTGACTATCACATCCGATCCTCACTATCCTGCAATCAAAACCAATACCATTACCAAGTCTCTGTAACCAAACTACCTCCTTAGAGGCATGTGTAGCAGCCATATACTCCGCTTCAGTGGTAGACAAAGCAACTGTAGGTTGTCTTTTACTCATCCAACTCACTGCTCCTCTAAACAAAGTAAACACATAGCCACTAGTGGACCTTCGACTATCCAAGTCACCTACCCAATCTGCATCAACAAAACCCTGTATGTCCAATGACTTATCAACATTGTCAGTACCATGATAAACCAAACAGTAATCAGAAGTGCCTTGCAAATATCTAAATACCCTTTTAACAAAAGTCCAATGTTCTTTACCAGGGTTAGACATAAACCTGCTTAAAACTCCCACTGCTTGGGCTATATTTGGTCTAGTACAAACCATTACATACATTAAACTACCGACAGCACTAGCATAAGGAACTTTAGACATTTCATCAATATCATCATCCGATTTAGGACACATGTCTAAAATCAACTTAGTACCAATAGGAAATGGAATATTTACTGGTTTACAGTCCTGCATATTAAACCTTTGCAAAATAGTGTTAACATACTTACTCTAACTTAACCAAAGATTTATGTGAACCCGATCCCTAATGATTTCCATCCCAAGAATATATTTAGCAGGCCCTAAATCTTTCATATCAAATGTGCCAGAAAGCTGAGTTTTAAGCTCCCTAATCATTGCCTTATTGTTACCAATGAACAACATATCATCCACATATAAGACAATAATCAGTATCTGATCATCAATAACTTTAAAATAAACACAGTGATCCTCATCGCTTCTAACAAAACCCATATTTAATGAAAATGCATCAAAATTCTAGTACCACATCCTAGGTGACTGTTTCAAACCATATAGAGACCTTTTTAACCTGCAAACCAAGTGTTCTTTTCCTTTCACAACAAAACCATCAGGTTGTTGCATATAAATTTCTTCCTCTAGATCCCCATGCAAGAAAGTAGTTTTAACATCCATTTGTTCTATTTCTAAATCATAAGCAGTGGCAATGGATAAAATGAATCTAATAGAGGTTAACTTAGCAACAAGAGAGAATATTTCACCAAAATCAACTCCCTCTCTCTGGGAGTAGCCCTTGGCCACTAATCTGGCTGTGTACCATTCCAACTTTCCGTCTGCACCAAACTTATTTTTATATATCCACTTACAACCAATGGCCTTTCTTCCTTTGGGAAAACTAACAAGATCCTAGGTGTCACATTTTTTCAATGACATCATCTCAGCATGCATGGCCTGCATCCAAGACTCACATTCTTCTAAAGAGAGAGCCTCCCTAAAAGATCTAGGTTCATCATCAGTACATAACAAAGAAAATTTACAACGAAAATCAGGTGGGCTATACCTGTCAACTGCATTTCGTTGTCTTGTGGATCTTCTCAAAGGTGGAGTAAGAGGTTCCTCCTCATGTTCATCCTCATTGTTTTCAACTTCTTCTATTACAACAAATTCATCAGAACTATCTTCTTCTTCTCCATCTTCTTGTCCATCTCTCTATTCTTCCACATGTGCATCTTCTTACTTAGTTTCAAAATGCATTGTCTTTGACTTTTCCTTTGGTTGCACATCTTCAGAGCTAGCTCTAAATTCCCTGAAAATAACATCTCTAGAAAATATCATCTTTCGTGTTAGTGGATTCCAAAGTTTATAACCTTTAACATTTTCACCATAACCTACAAAGATGCATTTATGAGATTTGGGATCCAATTTAGACCGCTTCTCTTGAGGCACATGAACAAAAGCCTCACAACCAAAGACCCTTAAATGTGAAACTGAAGGCTTTTTACCCAACCACATTTCATAAGGAGTTTATCAACAAGAGCTTTACAAGGAGATCTATTAATTAAATAACAAGCAGTACCAACAGCCTCTGCCCAAAAGCATTTGTCTAACTTAGCACTACTTAACATGCTCCTAGCTCTTTCCATTAATGTACGGTTCATTCTTTCTGCTACCCCATTTTGTTGGGGTGTGTAAGGTGTAGTCTTTTGCCTAACAATTCTTGCATGTTTGCAAAACTCATCAAATTCCTTAGAACAATATTCACCCCCATTGTCAGATCTCAATACTTTTATCTTATAATCTATTTGCTTTTCAACCAATGCCTTAAATTCCTTAAATTTGGTGAAAACTTCAAATTTTGTATGCATAAAATAAATCCAAGTATATCTTGAGTAATCATCAATGAAGGAAACATAATAACGAGATCTACCTAAAGAATCTGTATCCACTGGACCACACACATCCGAATGAATAAGTTCTAACAATCCATTTGATTTATTAGATCTTTTAGGAAATGATGACCCTTTTTGTTTACCAAACACACAATCCTCACAAAAATCATTTTTACCAACAGAATAATCAAAAATACCGTCTACTAGTTTCTTATCAAGTATGGTCCTAAGACCTTTTTCACCAATGTGACCCAATCTATGGTGCCACAACATACATGCACTTTCAGTGCTAGTTACAAAAGAGGAGTTACAAAAAGTAGAGGCATGTAGCATAAATAATTTCCCTATCCAAGATCCTTTAGTAACCACCAAACTTCCCCTTACCATCTTGCAACCAGACTTGTCAAATGTCACATGCGTCCCAGAATCATTCGACTTGGAAACTGAAATTAAACTTTTTGTAAGTCCTGGAATATGTAAAACATCATCAAGGGTTTTAACCCTCCCATCACTGAAACACAACTTTACCTTTCCTTTACCAATAACCTTTTGTGAGCTATTATCACCCATGAAGACCTCTCCTCCATCATATTCTTTGAATGTAGAAAACCACTCCTTATGAGGAGTCATATGGAAGGAAGCACCTGAATCAATAAGCCAAACATCATTACAAACTGTGTTAGCTGTGTTAGGGTTAGAGATGGCAAATCTAACAATTAAATGTAGATTTATATAATAAACAGAGAAACTAAAAAATACACAGAATAAATCATAACACAAAGAATTTAATGTGGTTCACCCAATCCGGGCTACATCCACCAAACCGCAGCCATCCAATACTTTTATTATCCAGTAAAAACCCTATTACAATCTTGCTAATAATCACGCTTTTCCCCATACTATAATACCCCATCCTAACCCCTTTTAACAAGCTTAGAAGCTTCCAGATTTTTGGTTCTACAAAATCAGAATTTTTTTTTCATTGATTTTTCCCTTTTTCGCGATCACACGAAAAAGTAGGAAGAATTTGGGCCACCGCCTCCAAACCCCACCCGGTCCGGCCCGACCCTGGACCCCAACAAGGATAGGGGGCCGGAGTGTATAGTATACCATGGGCTATACAGTATAGCATGATCAGTCGCCACATACCAACAAGCTGAAATAATCAAAGCATCAGAATCACCGTTATCAGAGGACTTTTCCATGGAGGAATCTGCATTCTTTTTCTTGTTTCTACATTCCTTCTTCACATGTCCCCGTTTACCATAGTTCCAACACTTCACTCTTCTCTTTCTAGGGGTCTTAGATCGTCCTTTAAACTTATCCTTCTTCTTATCCCCTTTAGGCTCTTTCTCCTTGGGCCTACCTCACACATGCAAGGCATCTTGGGAGCCACTACGCATGGTCTTTCTCCTCATCTCCTCTAAAAGAAGTATGGAAATAATAGTATCCAAATTAGGTTCTGCACCACCACTTGTTATAGCAATAACTAAATTTTCCCAAGATTTTGGTAAAGAGAAAATCAATAAAATACATTTATCCTCATCTTCTATTTTAACATCAATAGATGCAAGCTGACTTATAATCAAATTAAAAGCATTCAAATGTTCAGCAATAGATTTACCATCCTTCATCTTTAATGAATACAAACATCTTTTGAGATACAACTTGTTAGACAAACTCTTAGTTTGGTAGATTTCACCTATCTTCCTCCAAAGCTTGTATGCTGTGTCTTCTAAAGAGACATTCAGGAGGACAAAATCTGTGAGACACAACTGAATAGTCCCTCGAGCCTTCTTGTCTAACTTATTCCAATCTTCATCTGACAAGGTTGAAGTAGATGGCTTCTTTTCAACTGAAACTGGTAACCACTAATCTCTTTCCTCAAGAAGGTCCTCCACTTTCAACTTCCACATCTCATAACTAGTTCCATTGAAATTCTCAATATCTAGACAAGAGGTGGAGGCCATGGTATGCAATCTTTCACAAATCTGCAAAACCCACAACACAAAATCTCCCACTGCAGCAAAAAACCTTCAACACTCTAAAAGGAAAGTGTCCCTTCCTTAACAGAACCGTTAGCTCTGATACCAAATGTTGAAAAACAAGGTGAAGAAAGCTTGCAATATGAACTTAAATGTGTGAATGCAAATCTGAAATATGTAGATTAACCTTAGCCTTAGTGTGAATAAAGAATGAGAGAGAGATAGAAAAAATCATAACACATGCAACAACAAATTTACGTGGAGAAACCCCGAAGGGAAAAAACTCCACCACCGAAAGAGAGACAAGTATATTACTGATAATATCCAATATTACATGCAGCAATGGACTTCTCTTATCAATTCCTGTAAAATCTGGCAGCACCCTGTTACCCTACAAAACTGAATTCTTAGAACACTAGCTCAAGGCCCCAATTTATAGAGATTTGTGAGGATGAAAACCACCATGGTTTCGCCAAACAATAGGCAGAAATACCACCTAGAAAAACCCACACCTCCCTCCTTGAAATGGTCAAAAAATACCAAAAATAGCCTCTTACAGATGCTCTTACAGCTGTCATAAGGCATCTTTTATGCATGGGCCCTGGGGTCTAAAAATAGCATATTCTGTCATAGGGAATCTGTCATACTATCATAGAATCTTATGAAAACTTGCATGCATGTCATAGATGCTCTTACAACATCCTATTTTGACCCAACAACCTTATTTTAGAAGATTCCAAGGTGGGACACCTAGCTAATTTGTCCTTTTCCATAAGGATAAACGGTAACGGTAACACTGTATTTACATAGTCTCTTTCACCACTGTTGGTCAAATAGTTTCACCTCTTATGGGTAAATGTACAAAACACTTTAGGAGAATAATAAAATAAAGGATTTACAAGGTTGATGACACCTAAATCCTAACAGTACCTACCAAAGATCAAATTGGAGACATTTTCACTAAGGCACTTTCAAAGGATAATTTTGAGTATCTATGACAAAAGTTAGGGTTTATCGCCCCTCCTTTTTCTAACTAGATGCATAGATGGTGCATCTATCCAAGGAAAAAACTTGTGTCATATCTTTTTCTCCTAGATTGATGTATTCTGCCAATCAAGGGGAGTTGATAGTAAGGGGGAGTTTGGTGCAGATGTGCATAGATATTAAGAAGTATTACTAGTCTAAGGGGGAGTATATGTTACTATTTCAATAGAATATATTTTTTCCCTTCATCCTTGAAGTCAAAGGGGGAGAGTGAGCAGTGTGTGTTACCATCAATTCCAAAGGGAGAGATTGTTGACAGTTGTTGTCATTGATGTCAACACTAATTATTGTCATTAATGTCACCAATTGATGAAGATTTTTATATTTCTGGTTATGGTTTTCATTGATGATCTTGCATGTTGCATATTCTTGAGGAGATTGTTGTAATATCAGTACTTGGTGCTGCTACATATGTTTAAGAAATTGTTGGCATTATTTGTCAACACTGGAGAAGGTAGTTGCTTTGTTGTTTAGTAGTAGTTGTTACTAAACTAACAACATCGAATTTATGCTATCACTAATATATATGAAGAATTATTGAATTTCATGATTGGATGGCATACCTTGTTTAATGATTAGTGGTATTGTTGAAGTTCATGATACATTGCTTTTCATTGTTAATAACATTCAATTTATGCTATCATTGATATATATGAAGAATTATTGAAATTCATGATTGGATGTCATGCCTTGTTTGATGAATAATGATGTTTTTGAAGTTCATGGTTGGATTTCATGCCTTATCTGATGATAATCAAAGAAGCATTATGTATTGTTATTGTCAGCAAAGTTGGATTCATAATGATATATTAAGATTAGGATTAGAAGTAATATTGATGATGGAGATATGTTGTTGAAGGTCTACAGTATGTGTTATGCTCTATCATGTTGTTTATGATAAAGACTGTGTTGCTAAAAGGAAGTTTTGAACTCCATAAGTTGCTTAAGTCTTTTTGGTTCAAGAAGTTGCATTGAAGTTTGGCTATGAGAATGTTCTACATTCCTCCACTATTGGAGATTTAGTATTGTGATTTTGGATTCAAAGTTAGTGCTCTATGAATGTATCCCTCTTATATTTTTAGGTCACCTATGTTATAGAGGATATTTTTGTGAAATCCAGAAGGTTGGTAGTGTTTTTGGTTATTTGGACTGGTCCAAGAAATGCTATGCATTTCTTCGCATTGATGTCTTTGCTCCTGCAGCTTGGTGAATTTTCGTTCAAATTTTTTTCATTGTCTCAATTCTAATTTCATTTGTTGAAGTGGTTTGCAAGTTGATATGTTAATGTTATATATTTTGGTTATGAGTTTCGTGCTTCCTAGATGATGTATTTTGTTCCTATTTGGTGGTTGCTAGTGGCATGCCAATATGAAATAAGTGTATGGAAGTGAACATTGTTGGATGTTCATGGAACATCCCCATATGATCCGTATGTTGTTGATTGGATTCTTTGGTGTTGCATTGTGTCTTGAGACTGGATTTCTAGGTTATTTTTGGACATCTAGCTAATAGGGATTGTTCTTTAGCTTGCACCTTGTTCTTGGGGGTATGCACCAATAATTGAAGATGTGTTAATTTGGATTTGGGCCTTGGCCTAGATCTTCGTTATAATTGCATTTAGTAAATTCAATTACAAGCATGTTTTTAGGACAACTAGTTATGTGCTTCATGTTTCATCTACACATTTCCTTGATACTGACTTAGAATGATGTGTGCCAACATGTGAATTGTTTTGGATCATATTGGAAAATGGAATAAGTTTTTTTGGTCACTTTTATCTTTAGGAGAGGACCACATTATGTTTTGGTGGCCAACTTGTTGAATTTGTTTTTTATCTTCTTCTTGGTCAACCTAATTGATTTTTGAAGTCTTGTAGTGGGTATAAATGCAAGATCATTTCAAATGCAACAAGGTGGAGTTGTGTACAACTAAGAAAAGGGAAAATGTGTGGAATGTACTTAAATATCAAAAAAAATTAGTGCTACATTGTTAAGATGAAAAATATAATCAGATGTGCTATAACACCTTAGTCACCAGAGTGTTATGTTGACAAGCATTGTAATCTTTATCTAAATCTTTGTATCCTTCTATGAGATAGTGAACCTCATTAGGTCCTTATATCCTTCTCTTGTAACTGTGTTTGCTTTAGTTTAGCAAGTCCTTTGTATCATGTACTAAGCTAGTGAGCCTTGGTCTACAAGTGCTTTTTAGTAGTGATCCTTTATATTGTGAGTTAACTCTCACCATGGTTTTTCCCTCATTGGGTTTTCCATGTAAATTTGGTGTTCTCCTATGCATGGGTAGGTGCAAAAAGTGGCCAACTTTTAAAAAAAAAATGAAAATTCATAACATGAGTGCATTATAATGTGCTCTTGTTATGGCTTGGTGTGATCAAGCCTAAGGCTCAGTCACACCGAGCCTATAATGTGAGCATGTTTTGTATCTTTATAAGAAACAAAAAAGAAAATCAAAATCATTTAACACTATCATATTTCTTCATCCATGGCCTGCAAACCCTTCCAAGGCACGCTTGCATTGTGTATACCTCAAATTCATCCATTTCCTTCACCGAATTGATGTTATTTCTTCACCAGAATGCTACCACATCAATGAGAAACTTAAAGGAGATTTAATATGTTTTTCATGTTAATTTCTTTAATTATCAAGAGTTGAAATTCCACCTGATTCTCCCCCTCAAAATCATTCTCCTCCTCATGAACAAGCACACCAACAAAATCTTGATGAACAACCACAGTAACAGAATCCTCGAACAATTCCGCATGAACATCCTTCTGGATCTCAACAAAATTTAATGGGGGAAATTGAAAACAACAAAAACAAATTTGAGGAGTTAATTATGAGGTTGAATGATCTTGTAAGTTCAACCTTGGAAAGAACCACACTTGTAAATTCACTTCAAGCCATGTTAACACATGTAGATGCAATTAGCAAGCAATTAAGTGGTTGGGTGGATAAGAGGTAGGAGTGTAGAGATTTTTATGTACAGATAAACTATCATATACACACAAGTTAAATTTATTCTTTTTTTATAGAATATGACTTGTGCTCACTATTCACTAACCCACATATAAATCAAACTCTTGACCTTAATAGCAAGAGGTTTCCTATCCATTGGTGCAGCCACCAAGGGATTAGGAATGATTTTTGGAAGAGGTGGTGGATGGTTTTTGACCATTCTCCATGCAACAATAACAAGGCGCCCCAATATTTCTTGAGGAAACTCTATTGCGAGTTCATCCTCAACAAAATCCCCAACTATTTTGATATGCATGAATTTTAGGGGAGAGGTGGTGGGTTAGGATAGGATAGACTAGGTGCACATCCACTAGTATAGAAACAACAATAAACTACTAAAAACTACTTATAAATGACTGAACTTGGCCATGTGACCATTAGTAGTTTATTGCCAGTCATTTATAACGCGACCAGATTGATGACTAAACCATTTTTAGTCATTTATTGGTTTTTTTGATTGATCGATTTGGTATTATATTTAGTCATTGATTGTTCTAATCTAGTCACTTATTTATTCATTTTTTATTCACTAATATATTTAGTCATTGATTGTTGCACAATCTGGTCACTTATTTAGTCCTTTTTATTCACTATTTTTTGTCCATTGGTAGTGTATTTAGTCATTAATTTTAATCATCATTTTGATCAATTTGGTAGTATATTTAGTCAATTTTATTTCACAGGTCATATATTTAATCATATTTAATCACTATTCACTGATTTTTGTCAATTAGTAGTATATTTAGTCATTTTTATTTCATAGGTCATATATTTAGTCATATTTATTCACTGTTCACTGATTTCTATCAATTGGTAATATATTTAGTCAATTTAATTATTAATTGATGCCAATTAGTAGTATATTTAGTCATTTTAATTGACTGATATTTGAGGATTTAAACATAAATAAAAAAAATACACATGTCAATCATCAATTTCACACAATAAGACAACCATTGAGAAGGAAAAATCGATGACCTTTATTAATAAAAGAAAGGTGTTCTAGTTACAACTTAGAAATAGAGTATTCCAATTTTTATTTTCAATCACAAGATTGGAAATCTGAATTACAATATTGCATAGAAATGCTTGCAAGAAAGAAACTTCTCCAAAAAACTTTTGCAATGATGGAAATGCATGCTTGGAGCCCTTCAATGCAAGCGCATGCCCCTTTCATCTCTTAAAATTTCTACAACTGGGTAATCTTCCTGGAGCAAGTTGTAACGTGTAGAATCCAAGAAGGAGAGTGTTGATCGTGTCCCATTTATGAAGTTCTCTCCTTCAATGTAGTCAACAATAACACAACTAGAATCTTTCCTCCTTTATATACAACATGCCATATTATATGAGCAATAGGGTCTTCCTTTTCCGTCATGAATGAAGTTGTGCCTCAATACAACCAACAAAATTACTATTAGTCTCAATTAAAAAAGAATAAAAGTGCATTGTATATTGCAAGTTTACAAAAGTAAGTCCAAACACAATTGAAAGATAAATCAATTAAAAATTGTAGGAGATGAATCACATCCATAAACATGGGAGAGCTATGCAAATTTGGAGAAATTGGCTTGGAAAATGAAGGCAACGGGTCATTTCTAGATTCAAGACTTTTACTTAATGATGTGGAATACAAGAAAATAGAATCATTTATCTGCCACCATAGTGAAAAGTTAGCAATTGCATTTGGTTTGTTAAACATGGCCCTTGGTACAACTATTAGAGTTGTTAAGAACCTTTGAGTATGTTTTGATTTTCATGTGTTGCATTTAAATTCATCTCCAAGATTGTTGCAAGAGAATTTTTTTGAAGAGACGTGAACCATTTCCATCATTTTAAACAAGGACAATGTTCTTCTAGATAATATTGGTGATGCTAAATGAAAAAAAATGAGAAATAGGCTTGCACTATAATAATGTGCACTGCATTAGATATCTGAAGGGACATCCATCAAAGCATAACAACAAATATTTTTTTGTCATATGTTGTAGTTACAAGTGCCTTGCTAGACATACATAAAATCTAAGGGATTTTTTTATGGCTAGACTAATAAAATCCTATTGTAGCAAATACTCCAAGTACATATGGCCCAATTCTAATGTCAACTATTATTAAAGCTAAAAAAATCTTTGGATGTTATTAGTATGTTATTGATATTGAATCATCAACTGGATTGTTTGATACCTTATGACTGAAGATCTTGTATCAACAGGGAGATATGGATCTTGTTGCCACTAATCTTCCCAAAGAAATCCATATGCTAATATTTGACTTATGAAATATACTTAGATATTTGATTTCTTGTTTCATGTGCCTCCAAATAGGTGCACTAGACCCTTGAAGGGGATTAACACAGATTTATTCAAGAAGAAAAAGGGACTAATTCTATATGATTTTGCTTTATAATTCATCCCAATGCTGATAACGATCAATCTTAGCTTTGCAAAATACACATCATTAATTAATAAGTTCTTAGCATTTTTTTAAGAACTTATTAGTTAATGATGCTATGTATTTTACAAACCTGAGATTGATCGTTATCAGCATTGGGATAAATTATAAAGCAAAATCATATAGAATTAGTCTCTTTTTCCTACTAAATAAATCCATGTTAATCTCATTCAAGGATCTGGTGCACCTATTTGGAGGCACATGAAAAATAAATAAAATATGTAAGAAAAAGCAACCGGTGGGTGTAAAGCCCAACTCTTCAACCTTTGAAAGCGTCCTTCCCACCTGGGTGTGAATTGGAGCTTTGGATGAGGAATTTATTTCAAAGCCAACAGAATAATAATTACAAGTCATCAAAGTCAACAGAAAGGAGACCAATATATAAATGATTAAAATAAAAAAATACAATCAAAATTCTAAAAGCAATAAGTAAAATATTACTACACAATAGCCATCTCTATAGATTACATTGCATCATTAACTATTTAACTATCAATAACTCACTATCCCGCCAAAGACATCTAGTCATCCACCATCCACCACTACACTACTATACACAAACTAGCCCATCGTGGTATGGTGGTGTCTATTGCTCTACTGCACCAATCCTCGTACACCATTGCGGTGTGGTAGTGACTATACCGCAACACCACAGGATACCTTCGACCATCGCCCGTGCGGGGTAGCGGTAACCACCGCACTACCACAAGCTCAATCTAACACCTCTGCGGTGTAGCGGTAAGTATCACTCAATCGCCAGTCACTCCATGAGACATCATGGGATGGTGGTAAAGGCCTGAACTATCACTTGGTGTAATCTAACTTGATGACAGCCAATTTGGGGGTCCACCAGTCAATTTGAAGCACATAATTCCAACATGTAAATGCCATAAATTGTCCAAAGCAAATACACATGTATTAGACTCAAGTGACTTAGGCAAATAGGGAATGTGAGACTTCCCACTAAACCAATTCAAAATTAATAAGGTGCAAATATATGGCTCTTTTAGCACTACAATTAAGGGGTAAATCACAAATATATAAGCAAGATGTGGCATAGCTTCCAACAATTGCAATCTATAAATCAATAACTATTGAAAAGATAACAAAAAGAGAGATTGCAACATAAATCCTAGTTGAAAGATAAGACTATTATTTAAAAATCAACAAAAGGAAAATTTTAAAATTGTATAGCACTATAGAACACCTAACCACCCAATATACAAAGTAACCTTTTTAAATAGATCTTAAGCATGGGACATCCATCAAAGCATAACAATAGGTATTTGTTGTCGTATATTGTAGTTACAAGTGCCCTGCTAGACATACATGAAAATGTGGAAGCATAGACAATTTGTATCAAGCCAAATGTCAAAAAGTATAATTAAAAAGATAAATCCTTACAATTCAACCTCAAATTGGACCAAGAAGATTTATGATTTTATCTTTAGAATGTAGGAACTTTCTCTTTCAGAGCTTCATGACCTCAAATTGGATCTCTAATTGGACCAACAAAATTATCATTTTATCTTTAGAATGTAGGAACTTTCTCTATTTGATATTCTCGACCTCAAATTCTATTAGAAATTGGATAAGAAGATTTATGATTTTCTCTATCCACCAAAATTTGTATTCCTATACTCAGGTTCTGCTTCCTAGTGAAAACACCTAGAAGTGTTTTAGACCAACTGAATGTACTCTCCAACCTGGTTATGTCACTAATAGAAATCCAAGTTTTCTTGAACCATCCATGCCTAAATGTTGCATCACAATCTATTCTTCCTCCACATAAAAATGCCACATATTAGCCCCCTCTAAATAAAACATTTAATCATCATAAAAATAGTTTTAATAAATCATTTCAGTTTCAAAAAGAATTTGATGTCATTTACTATCAAAACAAAAGTTGTATAAATCATGAAGCCTCATAAATGTAGCTTAAAGGAAGTTTATAGGATGGATTTCAGCATAAGAAGCTTTCTACTACAACTCTAAATGAATGTATTATAAGCAGAAAACAAAATTCTTCACACTCAAAGTAATGCAGTCAAACATTTATTCCAAAAGTATGTTAGCAGGAGTTAACTAAAAATAGAATGACTTTTTTCTTGGTTTCTTTTATCAATATGCCACATGGAAATGGAATAATCACTAAGAAACCCTAACAATAAAAAATTAAGTAAAGGTTCAAGAAAGGAAATTCCAATGTGCTATTGTGTAATGGTGACGAAGGAACTTATATGAGCATGACCTGCATACAAATCCCTGCCATTGAATCGCCATCCATCCAAAGAGAAAATAAGCAATGTAAGGATTTGAGCAATATAAGTCCAAAGGGTTATGTTGTAATGATAATGGAATCGCCATAAGATCACAACTGAGGAAAAAATTCTTGTGACTGTAATTATGTGATCCATAACTCTATTGGTCATGTGGCACAATTGTGCTATAACAAATACATGATGCATTCATGTGTGACCCAAGTTTAATGTGGCTATGCTGTGATAGAAATGGAGGCACTCATATGAGCACAATTCATGTACAAATTAATCACTTTCATCACAATTAGGTGCATTCAGGTTGACTCAAGTTTAGCAAGTTACAATGTAATGATAGCATGATCTAAGAGCCATTACCTCTTTCTGCAATAAAGAGCCTATAACTCTGGTTGATATGCAAAGTTGTTGTGTTATATCAATTGTGTAGTGCATTCAAGCACAACCCATGTTTAATGGGATATTCTAGAGAGTGATCAATATTTTCTAAACCTTATGAAGGTTACTTAAAAGTGTACAACTTAAACTATAGACCAAGTTTGTTACATACTTAAATGCAATATTGGGTTACCACAAACTATAATAATATGATCTGCTAATAACCATTATGGGAAGTATTAAAGAAAGACCCATGCTATATAAGATACATTTCCCTGATTAGGTTTACATACCTTAATGATCAAACACAAGATTCCCACACTTTAGGATACAATCCAAGATCATACCACACCCTATCAAGATAGCTAATTTTTTAACCCAATATTTAAGGTTGTTTTTTAATACCAACAAAAGCATCGGTAAGAGCATGACTAGGGTACAAACCCCAGGCCTCCGTAGAAACATAAACCATAACTCTAGGTAATTAGTGAGGTTGAAATACCAGAAAGATTGAGACATTGTAGCCAATAACAAAATCGTGTAATTTAAAGATTGTATCCAATAACAAGCACACTATGTAGCTCAATGACATTTGTAAATACAATCTATGGTAAAAAGAATGACAATCACTTGAGGTGTGACAATCAAAAAGAGATTGATTAGTGAAAAGATGATCAAGCTCAAACCTTGCATACTAAAGTGGAGATTTTAACAGTGAGTTTCCTCACCCCCTTGCTGACCTTAAGGGTTTTTCCAATGCTATTGACAGTGTTAGACAAGGAAAATACAATCAAGGAATGATTGTCCAAATGAAGTAATAGTGGTAATCACAAGTTCAACGTTTCTTCTTAGCCATTGTATAATGGAGGTAGTGGATTGCATGTTTGAGCAGTGTTTTGAGACTCATCAAAGATGGGAGAATAGTAAATAATACCTTGTGGACTGTGAAGTAGTTACAATAAGGTTGAAGGATCTTAAGACCCACAATAACATGAAACAATGAGTCCCATGTAGCAAGCAAGTAGGAAGTCTATAGGGCATAGTTTGATTTTATAAAAGGATGCTCATGAAAGGAATCTTCAAGTGATAGTGAGTGAGTTGTTAGAGATTGCAGCTGAGGGTGCAATATACAGTCTTAAAGGTAGTTAGCAAAGCAATAAATGTGCAAGAAAATCAAACCCTACATAGCAAAAAATTCACAATATTATCTTGCATAATGCCTTGAGTTTGAAGATAAAAATATCATTGTATCTTGATGAAAGTAGTGACCTTAATGGTCAATCACTAGCAACCATGATTTTAAAACATGCTATTGTGCTTATGGAGGCATCATTTTAAGCAAGGTAGTGAGTGGTGGTTTGGAATAATGGTACGTATGTACTTGCTTTATATGAATACTATGTAGTCTAACTTAAGACAACATTCTTAGAAGAGATTGAAGGTGGATTATGGAACTCAAGGGTTATCATGATAAAGATTAAAGAACAAACTAAGATCTATTTAAAAGCCACTGTCATGAAGATATTAAAGATGTCACATGCAAAACCCTAACTGAAGTAATGAATACAATGCCAAAGAGGACAGTGAGTTGGGGAAGATTTAGGAGATCTCCACACTATCTAATCAGAGGAAAATACATCATTTATTTATTTTTCTAAATTAAAAGAAATCATTCTAAACCCTATATAGGATACATTGATACTTCAAAATCATCTGAAGGAATGTAAGACTACGTAAATATATTCCAATTAAATACCTAGATTACAAATAGTGGCACGGACAATGTAACCCTTGTTGAGTAGAGCAGGAATGAGATAAGCAACAATGAATCCTATGCCTCCTATCATGCACATCTCCTTACCATTCTTTTCCATTCTTTACTGAAACACTTCTCCATTTTGGTGGGCTACGCCTGAAAATAAGGTTTTGACAAAGGTTTTAGAGTATGTTTATTAAAATGAAAACTCCATTTTGGCGGGCTACACCTGAAAATAAGATTTCGACGAATATTCTAGAGTATGTTTATTAGAGTATTTTGGTGGGCTATTGATTTTTGATTCCTTAAATGATTTGCTAAATAAATGACTAACTATTTAGTCATTTTTATTTGTGTGACTAAATAATTTTTTAATCAACAACCAAATTAGTCATTTATCCACTCATTTATAGCTGAGTTACAAAAAATTAGTAGAATTTAGTCATTTTTAGTTGTTGTGACTAAAAGTTTGTCACTTAGTCATTTATTTGTCAAATTCTACTAGTGGTCTCAATCCTCAATGACAAGGGAGATGAGCACTCACTAGGCCAGCTTATAAGCACATTGCTATCCCTTTCATCATGAAAGAGAGTGTTGAGGTGGACACTTTATGGTCTATTACCTCTCTAACCTAGAGTATCATCTAGCATGCCATTCTTGTAGTACAGTGCTAGCCAGGGTAGGGTTCCACCCCATTCTTGTCAAGTTTGCAGTTCATCCTGTACATATGACCCCACAAACAATCAAGAGGCTGGTGAATAGGATACATCTGCAGCTGCCCATTTGGTGATGGAAGATGTCATGTTGAATGAGGATTTAGTCCTCAATACTTAGGTAAATGTTAGCATGTTCATTGAATTTAATTTATTAAATTTCATTTTTAAAATTAAAGATTAACTAATTTAGTTTAATGATCAAGTAATAAAATTTTAGGGTCATAGTGTTGATACTATTTACACCGGCCCTCCATCTATTTTTTACTCCACTACATCTACTGTTGAGGTATGTAACTAGTAAACAATTTTAAATATTACATGTGAATAGAATTGTTATATGAATGGTATTCTAATATCTGATTTTTGGATGTTGAATAGGTTAATATTGGAGGTTTCACTGCAACACCTCCCAATGCCAGTGGAGTTCAAACCTTCATGTAGGTAATAAAATAAAGAGTTTAACTAATGAATTGTACTTAGTAGATTTGTGTAGTTTATATTCATATATTTGATTACATTGCATTGCACATCTTTCAAACTCAAAGCATTACTTCACAATACATAACTAATAACTAGATGTTGATAGACGACAAAATTTCAATTAAAACATAGTTTTTAAGAAATTCAACATAAGCAGTGATGCAATTACTTCACATAGCATAAGTAATAACTAGGGCAGCTTCCAATTGCATTTGCTTGTCATGGCATTCCATGAGACCACATTTTATTGAGGAATTTTTTCAAATAGTTCACTACCTTGTCTATGCTATGGATGCTTGGAAAAAATATATGAAATCATAATAGTAAGCAATAGCATAGACAAGGAAATAAGTTGTTTGCAAAAATTCCTCAAAGAAATGTGGTCTCATGGTGATGTCCATCACCATGAGACCCAATTACTTTGAGGCATTTTTTCAAACAGCTCACCACCTTGTCTATGCTACCACATTTTCCATACATGTCTACCAAAGAATTTTATCAAATAGTTCACTTCCTTGCTGCTATGGCTAAAAGCCTAAAGCAGGTGCTTTCCAACAAAATATGGATGCTTGGAAAAAATCTATCAAAGCATAACAATAAGCAATAGCATAGACAAGGTAGTGAGTTATTTGATAAAATGCGTCAAAGAAATGTGATCTCATGGTGATGGAATTCCATTCCATCACCATGAGACCACATTTCTTTGAGGTATTTTTTCAAACAACTCATTTCCTTAAGAATAGAAACCAAGATTTTAGCCAAAATTCCCCTCCAAATCCATTTCAAGGTCCTCATCCTCATCCTCAATTTATCAATCTGTGGAAGCTTCCACCTCTTATTCAAATTTCAAATATTACATCCTTAAAATCCACATCAACCCCACTATTACCAAGCAAAGTCATCCCATGACTCTCATAATAACTTCCTCCAAGGACTATTTGCAAAGGTGGTTGTTTTCCCATGCAAAAACAAAGTGATGAAATCTTCCCATATCATGCATCTAACTTCATCACCCCCACATCAAGATAAAATCTAATACCCTAAATCTTAAATGAATCCCCTATCAATCCATCTATCCAAGTTGAAGAGTCCATAAAACCTTCCTCTCTCATGACGCCATGCATATCAAATTAAGTATGTCCATCTCATAATCCAAAGCATGCTAACATAGATTACCCTCCATATAAATATCAAGGAAACCCTTCTCCTCCATCATATGATCCCCTTCCATCTCATCTTATGGTTGTCAAAATATGCATTTTCTCAAAACAAACAACTATTAGTAAACTTTAAGCAAATCGAATAAGACATCCCTATGAAATAATAAATCATGTTTCAAAATGCAAACAAATTAAAAGACAAATTAAGGCATATAAAACATGAAATGAATCATATCCCATAGTGGATTGGTTCTATTGTGGAAAATAGCCCTTTCCCAATCCTTTGCTAAGCTCAATGATAAAATTGATAGGAAGATATTATGAAGATGGGAAAAATTAGCTCTCAATTGAAGAGAGTAACCTTGAATGAGTTGTGGATCAAGTTGTGGAGGATTTGATGAAGTATGAAGCTTTCATTTATAGATTATTTTGATGAGAGAAATAGCCAAATGGATGAATGTGGGACAAATATTGGACCAATGAGATGAGGCCACTTGTCAACTTGTGAGTGGTTGAGTGAGCACATTTTGGTCAATGTGCCAAAGAGAGGGAGATTTCAAATTTGAATTTGAGAGTAAATGTTGAGTTTGAATTGTGCAAGGGACATGTAAGAGACATTAATTGCTTTGTTGGATGTACATGTCCACTTGATTTTGAATTCAAACTTGAGGGAATATTTTTCAAAGATGCCATGTTGATGGAAAATTCTGATTTATAAATGAATTAAAATGATTTATTGGTGCAAGTGGGAAAAGCTAGAGGATGTGACATGCATTAGATTAGATTTAATTAGGATTAGATTAGCTTAATGATGATTAGATGCTTTGACCCCTTTGACTTGAATATTTTGATTTATTTAAATCAAAAAGGGATGAAAGGTGATTTCGTGACTAATTAAATAAAGGATTGATTTATTTAATCAAGGAGGATGATGATAGGATCAAGTTGATTTATTTAATTTAAATTGATGACTTTAGGAGATTGATAAATAAACTTCATTTATTTGTTGAATGGATGAATATGACCTAATCGAATGCATGATGTCAATTTCACGTGTCTA